>CM044961.1:14528998-15032595 GCA_024516035.1 Bactericera cockerelli
GTATCCTGAGGCTATGATTCGTCCAGAAATGTGAAATACAGGGTAGACCAAATTTTCGACAATAAGGAATGTATATTATAGGATAAGGAAAGTAAAAAATTGCATGAATTCGGAAATCAAATACTTTTAAAAATTATGTACAGTGTACAGCTGTACACGCATGAAGCAAATTCTTTAAAATAGAAAGAGTAGGTACACTCTCTTATGATTTATCAATATTGTTTTGAATATCACACGTTCACCCTAAATAACTCAACTATAGTATATCCCTTTCATTATGATAGCTATGACTTATTAAAATCGTAGGCAGGGTTGCCAAAACTGCAAAGACTACAGAAGTAAAGAATCTTAAGTGCAGGTAGGTGCATCGCACAATACTTCCTTGTACATTTTCTTTCAACCTTAAGGTTGATACAATATAATTATGTACATATCTAGATATTATGTAGAAACATTCAAAATCATAAATTTCTGATCGATAACCAAGTACCTAGGTAATAATATTATGTGATGCAGTACATATAAGTATGATGATTTTAATTGTGATTTTTATTATTAAAATACTAAATAATACCAGCATGATTTTGCGTGTATTTCCCCAAACATTGATTTTCACCGAAGTGATTCATTTGTATTTTTCCTAATAGGTTTGACTACTATTTTTTCATTTACCTATAAATTAATAATAAAACCAAACCACATTTTTTTTTTTTTTTTTTTAAATAAAGATAATACGTACAAAAATGATTTACCTACTCCATAAGAGGGATAAAGCTATTAGCCCAATCCTCATATCAAATACAAGTGAGAACTGACTGATCTACTGATCATAACCAGATTAATTATTTAGGTAGTAGGTAGCTACATGTTTATAAAACAATCTAAATATAAACAATAGAAATACACTGCCAATTATGGACACAATACTTCCTCGTGATAGTTTCACACTGTTAACACGTGCCAATTTTGAGATTTCATACTAAATTACTTGTATTTCCAAAACGACTGTACCGATTTTCTTCAAATTTGTTTTATATGGTAGAAAACCGTTTTTTCTACATTCTAGATTCCACAAAAAATTCTGTATCGGCAAGTCGTGGTCCTTATTTTTTGACTTTTTTGTCCAAAATTTTGGATTTTCTTAAATATTAGAGTCTAATTATAATTAATTAAAAAATACACTGCCAATTATGGACACAATACTTCCTCGTGATAGTTTCACACTGTTAACACGTGCCAATTTTGAGATTTTATACTAAATTACTTGTATTTCCAAAACGACTGTACCGATTTTCTTCAAATTTGTTTTATATGGTAGAAAACCGTTTTTTCTACATTCTAGATTCCACAAAAAATTCTGTATCGGCAAGTCGTGGTCCTTATTTTTTGACTTTTTTGTCCAAAATTTTGGATTTTCTTAAATATTAGAGTCTAATTATAATTAATTAAAAAATAAATATAAATATCCTATATAAAACAATAATATGCATATTCTTACAAAATTTCATTGAAATTAGGTGTACCGTTCACGAGATATAAGCATTTAAGTAAAAAGTTAGTGGTAAGGCGCATGGTCTCTTTCACCCAGAACCGCTAGTACGAATTCGATGAATTTAAAATGGGACCATCTACAGAATGTCTCCTAGATGTGTGCAACATTTCATCAAAATCCGTCGAGTAGTTTTCGAGATTTGCGCGTTACAAGGAATCGTTTTAACAGACCGACGGATCGACGGATCGACGGATCGACGGACCGACAGACCGACAGACCGACAGACGGACACAAAACCAAATTTGCTCAGGAGGTTATGAAACGTCCAGAAATATGAAAAAAATTGAAATCGGAGCAAAAAAATATTTTTTTTTACAAAAACGAAACACATACTTCCGATTTCTAATATTAGAAATTTCTCGGAAGTAATAAATATAAATATCCTATATAAAACAATAATATGCATATTCTTACAAAATTTCATTGAAATTAGGTGTACCGTTCACGAGATATAAGCATTTAAGTAAAAAGTTAGTGGTAAGGCGCATGGTCTCTTTCACCCAGAACCGCTAGTACGAATTCGATGAATTTAAAATGGGACCATCTACAGAATGTCTCCTAGATGTGTGCAACATTTCATCAAAATCCGTCGAGTAGTTTTCGAGATTTGCGCGTTACAAGGAATCGTTTTAACAGACCGACGGATCGACGGATCGACGGACCGACAGACCGACAGACCGACAGACGGACACAAAACCAAATTTGCTCAGGAGGTTATGAAACGTCCAGAAATATGAAAAAAATTGAAATCGGAGCAAAAAAATATTTTTTTTTACAAAAACGAACACAATACTTCCGATTTCTAATATTAGAAATTTCTCGGAAGTAAAATGAAGAAGTAAATATTATATTTATTATGTAAACCATGCACTGTGAACCAAGTCAAACATTTGCGAAACATTTTAAATATTACCTGCACCAAACGTACCCTTCCGACCTTTGTATAGTAGAGCTCCTTTTAATCGCAACGAGTGAGAGTACTGAAAATAGATATTTTTAAGACTGCAACATTGTAAGATGTTCTGGAATCTGATTGGTTCTCGTATTTTGTCGTGATGATTCTCAACTATCATAATGAAATGGATATACTATAGTATCATCGGTCAATGAAACAACAAAAGAAAACCAGTTCTCTTTTGGTTTTTTCGTAAAAAAGTAGGTACTACACAGATACCGATTGGAATAATCTTTTATGATTTGTTTACCCTTCTCTTGTGTTTAGTTATGTAAAGTCAAGCATTTTTATGGATCGGTAATTCTCAGAAATCAAATGCGTAACAACGAAATTTGGTGAAATTGTTTTTACATTAACTATTCCCGTTATGTATGTGTGTTATGTATGCATGCTTAGATTGCTTAGGGAGGATCTCAATTCTCCGAGGATCTGAATTTTCCGTATGGTTGATGCGATATTGTCAAACAAAACTCAAATCGCCGAATCTCGGCTTGCAGGCCTACATATTTTCAAAATACTAAAACTTAAGATGACTTTAACAAGTAAATACTCGTTGTGTGTGTGTTTTTTTTATAGCCTCGTACATCGTACATTATTTTAATGGAGTACTCTATACCTAATTGTTTTAGTTTTTTATACATTACAAATTATATTATGTACATTAAGTAGTCACCGTGGCAGAGTGAGTTAGCGCGCTAGGCATTGCACACATGGTGACCTGGGTTCGATTCCCAGCGGGGCAGGAATTTTTCTGCTCTGTACTTGGATGTTTGGGGTCCACTCATACCTCGTGAGGAAAAATGTGTAGTTACTTGTATGAGTAACGACCAGTGGCGGCATTACCAGAGTAAAAAGAAATTAATGTAATAGAATAATTCGAAATGTGAAGGAGGCTCTTAGTAATGCAGCGCTACCCACAAAAAATTGTAAAGAGGCCTTGTGCTTCACCACAAATAAAATCATACATAATTATTATGTGCATTAGATCAAGTAGGTATTTTCAATATGATATTGTTAAAGATATTAGATATTTTATTGAATAATCTCACTCATATCTTTAAAAAAAGCTAGACGAAGAAAAATACATTCATCTATAAGACCAAATAACCTAAAAAAGATCGAAGAAAGAAAGGCAGCAAACACAGCCATTACGTATATTTCATTTGAGGAATCCCTGAGCTCTGATACTCGGAGAACATTAGGTACTCTAATCGAAATTATATTGTGCGCTACCAATGAATTAAGGAGCTTATAACTCAAAAACCGTACATTTTTTGAAGACGGCTATTCTGACGAGGAATCATCTGACAAGACTCAGGAATATCTTCTGAAAGTTTCAGCTCGATAGAATAAAGCCTTAATAGCGATACATGTGATTACGTGAAGAAAAGTCGGTGAACGTCAAAAATCAACAAAATATGTTATAACTCATAAATGGTTATAGTTATAAAAAAATTACACAGAATAAAAAAAGCTGTAAATTGGTCAAATAATAAACATACAAAGTTTCAGCTTTCTATTATCAGCCGCATTTGAGATACAGGCAATACCGCCAAAGCGCCGCCGAGTGACCGCGGAAGTTTTTTTTTTGTTAAAACCTCGAGCTGCAAGCATTAAGAACCCATATCCAAAATGTCATAATTTTAACTTGAACCATATGCCCGTGGTAAGTCGAATGCGGAAAAAAAAAAGACCAAAGTATGAATCTTTTACTAATTTTGGGGGTGCTCGTAAAAGCGGTTAGGGGTGTCAGAAAAAGGTTAAATAAAAAGTAGTCATCTTCTATTCGACGAGGAAAACACGAATATGAAGAAAAAAGATTAAGAAGTTTTATTTAAGAAGGTCAAAATTACAAAAGAAAATACATACGAACTCGGTTTAGCGTAAGTATAGCACGCTCGTTTTGTTTATCTTGGCGTTGCAAAACTAGCGTTTTGCTTGATAAATTGGCACAATTACTCTAATAATTATGTATAATGTTGATGTAAATCCTGTTCCTGATTCCGTCAGGTCACAGGTTCGTTTCACCTGTAGCCCATTCCAGAAACACTCTCCAAATCCCCGAACCCACACTGAGAAATTACTCAGACATGTTGATTTAAAGCCTAACTCGGAAATTGATTCTCTTTGTTATTTTGTGCAAGTATTAAGAGATACCGATGTCTTATCTACGTGCTATGTCTCAATATATGTCATTGTTATTGATCTGCAGTACCTAATATCTTCACTAATGTAAGGTATCTTCTTATCTATGACCTTATACTTATACTCTGAGTCAAGTAGTCACAGGAGCTATCTGTACACAGCTAATATATGCACCTGGTTCTCATTACAGAAAGCACTCTCAAAATCTCCCTTTCAACCGTCATATTTCATTTAATAAGTAATGCATTCAGAAAGAGCGTTATTTGAAAGAAATTTAAAGATTGAAACGGAGATTTGGGGATTTTGAGATTGAATGCTCTTGTTCTTCTACTAATGTTTTTGTGTAAACCCACAAGAAAATACCTACCGAACATTAAATGGGAAACTATCAAGAGTCTGTATCTTACAAGCCTATGTATAATAGCACCTACAATACATAATATATTATCTAGGTTCGTCTACTAAATACTAGTACATACATAAATAACTGCCAACACCTTCATATATCTTCTTAGTTATGTATAGGTTCAGCTACTAGCTTGTACATCATACAGTTAGCACCTAGGTATGTATAATATCTATATCTAGGTTGACATTGTTCTACTGATTGACTTGGCTCAGGCAATCTAAAACGCCCAGTAGATTTTTAACTAATTAGTGACACTGTCAATACTCATATCCCACTCTCTACTTACTACATACCTACTCGAGACATACTCACTCTATTTCTTATGATAGTATGAATTTTTCTATATTTTCTTTTCGACACGTCATAAAAAAACAACATCTCTCAGAAACATGGAAAAATAGGAGTAGGTAGGTATGAATTTTCTTTATCTTCAATATCTAGAAGATACCGACCTCAGTAGCTTAATCGATAATACGGCGGACTTGAACATGGAGGTCGGTGGTTCAAGTCCCGGTTTCAGCTTGGATTTAGTAAAGCCAGTTTGAGTAGTTGTGATATCTCGAAAGTGATTAACACAAAATATGATAACTTAAATATCTAGAAGATAAGTTAGATGTATTTCAGTCTAACATTCTCATCTCTTTTTTTATTTTTATTTAAACGATGAGTGTTTCACAGCCTTTTTTATTTCGTAGCCATGAAACAGGAGCTACTGTAGACGTTTGTGGTCTGTGTGAATTACCTAGTTATTAAGAATATCTACCTATTTATTTTAAATTTTAACAATCTATTTTTTCTTATAACCACTGTAGAACAGATAATTGGAACGGGACCTCTTCTTAGAGATGAATATTAGTTATAATTCCTATTTTTAAGTGTTTTTAATTTTTTTTTTAACATATGAGTATTTAATCTTATTATTAGACATTTATTTCGCATTCTAATTGCCTTTTTTTAAACTTATTTTGGAACAACGTTCTGCAATTCTTTGTGGAAAAGAATAACAATGTAGCATCAGTATCTCCCTCGTCCAACATTCTTCTTGAGATCATTGAAATTGTATTTCTTAGTTGTTTTGTGTAGGTATCTTAGTTAAAAACTTAAAAAAAACTAAGTGTTAACACTAAAATAAACCAAAAAGGTTGACATGAATAAATTCTAAACTAAGTTTGAATTTTTGAAGAATTTTGAGAGGAAATTTGAAAATTGCAGCCATACAGGCGCCTGGCTAAATTTAATCTTATTACTATGAATGTTTCCATCCTCAGGTCGACGGCTATGTCCCCCCCGCCCAGCTCAAGGCCCTGGCAGCCAACACCTTCGTGGATCACCTGTGCGGGCTAGACATTGACAACAAGTCCTCCTATGTGCGCCTCACCGGGATCATCTGCACCATCGGGCCTGCCTCCGTGGCGGTGGAGATGCTGGAGAAGATCATTGAGACAGGTGAGTAGTGAGTAGTGAGGGTTGGGTGGAAGAGAGTGACATAGCCTCCGTGGCGGTGGAGATGCTGGAGAAGATCATTGAGACGAATGAGTAGTGAGGGTTGGGTGGAAGAGAGTGACATAGCCTCCGTGGCGGTGGAGATGCTGGAGAAGATCATTGAGACGAATGAGTAGTGAGGGTTGGGTGGAAGAGAGTGACATAGCCTCCGTGGCGGTGGAGATGCTGGAGAAGATCATTGAGACAGGTGAGTAGTGAGTAGTGAGGGTTGGGTGGAAGAGAGTGACATAGCCTCCGTGGCGGTGGAGATGCTGGAGAAGATCATTGAGACGAATGAGTAGTGAGGGTTGGGTGGAAGAGAGTGACATAGCCTCCGTGGCGGTGGAGATGCTGGAGAAGATCATTGAGACGAATGAGTAGTGAGGGTTGGGTGGAAGAGAGTGACATAGCCTCCGTGGCGGTGGAGATGCTGGAGAAGATCATTGAGACGGGTGAGTAGTGAGTAGTGAGGGTTGGGTGGAAGAGAGTGACATAGCCTCCGTGGCGGTGGAGATGCTGGAGAAGATCATTGAGACAGGTGAGTAGTGAGTAGTGAGGGTTGGGTGGAAGAGAGTGACATAGCCTCCGTGGCGGTGGAGATGCTGGAGAAGATCATTGAGACAGGTGAGTAGTGAGTAGTGAGGGTTGGGTGGAAGAGAGTGACATAGCCTCCGTGGCGGTGGAGATGCTGGAGAAGATCATTGAGACAGGTGAGTAGTGAGTAGTGAGGGTTGGGTGGAAGAGAGTGACATAGCCTCCGTGGCGGTGGAGATGCTGGAGAAGATCATTGAGACAGGTGAGTAGTGAGTAGTGAGGGTTGGGTGGAAGAGAGTGACATAGCCTCCGTGGCGGTGGAGATGCTGGAGAAGATCATTGAGACAGGTGAGTAGTGAGTAGTGAGGGTTGGGTGGAAGAGAGTGACATAGCCTCCGTGGCGGTGGAGATGCTGGAGAAGATCATTGAGACAGGTGAGTAGTGAGTAGTGAGGGTTGGGTGGAAGAGAGTGACATAGCCTCCGTGGCGGTGGAGATGCTGGAGAAGATCATTGAGACAGGTGAGTAGTGAGGGTTGGGTGGAAGAGAGTGACATAGCCTCCGTGGCGGTGGAGATGCTGGAGAAGATCATTGAGACAGGTGAGTAGTGAGGGTTGGGTGGAAGAGAGTGACATAGCCTCCGTGGCGGTGGAGATGCTGGAGAAGATCATTGAGACAGGTGAGTAGTGAGGGTTGGGTGGAAGAGAGTGACATAGCCTCCGTGGCGGTGGAGATGCTGGAGAAGATCATTGAGACGAATGAGTAGTGAGGGTTGGGTGGAAGAGAGTGACATAGCCTCCGTGGCGGTGGAGATGCTGGAGAAGATCATTGAGACAGGTGAGTAGTGAGTAGTGAGGGTTGGGTGGAAGAGAGTGACATAGCCTCCGTGGCGGTGGAGATGCTGGAGAAGATCATTGAGACGAATGAGTAGTGAGGGTTGGGTGGAAGAGAGTGACATAGCCTCCGTGGCGGTGGAGATGCTGGAGAAGATCATTGAGACGGGTGAGTAGTGAGTAGTGAGGGTTGGGTGGAAGAGAGTGACATAGCCTCCGTGGCGGTGGAGATGCTGGAGAAGATCATTGAGACAGGTGAGTAGTGAGTAGTGAGGGTTGGGTGGAAGAGAGTGACATAGCCTCCGTGGCGGTGGAGATGCTGGAGAAGATCATTGAGACAGGTGAGTAGTGAGGGTTGGGTGGAAGAGAGTGACATAGCCTCCGTGGCGGTGGAGATGCTGGAGAAGATCATTGAGACAGGTTGTTGTTGTTGTTGTAGCGAAAACACATAATCATAAGCCCTCTTGTTCCTCGTCTTCCTCCAGCTGAAGGAAAGCAGCAGCGGCTTTTGGTTGTGACCATAGATCCAATACTGTCAGGGTTGTGGGTCTCTGAGGGCAGTTGAAAAGGTGGTCCGAGTTGTGTGGTGAACCTTTGCATAGTGGGCATTCATTTGGTATTGTGGGATCCAGTCTGTTCCTATAGACATTGAGTTGTTTTGACCAACCTGACCGAAGTTGGGATAGGATTGACCGTTTTTTTCTTGATAGCTCAACTTCTTCTGGTGATATGGGTGGTGGTGTGTTGTGCAAAACTCGATTGGGTTGGTATTGCTGGATTGTGGTTTCAACTATTTTGGTATGAATTTCCATTTTGTAAGCTTTGGCTTGTTGTTCTGTCAGTGGAGGATTTTGGACTAGATTGGTTATCTTTGGTTTGGAATGTACCACAGATTTACGAATTTGACGTGGGGGTAAAGGTTCTAGGGCTATGATATTGCACGGGTGATTGCTGACATGACATGCTACAAGATACTGCTGGGTGATCATATCATTGTGAGCTTCGACAGGTAATATGTTTGTTTCTCTGTGAAGATGATCTTGATTTGCCATGAGGTGACAGCCGGTGGAGATGCGAAGTGCAGCATTTTGGCAGGTCTGTAATTTTTTCCAATTGGTCTTGCTGAGTTGGGGTGACCAAATTGGTGCTGCATAATTCAGAAGAGAGCGATTGATAGCTTTGTATGCAATAAGCATAGTTTCTTTCTCTTTACCCCAGGTGGTGCCTGCTAATGATTTCAACAGATTGTTCCTGGTTTTCAGTTTGTTACAGGTTGCTTTGGTGTGAGCAGCAAATGTCAACATGGGATCGAAATTTAAACCCAGAATTTTGGGGGTTTTGACAGTCGGGATACGTTGGTTGTTAATGAATATATCAAGTTCTCTTCCTACCTCCTTAGTCCATGTTGTAAAGAGTGTAGCTGTGGATTTTTCAGGTGAGAGTTGTAGGTTCCTATCCCTGAGCCAGTTGTGGAGGGTTTCTAGATAGTTGTTGATGTTCTGTGTCATGATAGTAATGTCGTTGCCCGTTGCTAGAATTGTGCAGTCATCAGCGTAAGAGACGAGGGTGACGTTATTGGGGGGTTGTGGCATGGTGCTGAGATATAGATTGAAGAGAGTTGGGCTTATTACCCCCCCTTGGGGGACCCCCTGTTTCATTTTCCTACAGGTCGACTTGGAGTTGCGGAATTCGACAAATGTTTGCCTCCCACTGATGTATATGTTCAACCATCGTTTGATTTGCCATGGGATGTTGGTAGCTAAGATGTCACTAAGCAATATATCTAATGAAACTGTATCGAAGGCACTGCGCATGTCAAGTGCCACCAAGATGGATCTTTCGCAAGGTTGATTCTGATTTAGTCCATTGGATATCTGATTGTGAAGTTGATGGAGAGCTGTTGTTGTACTACGCATTTTGCGAAAGCCATGTTGGTGGTTGGCAAGATCTATGTTATCCGTGATTACAGGAAGTAGTAGGGTCTCAAGGAGTTTGGCTACAGGCGAAAGTAGAGAGATTGGCCTGTATGACTTTGCTTCATCCATATTCTTTCCAGGTTTAAGGATTGGAATTATCCTGGCAGTTTTCCATATACTCGGAATTGTTAGTGTTTGGAGGGACAGGTTGAGAATTTTTGTCAAGTAGGATATAGCATGTGGACCAAGGTGCTTGATCATGATAGGTGAGATTTGATCAGGTCCCATCGCTTTGGAGGTCTTAATTGTCTTGATGGCATCCGCGACATGATTACTGGTAAGTTCAGGTAATTCAGTTTTGTGTTTGTTCTGACTAGAGTAATTCTGAAACTGCCTTTTTGTATTTCTACCTGCTTTATCTCGTTTATTGGGATGAGTGGTGAATTGCCTATTAAACATTTGTGCACATTTCTTAGAATCAGAATAAGGTTTGTCAAAGTGGATGACATTATTTCTTGGAACTGTTTGTTTGTTCATAAGTCCCCTGGTTGTTTTCCACAAGTTTTTTGGTCCTTTGTTGAAAGTGGCTTCCTCCAAGTGTTTTAACCATTTGTACTTTTTGTATTTATAGACGGATTGTGTAATCTTGGTGTTCAGATCTTTTATATATGGGTCAGTTGGATTTCTAGCACGTAGTCTATCTCTTTCTTCAGCTAGCTTGATAGCCTCTGTTGGGAAGTAGGGTTTGACTAAGGGTATTCTTCCTGAAGGGATATGCAGCTGTTTTCCTTTATTGAGAATTTTTCTGAAGATTAGTTCTCCAGAAATGACAGTTGATGGTGGTGTTGAAATATTTTCAAAGCATGTTTCGGTGAATGATTGGAAGCTTTCCCAGTCCGCTTTGATAAAATTAATGTAGGTTCTATTCTCAGATTCAACAACGGTTATGGCTCTGCTAATTGTTAAGGTGATGGGTAAGTGGTCAGAACTCAATTGAATATCTGTACTCCAATCAATGTTAGGGAGCAATGAAGAGCACACAAGTGTTAAGTCAGGCGACGATATGATATCACCAGCTATTCTGGTAGGTGAGTCTGGATAATTGATAATTCCATAGTTTGAAATGTCTATTTCATCCACTACGTCTTCGCCTCGTTGATCTTGGTTTAAATTTGAGTCCCATAAAGGGTGATGTGCATTGAGATCTCCAGCAATAATACAGTTCTCAAGGTCAAGAAGATGATTGATGCTAGTTTTGTATCCACTTGGGCAGCAGCTTGTTGGAGGAATGTAAACATTTACAATGTTTATCTCGGTAGTTCCTGAGTAGACTGTAATGCACTGTTGTTCTATCACTGTATCAGCATTTGGTGGGGTTGGGAGTACTGTGGTCTTATAAAGGATATTCTTGTCAATGATGAAAGCAAGTCCACCACCCTCTTTTTGAGTTCTGTCTTGTCTTACTATTGTGAATCCATTTTGAGTAGAGGGGAATTTGGATTTTTCTGAAAGTTTTGTTTCCTGTATGGCTGCTAATTTTATGTTGTTGTCGGTCATATATTTCAAGATCTCATCAATTTTGTTGTTGATACCATTGCAATTAAATTGAAGGACTTTGAGTGAGGGATCGGTTGATGCAATGTTGTTGGTTTTCCCTTGGGTCATGTTTTGAAGGCAGCATGTTCCAACAAAGGAGTGTGTCCAGTCTGTACATGATTGAAGGTTTGTACATTTTCGCATGTGGCACCATTGAGACAGGTGAGTAGTGAGGGTTGGGTGGAAGAGAGTGACATAGCCTCCGTGGCGGTGGAGATGCTGGAGAAGATCATTGAGACAGGTGAGTAGTGAGTAGTGAGGGTTGGGTGGAAGAGAGTGACATAGCCTCCGTGGCGGTGGAGATGCTGGAGAAGATCATTGAGACGAATGAGTAGTGAGGGTTGGGTGGAAGAGAGTGACATAGCCTCCGTGGCGGTGGAGATGCTGGAGAAGATCATTGAGACGGGTGAGTAGTGAGTAGTGAGGGTTGGGTGGAAGAGAGTGACATAGCCTCCGTGGCGGTGGAGATGCTGGAGAAGATCATTGAGACGGGTGAGTAGTGAGTAGTGAGGGTTGGGTGGAAGAGAGTGACATAGCCTCCGTGGCGGTGGAGATGCTGGAGAAGATCATTGAGACGGGTGAGTAGTGAGGGTTGGGTGGAAGAGAGTGACATAGCCTCCGTGGCGGTGGAGATGCTGGAGAAGATCATTGAGACAGGTGAGTAGTGAGTAGTGAGGGTTGGGTGGAAGAGAGTGACATAGCCTCCGTGGCGGTGGAGATGCTGGAGAAGATCATTGAGACGGGTGAGTAGTGAGTAGTGAGGGTTGGGTGGAAGAGAGTGACATAGCCTCCGTGGCGGTGGAGATGCTGGAGAAGATCATTGAGACGGGTGAGTAGTGAGGGTTGGGTGGAAGAGAGTGACATAGCCTCCGTGGCGGTGGAGATGCTGGAGAAGATCATTGAGACAGGTGAGTAGTGAGTAGTGAGGGTTGGGTGGAAGAGAGTGACATAGCCTCCGTGGCGGTGGAGATGCTGGAGAAGATCATTGAGACGGGTGAGTAGTGAGTAGTGAGGGTTGGGTGGAAGAGAGTGACATAGCCTCCGTGGCGGTGGAGATGCTGGAGAAGATCATTGAGACGAATGAGTAGTGAGGGTTGGGTGGAAGAGAGTGACATAGCCTCCGTGGCGGTGGAGATGCTGGAGAAGATCATTGAGACAGGTGAGTAGTGAGTAGTGAGGGTTGGGTGGAAGAGAGTGACATAGCCTCCGTGGCGGTGGAGATGCTGGAGAAGATCATTGAGACAGGTGAGTAGTGAGGGTTGGGTGGAAGAGAGTGACATAACCTCCATGGAGGTGGAGATGCTGGAGAAGATCATTGAGAGAATACAGTCGAACGTCGATACAAAAGAGAAAAAAATTCCGATTCCTTGAGGACAGAAATTTTCTCTCTATATCTATTTTCTCTTATAAAGAGATTATTTTCTTTTATAGAAAGTGTCTGGCTGGGAGAATATATCCAGGGAGTAGACTAGCAGTCTGGCTGGGGAATTATAAACAGGGAGTAGACCAGTAGTCTATCTGGGGGACTATAAACATTGAGTAGGCTTGGTTCTGGGGGCCCTTGTCAATTATTGGCCTCCTTGTAAAGACAGTGGTAGAAGTGCTGAGTCATTCCTCCACTGTCTGGCTATCATTGTTCACGATGACGCCACCCTATGATGATAATAGAGAGGTCAATTGGACCGGTTTCTCTTATTATTATTATTATTATTATTCAATTCTTTATTAGATACAAAAGGACATGTACATATAAATAATAATTTTAACAGTGAAAAAATGAAAAAAACAATATATACAATAAAAATGAAAAAGAATAGAAAATATTTGAAAACATATGTCCTAACTAAAGGGCGGGGTTATTGCCTATGGCAATCTCTTCCACATGTCCTTTTGTATCTAATAATATCCATGTTGGACTGTATCCTTTTCTCTAACCTTTATTTGTGTCGTATTCTAAAGCACTATCCCACAAAACAAGAAAATTACTGATTTCCTTAGTGTGGGTAGTTTAGGACATGTTATGTGAGTTAATGTGTTATCTATTTAGTATTTAAGTTAATCTTACGTACCTATTGTAAAAATGTATTTTCAATGTATTGTCATCATTAATAAAATCAAATCAAATAAAATCAAATTCCTCAGGCATGAACATCGCTCGTCTCAACTTCTCCCACGGTAGCTACGAGTATCACGGCCAGACCATCAAGAACATTCGCCAGGCCGTGGAGAACTACTCCAAGAGGATAGGCATGCCCCATGCCCTCGCTATCGCGCTAGACACTAAGGGACCTGAGATCCGGACCGGACTCCTGGAAGGGGTGAGTGGCGCTATGTCTAAGCGCTGTACTATGTCATCGAACTAAGGGTGGAAATCAATAAATAGCCCAGTGCCCATAGCCCAGTGAAGTTGTTTGGAATTCAAAGCTAACCTATGCGAAATGTTCTAAATTCGAACCGAAGTATTTATATTTTTTTTTGTGTGATTCCATTACATTCCTTTCTATAACATAAGGAAAATATTTTTTTTTGTTAAGTACCTAGGGTTGTAATTATGTATCTGTATGTAGGGTTATAATAATAATAATATCGCCTTATTTATACTGCCCGATTAGGACTATTAAGTCCCATTATTCCAGCAGTAAGCCCAAAACATATTATTATGTGGAAAAAATCCCAAATGAGGGCACAACTTGTCATGTCCCGCCTGGGTTTCGAACCCACGACCTCTGGAATCTCTGGATTCACAGAGTGCCGCCTTTACCACTGAGCTACCGGGACTGACGCAAATCAAAGACGAACATTACCATCAGATTAATCTCACCTGTAGTTCTGTAGTAATACTCAGGGCGAGCAAACAGGAGACAGGGGTTTATTTTTTTTTGTACTCAAATTAGAATATCTGTGGTGATCAGAAACGATAATAGACAATTGAGAAAAATGATACCTCAATAATTTATGTATGCTTAATTGCTTACACATGTTGGGTGCCTTATATGTAATTATCTGAACGTTATTTTATACAGGGTGGTTCCGCCGAGGTGGAGCTAGCCAAAGGCCAGAACATCCGACTGACCACTGACCAGGCATTCGCGGAAAAGGGATCAGCCAAGGATCTGTACGTGGACTATGCCAACATTACCAAGGTGGTCAAGCCAGGCAGCCGCATCTTTGTGGACGACGGGCTCATCTCTCTGGTGGTCAAGTCTGTGGGTAAGTTTACAAAACATGGATTTCCAGGTCCGATATGTCCAAATATTTCCATTTTATTCCAAGGTCAACTTCATCACATTCGTGAAAGAAAAATGCGTTTCGGTACTTTTAAAGATAAACAATGGACTTAACCTATAAAAGAACTGGAAGCAAGAATTTTCTACTTCCACTTTGGTTAACTTTGGAAGAGGAAAAATTTTCTCTTCCAAAAGAAAAATGACTTGCTTCCAGTTTGGTTCATTTTATTCCCGTTGCATCCACTTTGGTTAGAAAGAAAAATACGTATTTGACTTCTACATTTTTTTAAAAAATCTTCGTCTGGTTTATTGGAAATGATGTGTCAATGATACTTTAGGTCTTGTGTCAATAATACGTGGGTCAGCAGCCCTTTGTTCTATCTTTTTACTTATTTGTTATTAATCTTATCTATTTTTCATAATTTAATTATATGTGTTCTGTTCTAGTACATCCTAGGTATACAAATCTATTTTATTCCATTTTCAAATACGTATTTTTATTATTTTAAAGTTATTTAAACTCAAACTCGCTTTGATAAATCTACGCTGAAACTGAGACTTGAACCACCGACCTCCAGGTTACAAGTCCGACGCCTTATCGATCAAGCTACGGAGGTCCATTCGATTATTCCGTTATTTGTTCCAATCCATTCTATTCTATTCTGTCCTTATCCCTAATCCTACCCTTAAGCAGAATTACTGGTGATACCATCACGTTTCACTAAATGAGTGTTAGTATGAGTGATTGATTGATCGCTCGCTTGTATGCTTGTTCTGACTTTTATTTATTGTTAATATATCTTATTAATATATCTTATTTTTATTTTTTACATTTTCTTTTTTTTTCTAACCTAAGCAAGGCTTTTTTATTTTATGTATATAATTTTAAGAATATTAAATGTATGTACAAAATCTCTGTTTAAATTCTGAAAATAAACAAGACCTTGTTTAGACTGCTGGAATAAAGGGACTTTTTAGTTTCACCTCGGCAGTATAAACAAGGTAACTTCCATTCTATTCTATTCTCTTCCATTCCATTCCATTCTATTCTCTTCTACTCCATTCTATTCTCTTCTATTCCCCGCAGGATCCAACGACCTGGTGTGTGAGGTGGAGAACGGGGGCTCGCTGGGCAGCCGCAAGGGCATCAACCTGCCCGGCACGCCCGTGGACCTGCCCGCGATCTCCGAGAAGGACAAGGCAGACCTGACCTTCGCTGTGGACCAGGGACTGGACATGGTGTTCGCGTCCTTCATCCGGGAGGCTTCGGCTATCCGGGAGATCCGCGCCATCCTAGGTGAGTAGGCTATGCTAGGTGAGTAGGGTAGTCTAGGTGAGTAGGCTAATACAAGGCAGACCTCACCTTCGCTGTGGACCAGGGACTGGACATGGTGTTCGCCTCCTTCATCCGGGAGATCCGCGCCATCCTAGGTGAGTAATAATAATAATATCGCCTTATTTATACTGCCCGATTAGGACTATTAAAGTCCCATTATTCCAGCAGTAAGCCCAAGACGTATTATTATGTGGTAAAAATCCCAAATGGAAGGATAACTTGTCATGTCTCGGCTGGGTTTCGAAACCACGACCTCTGGAATCTCTGGATTCACAGAGTGCCGCCTTTACCACTGAGCTACCGAGACGACTATGTAGGCTAGTCTAGGTGAGTAGGCTATCCTAGGTGAGTAGGCCATCCTAGGTGAGTAGGCCAGTCTAGGTGAGTAGGCTATCCTAGGTGAGTAGGCTATCCTAGGTAAGTAGGCCATCCTAGGTGAGTAGGGTAATAGAGTTGAAGGGTTGGGTGGAAGAGATTGTCATAGGTAATAACCCCGCCCTTTAGTTAGAACATAAGTATATATTTTGTTTATTTTTATTTCGTAGCCATGAAACAGGAGCTACTGTAGACGCTTGTGGTCTGTGTAGATTACCTAGTTATTAAGAATAGCTACCTATTTACTGGGGGACAATGAACAGGGAGAAGGTGTCTCGGTAGAGAACTATACAGAGAATAGACTAGCCAAACCTAGCAAGCTAGGCGAGTAATAATTTCGTCCTGTTTTATTGGGGTACTGACCTACAAATTCATAGGAAAAACCCTACTATTGTAAACTATGTATAACTTTCTAATCATTGTACCATGCGTACATTATTATTTATTTATTGAATAACAAGATAACATATACAAAGGTATTTTTCCTAAGCTAAAGCTTCTATTACTGCACTGTTCTTTACTCACGGGACAAAGGCAAGGACTCGCGGGTTCGAGACCCAGTCGGGACATGACAATTTACTCTCACGTTTGTGATTTTAACCACATTATAATACGTCTTGGCTTTAGTGCTAGAATAATGGGACTCATTAGTCTTTATCGAGCAGTATAAATCCTATAAAATAATTATATAAGATCTGTTTGACTGCTGGAGTAAATGGACTTTTCAGTCTTACTTCGGAAGTATAAACGAGGTAGGTATATTCTATTCTACAAACAAGGCGATATTATTATTTTAAATTCTAATTTTTGTTTTTTTTTTTACAAATTAACGGGGTTGACCCATGCTTATTGTATACAATATGAAAATACAACTGTATAAAGTTGAAAATATATAAAAGTATAAAATAGTAATACTTGTCTATACTGAGCTCAGGCAGAAATTCCCACCCATATTGTAATCAGATTATTCAAATTAATCTGATACTGTAAATTATGTAATAACTTGAAACATTTTGTAATAATTTGTAACATTTTGTAATTGACTATTAACATTTATTTTCTTCTTATTCTTTTATTTGTAGTAAGTTGTAACATTTCTATTGTTTTTTATACTCCAACTCAGCTTCTATTGTTTATTTTGTATATTATGTACTCATGTATGTCCAATAATTGTAAATAAAAAAGGCAACTTGTTTGCGATTAAATATTAAAAAATAGTAATATAATAAATTATTGTTCTTAACTCAGGGGACAAAGGCAAGGACATCAAGATCATCGCCAAGATAGAGAACCACCAAGGGGTCAATAACCTGGACGAGATCATAGCCGAGGCTGACGGCATCATGGTGGCCAGAGGGGACCTGGGGATAGAGATCCCGCCCTGGAAGGTGTTCCTCGCACAGAAGCAGATGATTGCCAAGTGCAACAAGGTGGGTGGCTGCTAGTCAAATGATTTACGCGCTAGTCCGGCAAACTTTGGTAGCGTTGGGATCCGTTGGTTCGAATCCCACCCAGTACATGAATTTTTACTTTCCTTATCCTATAATAAGGAAAGCATTGTATTTGTCGAAAATTTTACCTACCCAGTTTTTCACATTTTTGGACGAATCCATAGCCTCAGGATACCAAAAAAGTTGTTTTCAGCCATTGGTCCGTGCGTCTGTCTGTCTGTGTGTAAACAGGATATCTCGAGAACGGTAAGAGCTAGAGACTTGAAATTTGGTATACAAATTAATTTTATACACCAGGCGAAATCGGTTGGTTGAAATCGGAAGCAGGGCCGCAAATATTGGACGCTTCTTTGAATTGGTTCAAGATAGGTACAAAAAAGTAAGAGAACAATATTTTCTCGGATAATAGGGGTTCACTCCGATCATTTTTTTGATATCTTGAACTTTAAAGCACAAATCTTGGTAAGAAAAAGTAACCCCCCCCCCCCTCCTCTCACTTCTCTAACAATCACCCCCCCCCCCCCACTCCCCTCGCCAGGTGGGCAAGCCCGTCATCTGCGCGACCCAGATGCTCGAGTCCATGATCAAGAAGCCGCGCGCGACCCGCGCGGAGATCTCTAATAATCACCCCCCCCACTCCCCTCACTTCTCTAATAATCTCGCCCCCCCACTCCCGTCACTTCTCTAACAATCACTCCACTCCCCTCCCCAGGTCGGCAAGCCCGTCATCTGCGCCACCCAGATGCTCGAGTCCATGATCAAGAAGCCGCGCGCGACCCGCGCGGAGATCTCTAATAATCACCCCCCCCACTCCCCTCACTTCTCTAATAATCTCGCCCCCCCACTCCCGTCACTTCTCTAACAATCACTCCACTCCCCTCCCCAGGTCGGCAAGCCCGTCATCTGCGCGACCCAGATGCTCGAGTCCATGATCAAGAAGCCGCGCGCGACCCGCGCGGAGATCTCTAATAATCACCCCCCCCACTCCCCTCACTTCTCTAATAATCTCGCCCCCCCACTCCCGTCACTTCTCTAACAATCACTCCACTCCCCTCCCCAGGTGGGCAAGCCCGTCATCTGCGCCACCCAGATGCTCGAGTCCATGATCAAGAAGCCGCGCGCCACCCGCGCGGAGATCTCCGACGTGGCCAATGCGGTGCTGGACGGCGCGGACTGCGTGATGCTGTCGGGCGAGACAGCCAAGGGCGACTACCCGGTGGAGTGCGTGCGGGCCATGCACAACACGTGCAAGGAGGCCGAGGCCGCGGTGTGGCACACGAAGCTGCTGGCCGAGCTCAAGAGCATGGTGAGTGTCTCCGGCCGCGCTGGAGATCGGGAAGTTTAGTTCTCCATCACTTGAGAAAGACTAGGAAAGGGACCACATGCCGCGCTAGAGATTGAATTGAATTGAATACTTTTATTTATTTGTACAAAAAAAAAGTGTTGACAAATTCAGATGAAATATATTAATAAATAAATAAAAAATATGTAGTAATCAAATAGTTTAAAGTATACAACCAAAAAAAAATAATAATAAACCCCTATAAGGGAGGCCCATACTCTGAAAAGGGTGTATACCGGGCTTATTATTATTATTATATTTATTTGTACAATAATGATATTACAAACAATACATCTCCTATACAGGGTGTCCCGTATACAGATGCAAATATTTTGAGGGTAGGTTCAGCCCACCGTGGACTATCATATGAGCGAAACTTGCAGTGGGGCATTTTGCTTCGTTAAAGAGTTATGGCCAAATCCCTGTTTTTCCCACAGGTCTAGAGGTCACTTAGATCGATGCACGTTTTTAAAGAAATGGTAGCCAGTAAGTAATTTTTGACTTCATGTATGTATAGTCATGCATATTTCCCTTGAAATGCAGTTGGTTGCATGAAAAAATATTGAAAGACCAGAGAGATATTTAATCATAAGTTCAATACTTTTCTAAAATTCGATTTTTCCCTGTTTTCCCTTTCGTGAATTTAGAGTACTTCTACAATTGCAATTCTGCGTATCACTAGGTAAAAAAATACCCTTTGCTATTTTGTTTCAATAAATACAAAGTTCTTTCAGACGCGTGAAGGAACGAATGAGATACGCCTTATCAAACGGCACCAGAAGGAGAGAAACACATCTTTCAAATTTTGAATCTGGGCGCTATTGCATTTTGAAGAACACTCGATGCCTGAAGCGGTCTGTGTGACTATTTTTGTGCCAACTGCAAGTTATAAATGAAAATTTTCTGAGTACAATTAGTTCTATTAACCAACTATATCAATCAAATCTAATAGTTAAAATAACAAGGCGATCAATTTGTTCGGTGGAAGAGAAAGCCACAAGCTTTAAACCTCGCCCTTGGTTCGCTACATATTCTTTTGGGTTCTTTTCATTTCATGTCCTGTGTTGCAGAATGTATCATGTTTGTAGTTTATCAATAAACTAAAAACATGTATCACTGTATCACCACCCTTGATCAGTCTTTGTTTATATTTATTTCACAAATTGTTACCATGTTCATTGTAAAAAAAAAATGTAAATAAAGCTTGGTCCAATTGTTTATAAAATAAAAATAAAGTATTAATAATAATAGTAACCTTAAGGTTGGATGTTCGAGTTTTACCCAAGGTTAATTTTCGGCACTATTTGTTATGTTTTTGATATCATGATTGTAAATAAACACAAAAATGATATTTTTAATTTTACTTCTAAAAATAAATCATAATTTTTGTTGGTAGCGCAGAGTCTTTCTCCATGTGTATTCTTTTTCCATAATTACACCACTGGTTGCTGCTTTCGTTGCAGCCTCTCTCATTTTTCCTCATGATAACCCTGTGATTCCGTAACCCCATTCACATAAAAGTTCACACCGACCGACCACTGTGAATGATCAATTTCCCTCTGTTAAACATCCCAGAGCAGTGTATTTATACCTCAAATTACGCGCCAATTCTGTTAAAATTCAGCCAACTTTGAATTTTCCATCATGATTCAGAAGTGTTTTTTGAGCTTTGTGTGTACTGCGTTCCATGATCTTTAAAATAATATAAATGAGCTTTATTTTTTATAAAACTAAACATAATAGGGTATTTTTTTAACTAGTGATACGCAGAATTGCAATTGTAGAAGTACTCTAAATTCACGAAAGGGAAAACAGGGAAAAATCAAATTTTAGAAATGTATTGAACTTATGATTAAATATCTCTCTGGTCTTTCAATATTTTTTTATGCAACCAACTGCATTTCAAGGGAAATATGCATGACTATCCATACATGAAGTCAAAAATTACTTACTGGCTATCATTTCTTTAAAAACGTGCATCGATCCAAGTGACCTCTAGACCTGTGGGAAAAACAGGGATTTGGCCATAACTCTTTAACGAAGCAAAATGCCCCACTGCAAGTTTCGCTCATATGATAGTCCACGGTGGGCTGAACCTACCCTCAAAATATTTGCATCTGTATACGGGACACCCTGTATAAGCTAAGTCTAACTTCGAGATGGAATGTTTAGTTCTCCATCACTTGAGAAAGACTAGGAAAGGGAGCACATGCATAGACAAAATGGTTGGGTGAAGAGCTTAATTTGAGAATACTGCCATAAAAGCTGAATTGAATTGAATACTTTTATTTATTTGTACAATAATGATATTACAAACAATACGTCATCTCCTATAAGCTAAGTCTAACTTCGAGATGGAATGTTTAGTTCTCCATCACTTGAGAAAGACTAGGAAAGGGACTACATGCATAGACAAAATGGTTGGGTGGAAGAGCTCAATTTGAGAATACTGCCATAAAAGCCAAAAGAAAAAAATCGAGATCACAAGTTCGGGCTTCAATATTTGTTTCCCCATTTAAAATAATACGCAAAATCTAGACTTAAGTCCATAGAAGTACAACAGAAACTTCTATTAATTCTGTCCTTAAGCTCAGTAATTAATTAATTTTTAATTTGATTTTATCATATTTGTGTTAATCGCATTCGTGGTATCATAACTACTCAAACTCGCTTTACCACTACGCTGAAACCGGGACTTGAACCACCGAACTTATCGATCAAGCTACTGAGGTTGGTTCCTGAGCTCAGTAGTTGGGATGTTAATATCTTGGCTGTATGGTTAGCCCAAGGTCGGTGATCACAAAAATTACCAAGTAAAACCTTTATTTATTTACACTTTATTTTTTTTACAAAACAATCATCAACAAAAAATTAATAACAAGAAATTAAAAAAACTTAGAAGTATGTACAAAAAATAAAATAAAGATCAATATTAATTTTTAATCACAATATTGTTTTGTAACCCGGGGCGAAGTTAATGCCTTAGGCATTCTCTGCCACTTAACCTTTCCGACTATGACTCTTCTTATGGGAAATGTCAACCGGAACCAAGTGAATATTACTCTTCAATAGCTGTGTAATGTACTATTATTATTATTATTATTACTATACAATGCTTTATTAGGTGTAAAAGGACATTATGTACATGTACATACAAATAAATATTTTAACAATTAAACAAATGGAAACAATATATACAATAAAAATAAAAAAGAATAGAAAATATATAAAAACATAAGTCCTAACTAAATGAGATATGATATGTACTCCCCCACCCATACCGACCTCAGTAGCTTCATCGATAAGGCAGCGGACTTGTAACCTGGAGGTCGGTGGTTCAAGTCCCGGTTTTAGCGTAGATTTAGTAAAGCGAGTTTGAGTAGTTGTGATATATCACGATAGTGAATTAACACAAATATGAGAACTTTTCAAACTTTTCAACTTTCAACTACTCCCCCACCCCTCAGCTCCCCTGCCCATAGACTCCGCCCACTCGGTGGCCATAGCCGCCGTGGAGGCAGCCAGCAAGGTGTTCGCGGGCGCCATCGTCGTCCTGACCACCACGGGCACCTCCGCCCGTCTCATCTCCAAGTACCGCCCCCGCTGCCCCATCATCTCCGTGACCCGCTTCCCTCAGGTGGCGAGGCAGCTGCACCTCCACCGCTCCATCATACCCCTGGTCTACGAGGGTGAGTCCCTGACCTGTTTTTCATGGGAGAGAAGGCTAAGGGCCACATTGTGAAACAAAATTTAAGTTAAGCTAAGCCACACACGCCCTCAAGTCGGAGTTTAAACCAATCACAGCGCATTATAGCCCGGGTTAAGATATAGTGTCCATCTGTCCACTTAATTAGATTAAATCTAATCCTGTTTTGTAATTCGGCCCTTACGTCTTCCAACTTATTGAAGAGTGAGGCGGTGAGGTTTTGATGCTTGGACTAAATTTTAAATGAATTCGCAGTGAAATAGTGAGTGAAATAGATTTTTAAACCTGTTTTTTTTTTTTTTTTTTTAAAGATGAGTGTTTCACATGATATTAATGTGAGATAAGAAGATTTTTCTCGCCAAATGATATTTCTATGAAATGGACAACAATGTGGCCTCTTGTTGTTGTAGCCAGCTGGGCTACAGCTGGAGGGGGGAATGATGGTGTCTCTAGCCAACTTTCTTTCAAAGTTGACTCGGTGTGAACCACATATTTCTATGTGCGATCAACCATCAACCTTGGTCTTTTTCTTTATAAGCCATTAAACCCTTAGGAAACTGCAAGCTATCCTGGCTTGTAAGGGTTGGCTAGTCCGTTCTCTGTTTATAGTCCTCTAGCGAGACACTAGTCTTCTCCCTGTTTAACGTCCCCAGCCACCAGACCGGATAAATAATAGTAATAATAAGCTGTGACTATGTACCCTATGTGAATGTATGGATTTTCTGAAAGGAGGAGTGCCCCAGCCAGATAGGGAGTTTCCTTAAAACCATAGTAGAGATTTGCTATAATTTATTGATTGCTTTTCTCCCCCAGAGCCCAGCCCATCCGACTGGCTGCGTGACGTGGACACACGCGTGGCCCACGGCATCAAGTACGGACGGGACCGCAAGTTCCTGAACCAGGGAGACCCCGTGATTGTTGTCACCGGCTGGAAGAAGGGCGCTGGCTTCACCAACACCGTGAGAATTGTCTACGTGAGCGAGGACCTGAGCGCCTACCTGCACAACTGAGCCACTCACCCCGCTACCTTCTTCCCACAGCTCTCTCTGAATCATGTGCCGCTCACTGAGTGGTTCAATAACTACTGTGCCGTTCACTGAGTGGTTCAATAAACCGTGCCGTTCACTGAGTGGTTCAATAACTGTGCCGTTCACTGACTGGTTCAATAACTGTGCCG
Organism: Bactericera cockerelli; assembly: GCA_024516035.1. Classification (NCBI taxonomy): domain Eukaryota; kingdom Metazoa; phylum Arthropoda; class Insecta; order Hemiptera; family Triozidae; genus Bactericera; species Bactericera cockerelli. Next base: position 14,553,034 of record CM044961.1, read on the forward strand.
TTCACTGAGTGGTTCAATAACTGTGCCCTTCAATGACTGGTTCAATAAAACTGTGCCGTTCACTGAGTGGTTCAATAACTGTGCCGTTCACTGAGTGGTTCAATAACTGTGCCCTTCACTGAGTGGTTCAATAACTGTGCCGTTCACTGAGTGGTTCAATAAAACCGTGCCGTTCACTCAGTGGTTCAACTACTGCATCGCGCCACCCAGCGTTAATTTACAACTTCATTGACGAATTGAGACACTTGTTGTTTATGCTGTTCTAGCCCAATTTGGGAAATGATTTTCTCACTAATCTCAAGACTTATAGAGCCATTGTATAAGGTGGATAGTCTTTACCTGTTGTGAGCAAGTAGCCGGCATGAAAATTTCTATCCAGGCCGAAGATGTACTTCAGGCTCATGGACAAATATGTAGGGAGACCTTATTCTTGAAAAGTAACACAACACCTTAATCATAGGTCTCTGTATATTTTGTCATCCAATCAGCGGTCTTCCATCATAGATCTTCTATTCTTTGGGCCCAACTTGTGAAGTTTCTGGGTTTCAAATCTACTTTCTTGCTTCCTCGTTGTTATTGTTTATCAAGTTCTGATTGTATCTGGATTTCTTCTGGTGTATACTCTAAATGAAATCTACATGACACCTCTCTATTGAACCTACCTGGTTGTATTTGTTACATTTAGGTTAGAAACCTAGTTTTTCAAAATGTTATTTACAATTCCTTGAATATGCAAGTATTTCTCTAACTCTCAGGATCCCGGGCTTGTGAGTTCAAATGGTAGCACAGCTCTTTTGAACCCTGAATATTGCAGCATATTTTTATTAATAGAACATTAAAGTATACTAAATTTTATTCTGTGTTATTCTGCTTAGCAGAACAAATTTTATATTAAACTCAAAATCTGGGTATAGAAACACTATCAAATAAGAATGAAGGGTCCTATTTCCAGTAGATATTTGTGGCTTGTGTCAGTCATTATTATTATGAGCCCTGCGTTTAATTTGTCAGCAAATTGTAATCATTTTGTTTATTTAATAGACGTTTATATGAGAGAAGTGTAATCTTGACAAAACTATGTTTAACCCACTAATACATGAGATTTCTATATTTTCTCAAAGATATACTATTGTACTTGTTTTTTTTTTCATTCAAATTCAAATGTTTATTTATTGATTTAAAGTGCTTATACAAAACAGTTAATGAAAACCAACAACATTTTTAATACACTATATAAAAAATCTGGCTGGGGGACTATAAACAGGGAGTAGACCAGCATTGGCTTGGTTCTGGGGGCCTTGTCAATTATTATAGCCCCTTGTAAAGACAGGGGATAGAAGTGCTGAGTCATTCCTCCACTGTCTGGCTACCATCGTGCACGATGACGCCACCCTATGATGATATAAAAAATAGGAACAAAATCTAAAGTAATTGATGATTCTTGAGATAATAATATCTTATGCTCACTACAACCATCACGAAGCCATGTTTGTCCTCTCTGCAGCTTATGAAGATGTTTTAGAAACCTCAAATTATAATGATCAAATCTATTCGAGTCAGAAAATAAAAACACCCATATTAATTATGACAATGTTTCGTTATAAATAACTTTATTTCAATAAAAAAATAACTACACAATACATTGACTCAATAATAAACATGGTTACTAGTAATCCGATTCTTTTTAGTTCATGCTTAAACATTCTTGAACACTGAAAACTCAAAAACAGCTACCCACATTAACCTCACTCAGCCTGAGTTGGGCGGAATAGGCAGCATCAAGAGTGATCGAATTTGAAAGGTCGCGCATACAACTCCTTTGCCATTTTGCAGAGCTACAACAAAACTACAAGTCCCACCTCGTCTAGGCTCGAAGATTTGATATGGGACCTACTGACTCTTGAAAATTGACCAAACTTGTTAGACTGAGTAAAGGCCACTATGGCTCTATAGCTCAGGAGGATCAGCCCTTCATTTTTTCCCTAAGGTAACAACTTCTCTGTTGAATTATTGATTACATGAGCATATATTTAAATACAAAACATTATTTGAGTGTCAAAACATTTATTACAAGAGAACACTTCATAAGTAAGCGCCAGTCGTGAGATTATGATATATTAATAGTGAAGATATTAGGTAGAACTTATTGACAATACTCAGAATTGAAATTGAAAGGGGTAAAAAAGGTGGGTAGGCCAATTAAACAAATATCTAAACCTGAAGAAAACATTAAAGAGCCCTAGTCTTGAAACCATCAGTATTTCGAGAAAAAAATCATAAAGTGTAATAAAAAAATCGTAAAACATAATCTATAGGTATTCTACATCCATGAAATATGTATATTTTGTATATGATAGAAAAATACATTCTTAAAAGAGGAAAACAATGCATGAAACAGTTATTGTATAAAATAGATAATATTAAACTATACATTTGAATTAAAATTTATTGTGTCTATATTTACATAACAACGAAAATCGAAATTGCTATCGTAATTAATCACTCTTTTGATTTAAAATGAAAAATATAGGCAAGTATACACAACATATATATAAATAGGTAGTAATAAAAATATCATTGATTTAGAATTTCGTTACTCTGGAATATTTAAAATTTATTGTCAAAATAATACTTTACTACAAGAAGTATACTCTAATGTTTGGTGTCACTACACATGAAATATTTACAAATATAAGGCAAGAGAATAAGGAAAATCCTACCTATTGCTAAAATATATAAGATGTCAAAAAAAAAGATAGAGGAACAGGGAATATGGAAGACCAAAAAATAAAATTGGAAATGTTTAAAAAAAAAAAAAAAAAAAAACATCACAACGGAGTAGAATATTTAGAATTTTGAAATGAAAATACCTAATGAAGAAGAAGTGGGATTCGAAGTCAGAGCTAAGGAAGGGAGACAAACAAGATAACAGAACATATTTGGCGTTAGAACCATTGCAGTCTGTTTTTTTAATGTGACGCGGGAATTATCATTTATAATCATAAAATTCAACTTGATTTTCCAAGTTGAGAAGATCCTTTGCATTCAAGCAGGTTCCTGTACAATGTACATACATAGTAGCACAGAGAAACACACAGGATAAGAAACCTCTCACAAAGGTCCGTTATTTCTTATGTTCCCGTAGACTCTTCTGCTCAGAAGCTAGGTAGGATAGAAGTATTCTAGAAATCTGGAACAAATGACACCGGGCTACTTTTCACTTTGAAATTGATTTTTTAGAAGGGTTACTTAAAAGAATATATCACCGAAATGGTAAAAAGTTCTTGAATTTTTGTATATTTTACAAAAAATTGATGTCAGAATAATTCAAGCTAATCAAACTTAACTGATTCAACAAGCATTATTTCTCCTAGGATACATCTTTTCACAATATTATTGCTAAACTTATTATAATAAAATAATATGTACTGGAAATTAAAGAACTTTTATGGTAAAATGATCTAATATACATATAATAATACTCCTTAGTGGAAGGTAACCATCAGGTGAGGTTAATGCTTAAAACAATTTACAGGTACCACCTAACCCTCAGAGTCTTATTAATATGTGGTCACATACTCAAATTAACGAGGAAAAATTCATGCATTGGGTGGGATTCGAACCAACGGATCGCTACGCTACCTGTATTACCAGACCAGCGCCTTGACCACTTGACTACCAATCTAACAAAGCAAAGTCAGAGTGAATAGTACCCCATAAGGCCGAAGCTACGATAGGAGCGGCAAGCGGTGACCGACAAGCGGCAAGCGATTTTTTTTTATCGTAGCGACCTACTGAGCATTTCCAAATTCTCATTTTGCCGCTCGCCGCTTACCGCTCGCCGCTTACCGCTCGCCGCTTGACGCTCCTATCGTAGCTTCGGCCTAACAGTGCAAGGTGTTCTCACACTCGCGGCAAGGTGCTCTGCTCGCTCCCATTCCGGGGAGGGAGAGCAACAAACCTGTCCATCTCATCCGACGCGGCGCACTCATCGCTTCCTCTCCTTTCCGCCAGTCTCTCCAGCTCCGCCTTCAGGTGTCCGAACTCCGAGGAGGAGGTGGAGTGGGCGGAGTCACGGGCGGAGCTTCGGCTGGCGGAGGTGGAGTGGGCGGAGCCACTGGAGCCGCCTAGGAGTTCCTGGCTGCCCCGGGAGCCACCCAGAAGCTCCTGGCTGCCCCGGGAGCCACCCAGAAGCTCCTGGCTGCCCCGGGAGCCACCCAGAAGTTCCTGGCTGCCCCGGGAGCCGGCCGAAGTGCGGTGGTAGTGTGGCTTGAGGCTGGTAGCCGGCCGGCTGTGGTCCAGATGGTCGTACGTCTCCTCCTTGGCTGCCTTGCTGCTCGGGATCTCGTCGTACAGATGCTCCTCGAAGTTCTCGATGCTGTTGTACAGGTTCGGGTTGTTTCGGTCCGCGTCGCGGTTCTTCGCCAGCGACACCCCGTAGCCACCACTTCCTGCAAGGCGAGACACAAGTTGTATTTATTTATTTAGAAACTCTTTATTAGTAGAACATATATACAGACAAATTATGGTAAAAATTAAATATAAAAATTGACAGTATTAATAAAATAAACAAGAAAAAAAAAAAAATATATACAGGGTGTAACAGACTAAATGTAAAATCTCTTAAGGGGTGGTAGTATAGATCATTTCCAACCATTAATGTTCTATAACACTTTTGATTTAACTCAGTGGTTCTCGAGGTATTATTTTTTTGAATTTTTTTTACAAGTCCCCTGCCCCTCGACAGAGAATTGCATCTAACTCCGTAAATACAGTAGATGAAGCAATAAATTTAACTTTTTCCGTAAGATAACAATATTTCACTAGACTAGATTTATTCTTAAAAAGTGCACACGTACTGAAAAAAATCGGCAGCAGCGGAAAATTTATCGCGAACATGAAATCCACCTGAAACTTCAGCCGCCATTTCCTCAAAATACTGCTCTCATAAAGTATTGGTTTCATTTATGTAAAAACTTGCTTCAAGTCTTATCTTTCAGAAAATATGACACTCTTGATATAAAACTTTCATTTTTTATTGAAACCAAGAGAAATAAAAAAAAAAAAAATAAAAAAAAAAAAAAAAAAACATTCCCCTAGCAACGTTTGTTTACGTCAGTAACTTTTTCGTCTGCTCCTTAAATTTGTGTTTAAAAGTGTGAAAATTAATATAATTTGTGAATATTTTGAACTTTGGACTTTCTAAAAGCCTTTTACAAGTGATTTACTTCATATTGGTGAAATCAGTTTTCCGAAAATAGTAGTATTTAAAAAGTGCCCTTTTATTTACGTAAAGTATATCTATAGGCTTATATTATCCCTATAGTTATATCAAATATACTAGCAGTGACGTCACCCGATTTGGGGAAATTTCCATTTCAGCCAGTCGCTTTTTGTTATCTATAAACTGTTAGTTGACTTTTCTGCTGCCTTGGTGTTTGTCACCATGGAGCCCTAGCTTGTTTACCAGCTGTCATGACGGAGGGGAATGAAGGAGATCCCGGCGGGGGTGGCGGGAAAACTCTAACGCCGCCAAATTTGAATTCTCAAGAAACACTCAACATGGAAATTCAAAATGAAAACACTACGACAACCGGAGAAACACAAAACACGCAAATTCAAGAGAAAAGTATTTCGTCAAATGGTGAAAAAGATATGTCTCAAATCCAAGATGGAAACACTATGTCAACTAGTGCAACACGTCCTAAGATTTTATACAAACCTGGTATGAGGTGCGACTTATACAAGTTAATTGTGCAACTCAAACCACAATCTACAGCTAATGAAGGTACTGAGTCTACTAAAGGTAAGCGTAGTGATTTTCGATACAACCGTAGCTTACTTCTCTCTAAACTTTTGTCTGAGATCACAAACAAGAGTACTGAAATAGTGGAAATTCAAAGACTGAACAGAAGTAAGTTCCTAGTATCTTGCACCACGTCCAGATGTGCAAATCTAATCATTGAAAGTGAAAAGATGAAGGAGCAATTCAGTGCGTATATACCGGCAAATTATGTGTCGCGTACTGCTATTATAAAAGATGTTGACCTTGAACTCACTGATAATGAAATTATTGAAAATTTGGACTCTGGGGATTTTCACGTTATTCAGATTCAACGTCTGAAAAGAAAAACTTTTGTGGATGGAGACGCAAGCTACATACCTAGTACCACTGTAAAGCTTGTGTTTGAAGGGCAAGATATGCCCAGCTTTGTCTATTTGTGGTATACCAAATTAAATTGTGAACCATACATTCAAAATCCAATTCAATGTTTCAGTTGTTTTCAATATGGACACATTACTAAATCTTGCAGGAATAAAAAACTATGCAGAAAATGTTTCCAGGAAGAAAAAGAGAATCATGCATGTGATCTGACGACTGTGAAGTGTTTGAACTGTTCTGGAATCCACAATTCAAACAGTAAGACTTGTCCTGAGTATGAGAGACAGCGGGACATCAAGATTCTTATGAGTACTCGCAGCCTTTGTTACCCTGAGGCGAATGCTCTGCTTCCTCGTGCTCGCGACACTTACGCTATCCGTACAAGTAACAGATTCAATATCCTAGATGAGAATAGAGATGAAACCCAAATATCAAAAAATAATTATAATACTGAGTTTTCCGCGTCTAGGAAGTAAAAAGCCTATACAACACAGAAACATCACCAGGTACGTACCCCCTGCTACCCCTGATAATAAAAGATTTAAAAGAAAACCTGAAAGAGAAAATAACATTAATTATGAATTCAACCAAAATAAGAAAAACCGACAACATTTCGAAGAAATAACTAAAATGACTCAACCTGAGACTTTTTATAAAGGAAATGAGATTTCAAAAATGATGTACAAAGGCTGCGAAGAAAATAAAGTACACAAATCAAATTATGAAAATCAAAAATGGTTAAAACTAACACATCCTACCATTGCTTTCAGCGAAAATACCCAATATTCAATTGATAATGATGTGAACATGGAACAGAGTTTAACTTCAGATAACATTAATATTCACGAGAATAATAATAGTCACTCTAATGATCATAGTTCGGACTACCCTGGTAGCCCGGACCTCTCTTGACTGTGATATTTATTTACTTTTTAATTAATATTCATGTAACAACCCGTTACATTAAATTATTTTTATAATTTAATATTGATTTATAAATAAATCAATAATTTATTTAATCTTTTATGATTAATTGCCATAGTATTTATTCAACTTTGGATAAAATAATTCAATGGAATATTAACGGGTTTCATAACAACCTAAATGAATTGAAATTGATTATTCAGAATGAATCACCTGTTGCATTTTCTCTCCAGGAAACCAACCTGCAACCCAAGGATTCTGTTTTAATTAAAAATTACCAAGTTTTCCGACAGGACTTCTGTGGTGGCCGTATCGCCTGCGACGGAGTCATGATACTTGTACATAATTCATGTTATGCCCAGCGGATCACTATTAATCCGTCTAGCAGTTTGCAAGCTATTGCGGTACGTATTGTTTCAAATAAAATAAAACAAGACTTCACACTGTGTGGCCTGTATAACCGACCAAATGGTTCAGCCACTGAAGAAAAAGACTTTTCACAATTAATATCTCAGCTCCCTAAGCCTTTCATCCTGACTGGCGATTTCAATGGGCATAGCACTCTGTGGGGTAGTAACAAAACTGATAACCAAGGTAGAGAAATTGAAAAGTTTTTCCGTCAGAACGACGTACATTTACTGAACACGGGTGTACCTACTCATCTAAATAACTCATACGGTACCCTATCCGCTATTGACCTCACGTTTGTATCGCTCGCGCTTGCCACTGAAGTGACATGGTCTACTTTTGAAGACTCATGTTCTTCGGATCATTTTCCTATCATAATTAAGTTCGCTCTTGAAGTAAATAACGATTATCCTGAAGCGGATCCTAAATGGCTCTTCAAAAAAAGCAGATGGGATATTTATCACTCTTTGATTTCTTTCCACCACGAGCCTGATATCCCTATTTGTTCTCTTGGTACAAATATAGATACAATTATATCCAACATGAATAAAAATATTTTGAGCGCCGCTGAAGCTTCAATTCCCAAATTCGAAATGAAACCTAATAAGAAATATACACCTTGGTGGAACAATGAAGTTAGAGAGCTAATCAAGCTGAGGAAGAAAGCTTTCAAAAAATATAAGAAAAACCCTATTGTTTTAAACTTTAACGAATATAAAAAACTAAGATCACAAGTTCGCTGTAAAATTAAAGAAAGCAAGAAAAGAAGCTGGATTAACTTCATGGACACAATCAAATACGATTTAGACAGTAAAACCATGTGGGACCACATGAAGAAATTTAAGGGAAAACAACTCTCTCGCTCTATTCCCGCGATAATAAAAAATAATGTACTGATAAAAAATCAGCAGGAAATAGCGAATTTTCTGGCGTCTCATTTTTGTGAAATTTCTGCTGACGATAAATACAACTCCGGGTTCCGATACTACAAGAAAATCAAAGAGAAACAACCTGTACTCCCAGGGTGTGATACCTCCAGTCACCAGCTTAATATTCCCTTCTCCTTAGATGAACTTTTCTTCGCTCTCAGAGGATGCAAGTCCTACGCATGCGGTCCTGATAATATTTGTTACCCTATGATTATTAATCTTCCGATGGATGCTCTTATTTATCTACTTAAAATCTATAATGTTATCTGGACAAATGGAATATTTCCGGAATCATGGAAAGCTTCTTTTATTGTACCTATACTCAAACCCAAGAAAAATCCACTGCATACTGCCTCCTATAGACCGATAGCGCTTATGAGTTGTTCCTGCAAAGTATTTGAAAAAATGATTAATAGAAGACTGACTTACCATCTTGATAAATACCAACTCATAAGCAACTTTCAAAGCGGCTCAAGGAGAATGAGGTCTACTGTTGACAATTTACTGATTTTGGAGAATGAAATATGTAGTGCTATTAATAATAAGCAAATAACAGCTGTTATCCTACTAGACATCGAGACGGCGTACAACCGCGTATGGGGACGGAAGGTCATGCAGAAATTATCTGAATGGAATATTGGCGGTCCTATCTTCCAGTACTTGAACCATTTCTTAAATAACAATTTTATAATTATGAAATGCAGATCTTTCAAATCACCTATGAAAAAACTTCAGAACGGAATTAAACAAGGTTCGTCCTTGAGCTGTAGTATTTTTAGTATTGCTACTTGTGATCTTTCAGAATATCTCCATCCATCTGTGAAACATGTTATGTATGTAGATGATTTTGGAATATTCGTATCTGGAAACAGTGCTGATGATGTCAAAGAACCACTACAAGAATCACTGAAGAACTTACAAGTGTGGACACGACTTAACGGTCTGGATTTCTCAGCTGCAAAGACTTGTGGTATGATCTTCAGCAGACGATGGAAGAGAAATTCTCGACCCCCTAATTTATTATTCAAAGAGAGACACGTCAATTTCGAAGACTGTACCAAATGGCTTGGCGTTTATCTAGATCGACGATTTACCTTTTCCGAACACATTAATTATACAAAGAGTAAAGGTCAGAAAGCACTCAATATTCTGAAAATATTAGGCCACCCTGTATGGGGTCTGAATAGAAAATTACTACTGAGACTTTATCAAGCTTATGTTCGACCGATTATGGACTATGGATGTGTCCTCTATGATTCTGCTGGTGAAAAGCAGCTTGCTAAACTCGAGCCGGTACAAAATGCTGCCATAAGATGTATCACGGGTGCTTTCCGTTCTTCCCCCGTGGCAAGTTTACAAGCTGAGTCTGGACTAATGCCGCTGAAATACAGAAGAAAACAACTCATAATAAATTATACATCTAAGCTAAAATGTAACCCATCCAACCCTGTTCATCCCCTCGTTTTTCTACAAGACCCAACAACACCTTATAATATGGATGATAAAAAACCAAAGCCCTTATATGTGCGCATTGGAAACATCAATGGATTTGATATTACTAAAATAGAAAATCATGCAAAATATGTTTTTAATTTTCCACCCTGGAACTTGAATACACCCACTGTCAAATACCTATTCACTGAAAAGAAAGAAACAGTGTCCGCAGTTGAATGTTCACAAAAATTCCTCAAATATCTAAATGAGCACAAAACTTATATCCCTTGTTTCACAGACGGATCCAAAAGTACAAACTCCACAGCTTGTGCATTCACATATAAAAACATTCCTGTGAAAATTAAGCTACACTCAATATGTTCAGTGTTCACTGCTGAGATGTTGGCAGCTACGTGAAGTTGTCTGACCACCAGAAGCGATTTGGTCGCTACTTGGCTCAACGTTTTGTACCGGTTTTGTACCGTTTTGTACCACAAAAATTTCGTTTTGTACCAGTACCAATCCCGAGATATTGACCCCCCCTAGGTGGTCAGCCAACTTCACGTGAAGTTGGCTGACCACCAGAACAGAATTGGACGCAACATATCTCAAATGAAAGGTCTTGTTTTGTACCGTTTTGTACCACTTATCTTACCTTCCTGCGACCTTTCGTTCCTGAGATATTGACGGTTAAAAAACAAAATAAACCGTAATAACTCAAAAAAATTATGATTTTTGGGTCGGTCTTTTTTTCATCGTTTTGTACCGGTTTTGTACCGTTTTGTACCAAAAACCATTTTTCTCTACGACCTTTCGTTCTCGAGATATAGACCCCCCCTTGGTGGTCAGACAACTTCACGTGAAGTTGGCTGACCACCAGAACGGATTTGGACGCTACATATCTCAAATGAAAGGTCTTGTTTTGTACCGTTTTGTACCACTTATCTTATCTTCCTGCGACCTTTCGTTCCCGAGATATCGACAAGTAAAAAAACGTGAAGTTGGCTGACCACCAGAACGGATTTGGACGCTACATATCTCAAATGAAAGGTCTTGTTTTGTACCGTTTTGTACCACTTATCTTATCTTCCTGCGACCTTTCGTTCCCGAGATATCGACAAGTATAAAAACGTAATAAAACGTAATAACTCGAAAAATTTCAGATATTTGGGTCGGACTTTTTTTCATCGTTTTGTACCGGTTTTGTACCGTTTTGTACCACTTATCTTATCTTCCTGCGACCTTCCGTTCCCGAGATATCGACAAGTTAAAAAAACGTGAAGTTGGCTGACCACCAGAACGGATTTGGACGCTACATATCTCAAATGAAAGGTCTTGTTTTGTACCGTTTTGTACCACTTATCTTATCTTCCTGCGACCTTTCGTTCCCGAGATATCGACAAGTAAAAAAACGTAATAAAACGTAATAACTCGAAAAATTTCAGATATTTGGGTCGGACTTTTTTTCATCGTTTTGTACCGGTTTTGTACCGTTTTGTACCACTTATCTTATCTTCCTGCGACCTTTCGTTCCCGAGATATCGACAAGTAAAAAAAACGTGAAGTTGGCTGACCACCAGAACAGAATTGGACGCACTATATCTCAAATGAAAGGTCTTGTTTTGTACCGTTTTGTACCACATATCTTACCTTCCTGCGACCTTTCGTTCCTGAGATATTGACGGTTAAAAAACGAAATAAACCATAATAACTCAAAAAATTTCAGATTTTTGGGTCGGTCTTTTTTTCATCGTTTTGTACCGGTTTTGTACCAAAAACCATTTTTCTCTACGATCTTTCGTTCTCGAGATATAGACCCCCCCTTGGTGGTCAGCCAACTTCACGTGAAGTTGGCTGACCACCAGAATGGATTTGGACGCTACATATCTCAAATGAAAGGTCTTGTTTTGTACCGTTTTGTACCACTCATCTTATCTTCCTGCGACCTTTCGTTCCCGAGATATCGACAAGTAAAAAACGTAATAACTCGAAAAATTTCAGATTTTTGGGTCGGACTTTTTTACCAAATGTACCAAAAACCATTTTTCTCTACAATAATATTTAATAATTGAATTACATAACTCATTCCTAGTCCATCTCTCCTCTCTCTCTCTCCTTCCATCCTCTCTGTCGTATTACTCCCCTCTACCTCTTTCCTCTCTTTGCTCTCTGCTTTCTTTCCAATTTCCTTTTTTTCGTCTACTTTTTTCTCTCTCTCTCTTCTCTATCCCCTCTTTACTTTGTCTCCTCTCTCTCTTATTTCCTTGCTTTCCTTTCACCTCTGTCTCTATTCACTTCTTTCTTTCTCCTCTACTTTCTCTTCTCTCTATTTTATCTCCTTTTTATACTCTCTCTCTTCTCTAATCTCTCTATTTACTTCTTTCTCTCCTTTTATGAGAGAAAGAGATGGCTCTTTCTCTCTTTTTTTCCTTTCTCTCCACACTCCTGTCTTTCCATTATCTTCTTTTTCTCCCTCTCTTACGTCTCTCCTCTCTATCTCTCCTTTCTTTCCGCTGTCCTCTCTCCCTCCTCTCCCTCACCTTTTTTCCTTTATCTGCACTCTCCCCTCACCTCACCTCATTCCACACTCTTTCTTCTTTAATTTCTCCCCTTTCTCTCTTTTCTACCTTGCTCTCATTTATTTCCTTTTTTCGTTTCGCTCATCTTTCTCCTTTTCCTCTTCTCTACTCTGTGTATTATCTTCTTTCTCTCCTCTCTGTATTATCTTCTTTCTCTCCTCTTTCCTGTCACTCTCCTCTCCTCTATCTCTCCTATCCCCTCTCTTTCCTCTGTCACTTTTATTTATATTATCTCTTTTCCATTCGTTCTGTCCTCTCTGTATCTCCTCTCCATCCTCTTTCCCCTGACTCTCTCCTCTCTCTCTTTTCTTTCCTTTCTCTATACTCTCCTCCCATTTCATTTTCTCCCTCTCTCTTCTTTCTTTCAATTCTCTTCTTTCTCCTTTATCTCCTCTCTACTTTCTTTTCTCCATCCCCTTTTTTCTCTATCTCTCTCCCTTCTCTTTCAGTTCTTTCCCTTCTCTTTTTTCTCTCCTTTTTTTCTCGCTTTCTTTTCTCGCCTTTAGTTTCGTTCTCCCTTTTCCCTCATCTTTATCCTTTCTCTCTGTATTCTCTTCTTTCTCTCCTCTTTTCTCACTCTTTCCTCTTACCTATCTCTCCTAGCCTCTCTCTTTCCTCTATCTCTTTGCTTTCCATTATCTCTTTCATCTTCGTTTTGTCCTCTCTGTCTCTCCTCTCCATTCCCTTTCCCCTGTCTCTCTCCTCTCTTTCTTTTCTTTCCTTTCTCTTCTCTCTTTCTTCTCTCTTTTCTCCATCCTCCCTTTCCATTATCTCCTCTTTCTTCTTTCTTTCAATTCTCTCTATTCTCCTCTCCCCTCTCTCTACTTACTTATCTTTTCTTTCTCCCTTTTCCCTCATTTTCTCCTTTCTCTCTGTATTCTCTTCTTTCTCTCCTCTTTACTCACTCCTTCCTCTTACCCATCTCTCCTCTCCTCTTTAATTTCTCTATCTCTGTGCTTTCCATTATTTATTTTACCCTTCCTTCTGTCCTTTCTGTCTCTCCTCTCCATCCTCTCTCCCCTGTCTCTCTCGTATCTTCTCTTTCTCGTCGCTCTATTTTCTCTCTTCTCATATTTTCTCTCATTCCCTTTTTTTTTTGTCTCCCTCCTTTCTTTCCTTTCTCTCTATTATCTCCTTTCTCTCATTTCTTTCCTTTTTCCTTTCTCTTTATTCTTTTCTTGCTTTTCTTTCTCGCCTTTCCTTTCCCTCGTCTTTCTCTTTTCTCTCTGATGTATTGTCTTCTTTTTCTCCTCTTTTCTCACTCCTTCCTCTTACCTATCTCTCCTCTCCTCCTCTAATTTTTCTATCTCTGTGCTTTCCATTATCTCTTTTCCCTTCCTTCTGTCCTTTCTGTCTCTCCTCTCCATCCTCTCTCTCCTCTCTCTCTTATCTTCTCTTTCTCGTCGCTCTATTTTCTCTCTTCTCATATCTTGTCTCATTCCCTTTTTTCCTTTGTCTCCCTCCGTTCTTTCCTTTCTCTTTATTATCTCCTTTCTCTCATTTCGTACCTTTTTTTCTCTCTCCTTTCTTTTCTTGCTTTCCTTTCCCTCATCTTTCTCTTTTCTCTCTGTATTCTCTTCTTTCTCTCCTCTTTTCTCACTCCTTCCTCTTACCCATCTCTCCTCTCCCCTCCTTTATCTCATCTCTTTTTTCTTCTCTTTATCCCCTTTTTCCTCTGTCTCTCTCCCTTCTCTCTCCGTTCTTTCCTTTCTCTTTTTTTCTCTCCCCTCTCTCATTCAATTTTTTCCTTTCCCTCATTTCTTTCCTTGTTTTTTTTTTATCGCCTTTCTTTTCTGTCTCCCTTTTCCCTCATCTTTCTGTATTTTCTTCTTTCTCTCCTCTTTTATCTCTCCCTCCTCTTATTATTTTTATACAACGCTTTATTAGATATAAATGGACATTATGTACATACAAATAATTATTTTAACAATGAAAAAAAAAATGGAAACAATATATACATTAAAAATGAAAAAGAATAGAAAATATATAAAAACATATGTCCTAACTAAAGGGTGGGGTTATTGCCTATGGCAATCTCTTCCACCCAACCCTTACCTATCTCTCTTCTCTCCATCCTCTCTCCCCTGTCTCTCTCCTCTCTCTCTCTTTACGTAAAAAAACGTGAATTTTTTGTGTGTCAAACATATTTTTTTTTTGTTACTCGGCGTAGCTCAACAAAGGCTCACCAGAATTTCGCGATCAATATGTGAAATGAAATCTCAAACCCTTACTTAAAACTTTCTCGCTTTCAGTTTATAGGTCGTCGCGACAAATTTCGAGAAAAAATGTCATTTATGTCAAAAAACGTGAATATTTTTTTGCGTCACCCATCCATTTTTTATCCTTACTCATTGTAGCTTAACCTTCGAGAGATGTAACCTAGCCTAGAAGAATTCCCTGATCCAATCGGACCTATGTTCAAAAATTCAGGTTTATCGGTCAAACCGTGTGGATTTACATACACACATAAAGACAGCTTTCTTTTATAGACACAGAAAAAATAGATGGAACATGTGCGAACGAGAGAAGAAAAAAAGTTCACGCATGCGCAATACTCATTAGCGTCGTCGCGACTCGATGTTGAGACAAGCAGAAATTTATTCAGATCAGATCAGATCACTCATCACTCTTTATTTTGTTTCCTAACCGAACACATTTGATATTGCTGCGCTGAATGTAATCGTTGATTCCCATTATTTTGTCTTGACTCGGTATAATGCCACGTCAGAGAACAGTTCCTTCCCAGGAAATTTCTAAAGCATTTGTCCTCGAATTGGAAGACCATTCATTTGTAGAAATTCCTTCCAAAAGACATCCTTTATGGGAGGAGTTACGTAAAAAAATATTTCAAATTTATCCAACCTCAGCTTTTTCAATTTACACGTGGTTCAGACAAAACAGATACGGTCTGGGAGACCTTCTTCTTGGAAAAAATCATGAAATTACTGAAGATCCTCAGTTACTGTTGTCTACTTCATCAGACTCCCCCTTGGATTTTGAAAGTGAATCCGACGAGGAAATGTCGGCTATGGATTTGATTGACATGGAAGTTGACATTTCCTCGGAAGACTGGGAAAAGCTGAGACCTGAAGTTGTAAAATATCAAGATGCGAAATTAGGCCACAGAGAACGCTTAAAACTTAAAAAGGATTCATGGACTCATGTTATCAGTACAAAATTTTATGACACTACCAAGTTACCCTGCTGTTTGGTATTTACTCAAAACAGCATAAATGAAAACTACATCATCTTTTATGCTGTTTGTAAATTTTGTAGTTCAAAGCTCACTGGCATAATTCCTGAAAGAAGCGCAGAACAACAAAAAATACTTCGCTTAAAATACCAAGGGTTTTTCAAAAAGAAACACCCCGTTCAAAAAAGACCCTTGGCAGGGAAAGCCCGAAAGGAGCTCCTCCCAGTTTTAAAATGCAAGAGTGCTACAGCAATTCAGAAAACCATTGCCAACAAAACAATGTCGTTTGGTGATGATCCGTCCCCAAATGTGCCCTCCGTAACAACACTGAGGAAGGCTAAATCAGAACATTTGGCAAACAAACATTTAGATCCTGATCCTATTTACTCACTGTACAAACTGAAATACAGTGAGATGTACATTAACACCATTCACGATATAAGTCTCGATAAATTTCATGTCCATTATTATAATGTAGAACAAATTCATTTGTACAACCACTATGTGAGCTGCCTAGGAGAAAATTCACAAATAGCAGTTGATGCTACAGGTGGTGTTGTTAGAAACATCAAAAGACCCGATGGTCGAAAGAGTTCGAGCTTCCTCTTATACGATATCACAATTCATGACCGAGTGAATAATAAAATATTATCCGTGGGAAATATGCTCTCGGAAAAACATGACACTGTCAGTTTGACTAATTTCTTACAGAATTGGAGAAAATCAGGTGCTGTTGTCCCAAAAACAGTAGTAACTGATATGTCACTTGCGCTGATGGCTGCTTGTGTACAGAGCTTCACTGAATACAACAGTCTAAGCGATTATTTGGATAATTGTGCTCTCATACTGGATAATGAAGCATCTTTCAAGAGACCTAAATGCTATCTCAAAAACGACGTGGCTCACACAGTAAAACTCATTACACAATTTCCATCATTAAAAAACGTTCTAAAACGGACAAAGTCCTTTTATGTCAGGGTTATATGTTTAATGCTTCAAGAAACGAATTTGAAACATCTTGAAGTATTGTTCAGAAGTATTTTCGAGGTTTCCCTGTATGAAACAGAAGGAAACACTTCAAATGCAGTAGAGTTACCATCTGAAACTTCTAAAAAATACCTACAAGATTTGATTTCCACCACACTTCACTCAACAACTCTATCAGAATTAGTTGAGGAAGATAATGCTGTATTAACAGATGATTCTGTCAATGAGAATTTCAGACATGAAGTATTCAATGAAGTGCCTAAAAGTGGCGGCTCAGGATTTAGAGATTGGGTTGAAAGAATAAGAAGGGAAGTTGAAGAAAGAAAGAATGATGAAGGAGACAGGAATAATCAGCAGTACTGTCCCAATCTCTCGAAAGATTTGATAAAGTTTTCAAAACTATTACCAACTTGGTCGAGCATAATGTTGCCATATATTGGATATGGCAACAAAACTACAACCAGTTGCGCAGTAGAAACTCAATTTAAAATTCTCAAGAATCAAGTTTTCTCCCCCAAGAGCTCCCTCTCAGAATTGACGATTTTGTAACACGTCATATTGATTACATAAATGGTAGTTTGAAAGTTGACTTTCAAAATATTAATGGTAGTTACACAGTTGATTTTAAAAATGTTAAAAGTAGTTTCAAAGAATTTGACTTTCAAAATACCATTCCCGAGTGTAAATCAATGTCAACCAATGCATCTGAAACTTTCTTTGTAGAAAGTAATTTATTAGAAAACGATATGACAGCAGCTGATATAGACCCTGATTTGCTATTTGATTCCAAATACTTTACTGACAGTGACAGTAAGATGATTGTCAAAGAGGATAACGCTCTTATTGAAAATGGTTTTAAAAAAGATTCTAGTGAAATTACCAATATGGATAAAAAGATGTTAGAAACTTCTGAGGAAGAGCTAAACTATTTGGAAAATTGGAAGGGAGTGAATGACGGGCCTTTGAAGAAAAGGTCTCGTCGATCATACCTAGAACCTAATTCTGAATGGAAAAATATTGACCTTTCTAAACAACTAAGAATATTACCCATTGGGCTCCTAAAAAATGGGAGCTGCTTTTCTTTGAAGCCTATAAAAATTGGTAAAGGCAAATACTGTTTAACCAACACTTGTGCCTTCGACAGTATCGTCCATATACTTTCTGCCGCTGTATGTGACAGTGATTCTTATAATGAAATTGACAAACTTAACCAGCCTCTTCACATGCTTATACGAGAGTTAATTGAGAAAGGAACATCAGCTAATGTCTACAAGCAGAGGGCCGAAATCTTGAAAGATATTCAAAACGTCAACGAAAAAATGCCCGACTTTTTTGAGATAGATTGTAATATCTCTCTGTCTCTTCAATTGGAACTGCTTCTAGGAGATGCAATACCTTCTGTAGAATGTTTTGGGCAATGTCCAGAAGGATGTGTTGAAAGCTGTGAAAAGAAACTCAGTATTGAAATATTGTACTCCCCAGTTTCAACAAGTGTGGCAACAGAGAATCACCTAGAAACATTGATTAGAAACAATTTCCTATGTGATCCCAAAACTTGCCAACACTGCAAAAAAGGAAGAATTACTTTCAATAAATTTATTATATCTAATCACTTGTTTCTGAGTTTCTTTACAGACAGACAATATTCCCAGTTCCTCAAATTAAAACTCTCAGTTATTCCAAAGTCGCTCAGAGTAGAAAATAAAGTTTTGCGTCTGCGGGGATGTGTGGCGTACCGTGGTAATTATTCCTATACTCCCGGCCATTTTGAAGCCTTTGTGCTTAGGCATAATAACCACTGGGAAAATTACGATGATCTTCGAACAAAAGTCACATGCATTTCTGGCAACACAGAAGTGAATTTAGAAATGTTAATCTACACAGTATGAATAAATAAAATGGAAAATTCTTGGCATTTCATTATTTTTAATAAAAAGTTTCTTGTTTATTTTATTTTTTTAACCTTTTATATTTTTAAATACCGGTTACTAAAATTAATTGATTGAAAAACATAACAGTATGTTATTATTGCATTGAATAGAATAAAAAAAAAATGATAAAATTAAAGTGCCAAAATCAATTGATAATAGCAAAAAATAAAAATTTCAATTTTTTTTCTCAATAGAATTGAAAACATATCAATGAATACAAAAATTAAATTTGATAAAATTGAATAGAATAATTGAATAAAAAATAAATGAATATAGAATTGAAAGTACCAAAATTAATTGATTTCAAAATTAATTGAAAACAAAAAACATATCCATTTCTGGCAACACAGAAGTGAATTTAGAAATGTGAATCTACACAGTATGAATAAATAAAATGGAAAATTCTTGGCATTTCTTTATTTTTAATATAAAAGTTTCTTGTTTATTTTATTTTTTTAACCTTTTATATTTTTAAATACCGGTTACTAAATTTAACCTTTTATATTTTTAAATACCGGTTACTAAAATTAATTAATTGAAAAACATAACAGTATGTTATTATTGCATTGAATAGAATAAAAAAAAAAAATGATAAAATTAAAGTGCCAAAATCAATTGATTATAGCAAAAAATAAAAATTTCAATTTTTTTTTCTCAATAGAATTGAAAACATATCAATGAATACAAAAATTAAATTTGATAAAATTGAATAGAATAATTGAATAAAAAATAAATGAATATAGAATTGAAAGTACCAAAATTAATTGATTTCAAAATTAATTGAAAACAAAAATCATATCCATTTCTGGCAACACAGAAGTGAATTTAGAAATGTGAATCTACATAGTATGAATAAATAAAAGGCAAAATTCTTGGCATTTTTTATCTAAAAGTTTCTTGTTTATTTTATTTTTTTCCTTTTATATTTTTAAATACCGGTTACTAAAATTAATTGATTGAAAAACATAACAGTATGTTATTATTGCATTAAATAGAAGTAAAATTTAATAAAATAGAATAAGATATCATTGAATAAAAAAATAAATGATTATAAAATTAAAGTACCATAATTAATTGATCATAATAAAAAATAAAATTTGCCATTTTTTCTCTCAATAGAATGGAAAACATATCAACGAATAAAATACAAACAGAATTGAAAACATAACAATATGTTAATAATAATAATGTGCATTGAATAGATTTCATAGAAAATTGGATAGAATTAAATTTCATAAAATTGAATCAAAGTATTGAATAAAAAATACTGTAATATTAATAAAAAAATTACTTTAAAATTAATTGTATTCAAATTGATTAAAAAAAATACTTTTATAAAGTTCATTGCTAAAAACAACCTTAAATACGAAAATAATACAGCGAAGAGAAAGCAAAGAAAGGGAAAAAAAGAGAGAAAGGAAAAAGAGATGTAGAGGAGAGAAAGGAAATAAAAAAGACAGGAGAGAGGGAGGAGAGAAAGAAGATAATGGAAAGAAAGGAAAGTAGAGAGAGAGAGAAGAGATAGTAGAGAGAGACATTAGAGAAGTGGAGACAGAGGTAAAGGGGAATGTAGAGAAGAAAGTAGAGAGTAGAGAAAGGAGAGAATGGAGAGAGAAGGGAGAGAGGAGACAGAACGAAGGGAAAAGAAAGAATAAAAAGAAAAGAGAGGGATAGGAAAGAGGAGAGAAACAAGAGAATACAGCGAGTAGAGAAAGGCGAAAGATAAGGGAAAGGGTAGAAAGGAGAGATAAGAAAGAAAAGAGAGAAAGGGGCGAAAGGCTCTAGTGTGGAAAGAAGGGATGGAGAAGGAAAAAAAAAAGGTAAGATAGGAGAGAAAGGAAAAAAAGAAGAGGTATGAAGGAGAGGAGAGATAAGAAAGAAAGGAGATAGATGGAAGAGAGGATGGAGAGGAGAGAGAGAGAGAGAGAGAGAGAGGAGAGAAAGGAAAGACAGGAGAGAGGATAGAGAGGAGATACAGAGTTGACAGAACGAAGGGAAAAGAGATAATGGAAAGCAAAGAGATAGAGGAAAAAGATAGAAGAGATAGGTAAGAGGAAGGAGTGAGAAAAGAAGAGAATACAGAGAGAAAAGAGAAAGATGAGGGAAAGGAAAGGCGAGAAAGGAAAGCAAGAAAAGAAAGGAGAGAAAGGAAAAAGGTACGAAATGAGAGAAAGGAGATAATAAAGAGAAAGGAAAGAACGGAGGGAGACAAAGGAAAAAAGGGAATGAGACAAGATATGAGAAGAGAGAAAATAGAGAGACGAGAAAGAGAAGATAAGAGAGAGAGGATAGAGAGGAGAGACAGAAAGGACAGAAGGAAGGGAAAAGAGATAATGAAAAGCACAGGGATAGAGAAATTAGAGAGGAGAGAAGGGATGGGTAAGAGGAAGGAGTGAGAAGTAAGGAGAGAAAGAAGAGAATACAGAGAGAAAGGAGAAAGATGAGGGAAAAGGGAGAAAGAAAAGAAAAGAGACGAGAAATAGAAGATAAGAGAGACAGGGGAGAGAGGATGGAGTGGAGAGACAGAAAGGACAGAAGGAAGGGAAAAGAGAAAATGAAAAGCACAGAGATAGAGAAATTAGAGAGGAGAGAAGAGATGGGTAAGAGAGGAAGGAGTGAGAAATGAGTAGAGAAAGAAGAGAATACAGAGAGAAAAGAGAAAGATGAGGGAAAAGGAGAAAGAAAAGAAAAACGAGAAAGGAAAGCAAGGAAAAAAAGGAGGGAAAGAAATGAGAGAAAAAGGAGAAAGCAAAGAACGGAAAGAGAGATAGAGGAAAAAGGGGATGGTGAGAAAAAAGTAGAGAGGAGATTAAAGAGAGAGAAGAGAAAGATAAGTAAGTAGAGAGAGGAGAGAATAGAGAGAAAGAAGAAAGAGGAGATAATGGAAAGAGAGGAGAGAGACAGGGGAAAGAGAATGGAGAGGAGAGACGGAGAGGACAAAACGAAGGGGAAAGAAATAATGGAATGCAAAGAGATAGAGGAAAGAGAAGCTAGGAGAGATAGGTAAGAGGAAAGAGTGAGAAAAAAGGAGAGATAGAATAGAATACAAAGAGAAAGATGAGGAAAAAGGGAGAAAGAAACTAAAGGCTAGAAAGAAAAGCGAGGAAAGAAAGGAAAGAAAAAGAGAAAGGAAAGAAAAAAGAGAAAGGAAAGAACGGAAAGAGAAGGGAGAGAGATAGAGGAAAAAGGGGATGGAGAGAAGAAAGTAGAGAGGAGATAAAGGAGAAAGAAGACAATTGAAAGAAAGAAGAGAGAGGAGAGAGTCAGGGGCAAGAGGATGGAGAGGAGATACAGGGAGGACAGAACGAATGGAAAAGAGATAATGGAAAGAAAAGAGATAGAGGAAAGAGAGGGGATAGGAGATATAGAGGAGAGGAGAGTTAGAGGAAAGAGGACAGGAAGAAGATAATACAGAGAGGAGAGAAAGAAGATAATACACAGAGTAGAGAAGAGGAAAAGGAGAAAGATGAGCGAAACGAAAAAAGGAAATAAATGAGGGCAAGGTAGAAAAGAGAGGAGGGGAGAAATTAAAGAAGAAAGAGTGTGGAATGAGGTGAGGTGAAGGGAGAGTGCAGATAAAGGCAAAAGGTGAGGGAGGAGGGAGAGAAGACCGATGAAATAGAGAGGAAAAAGAGGAGAAAAAGAAGATAATGGAAAAACAGGAGTGTGGAGAGAAAGGAAAAAAGAAGAGAGAAAGAGAGGGAAAAGGAGAGATAGAAGTGAATAGAGAGAGTAGAGAAGAGAGAGAGAATAAAAAGGAGAGAAAAGAGAGTAGAGAAGAAAGAAAGAAGAGGTGTAGAAAAGTAAGAAATTAAGAGAGAGAGGAGACAAAGGAAAGAGGGGATAGAGAAGAGAGAGGGAAAATAGTGGCGAGAGCAAGAGCGAGGGAGAGAGAAAAAAGAAGAAGAAGAAGAAGAGGATATTGGATAGAAAGCAGAGATTGAAGAAAGGGGAGAGGAGAGAAAGGGGAGAGGAGTAAGCAAACAAAGGAGAGAGTGGAGACAGAGCAAAGAGAGGAGAGAGGTAGAGGTGAGTAATACGACAAAGAGGATGGAACGAGAGAGAGAGAGAGAGAGGAGAGATAGACAAGTAAGGAGATATCAATTATTATTGAATATTGTTGTAGAGAAAAAGGATTTTTGGTACCAAAACTGGTACAAAACGATGAAAAAAAGTCCGACCAAAAGTGAAATTTTTCGAGTTATTACGTTTTTCTTGTCGATATCTCGGGAACGAAAGGTCGGAGGAAAATAAAGATATGTAGCGTCCAATTCTGTTCTGGTGGTCAGCCAACTTCACGGGAAGTTGGCTGACCACATAGGGGGGGTCAATATCTTGGGATTGGAACTGGTACAAAACGAAATTTTTGTGGTACAAAACCGGTACAAAACGATGAAAAAAAGTCCGACCCAAAAATCTGAAATTTTTCGAGTTATTACGTTTTTTTACTTGTCGATATCTCGGGAACGAAAGGTCGCAGGTCGATAAGATAAGTGGTACAAAACGGTACAAAACAAGACATTTCATTTGAGATATGTAGCGTCCAAATCCGTTCTGGTGGTCAGCCAACTTCACGTGAAGTTGTCTGACCACCAAGGGGGGGTCTATATCTCGAGAACGAAAGGTCGTAGAGAAAAATGGTTTTTGGTACAAAACGGTACAAAACCGGTACAAAACGATGAAAAAAAGACCGACCCAAAAATCATAAATTTTTCGAGTTATTACGTTTTATTACTTCTTTTTACTTGTCGATATCTCAGGAACGAAAGGTCGCAGGAAGTTAAGATAAGTGGTACAAAACGGTACAAAAGAAGACCTTTCATTTGAGATATGTTGCGTCCAATTCTGTTCTGGTGGTTAGCCAACTTCACGTGAAGTTGGCTGACCAACTAGGGGGGTCAATATCTCGGGATTGGTACTGGTACAAAACGAAATTTTTGTGGTACAAAACGGTACAAAACCGGTACAAAACGATGAAAAAAAGTCCGACCCAAATATCTGAAATTTTTCGAGTTATTACGTTTTATTACTTTTTTTACTTGTCGATATCTCGGGAACGAAAGGTCGCAGGAAGATAAGATAAGTGGTACAAAACGGTACAAAACAAGACCATTCATTTGAGATATGTAGCGTCCAAAAATCCGTTCTGGTGGTCAGCCAACTTCACGTTTTTTTACTTGTCGATATCTCGGGAACGAAAGGTCGCAGGAAGATAAGATAAGTGGTACAAAACGGTACAAAACCGGTACAAAACGATGAAAAAAAGTGCGACCCAAATATCTGAAATTTTTCGAGTTATTACGTTTTATTACTTTTTTTACTTGTCGATATCTCGGGAACTAAAGGTCGCAGGAAGATAAGATAAGTGGTACAAAACGGTACAAAACAAGACCTTTCATTTGAGATATGTAGCGTCCAAATCCGTTCTGGTGGTCAGCCAACTTCACGTTCTTTTACTTGTCGATATCTCGGGAACGAAAGGTCACAGGAAGATAAGATAAGTGGTACAAAACGGTACAAAACCGGTACAAAACGATGAAAAAAAGTCCGACCCAAATATCTGAAATTTTTCGAGTTATTACGTTTTATTACTTTTTTTACTTGTCGATATCTCGGGAACGAAAGGTCGCAGGAAGATAAGATAAGTGGTACAAAACGGTACAAAACAAGACCTTTCATTTGAGATATGTAGCGTCCAAATCCGTTCTGGTGGTCAGCCAACTTCACGTTTTTTTACTTGTCGATATCTCGGGAACGAAAGGTCGCAGGAAGATAAGATAAGTGGTACAAAACGGTACAAAACCGGTACAAAACGATGAAAAAAAGTCCGACCCAAATATCTGAAATTTTTCGAGTTATTACTTTTTTTACTTGTCGATATCTCGGGAACTAAAGGTCGCAGGAAGATAAGATAAGTGGTACAAAACGGTACAAAACAAGACCTTTCATTTGAGATATGTAGCGTCCAAATCCGTTCTGGTGGTCAGCCAACTTCACGTTTTTTTACTCGTCGATATCTCGGGAACGAAAGGTCGCAGGAAGATAAGATAAGTGGTAAAAAACGGTACAAAACCGGTACAAAACGATGAAAAAAAGTCCGACCCAAATATCTGAAATTTTTCGAGTTATTACGTTTTATTACGTTTTTATACTTGTCGATATCTCGGGAACGAAAGGTCGCAGGAAGATAAGATAAGTGGTACAAAACGGTACAAAACAAGACCTTTCATTTGAGATATGTAGCGTCCAAATCCGTTCTGGTGGTCAGCCAACTTCACGTTTTTTTACTTGTCGATATCTCGGGAACGAAAGGTCGCAGGAAGATAAGATAAGTGGTACAAAACGGTACAAAACAAGACCTTTCATTTGAGATATGTAGCGTCCAAATCCGTTCTGGTGGTCAGCCAACTTCACGTGAAGTTGTCTGACCACCAAGGGGGGGTCTATATCTCGAGAACGAAAGGTCGTAGAGAAAAATGGTTTTTGGTACAAAACGGTACAAAACCGGTACAAAACGATGAAAAAAAGACCGACCCAAAAATCATAAATTTTTTGAGTTATTACGGTTTATTTTGTTTTTTAACCGTCAATATCTCAGGAACGAAAGGTCGCAGGAAGGTAAGATAAGTGGTACAAAACGGTACAAAACAAGACCTTTCATTTGAGATATGTTGCGTCCAATTCTGTTCTGGTGGTCAGCCAACTTCACGTGAAGTTGGCTGACCACCTAGGGGGGGTCAATATCTCGGGATTGGTACTGGTACAAAACGAAATTTTTGTGGTACAAAACGGTACAAAACCGGTACAAAACGTTGAGCCAAGTAGCGACCAAATCGCTTCTGGTGGTCAGACAACTTCACGTAGCTTCGACGAGACCTTTTCTTCAAAGGCCCGTCATTCACTCCCTTCCAATTTTCCAAATAGTTTAGCTCTTCCTCAGAAGTTTCTAACATCTTTTTATCCATATTGGTAATTTCACTAGAATCTTTTTTAAAACCATTTTCAATAAGAGCGTTATCCTCTTTGACAATCATCTTACTGTCACTGTCAGTAAAGTATTTGGAATCAAATAGCAAATCAGGGTCTATATCAGCTGCTGTCATATCGTTTTCTAATAAATTACTTTCTACAAAGAAAGTTTCAGATGCATTGGTTGACATTGATTTACACTCGGGAATGGTATTTTGAAAGTCAAATTCTTTGAAACTACTTTTAACATTTTTAAAATCAACTGTGTAACTACCATTAATATTTTGAAAGTCAACTTTCAAACTACCATTTATGTAATCAATATGACGTGTTACAAAATCGTCAATTCTGAGAGGGAGCTCTTGGGGGGAAAAAACTTGATTCTTGAGAATTTTAAATTGAGTTTCTACTGCGCAACTGGTTGTAGTTTTGTTGCCATATCCAATATATGGCAACATTATGCTCGACCAAGTTGGTAATAGTTTTGAAAACTTTATCAAATCTTTCGAGAGATTGGGACAGTACTGCTGATTATTCCTGTCTCCTTCGTCATTCTTTCTTTCTTCAACTTCCCTTCTTATTCTTTCAACCCAATCTCTAAATCCTGAGCCGCCACTTTTAGGCACTTCATTGAATACTTCATGTCTGAAATTCTCATTGACAGAATCATCTGTTAATACAGCATTATCTTCCTCAACTAATTCTGATAGAGTTGTTGAGTGAAGTGTGGTGGAAATCAAATCTTGTAGGTATTTTTTAGAAGTTTCAGATGGTAACTCTACTGCATTTGAAGTGTTTCCTTCTGTTTCATACAGGGAAACCTCGAAAATACTTCTGAACAATACTTCAAGATGTTTCAAATTCGTTTCTTGAAGCATTAAACATATAACCCTGACATAAAAGGACTTTGTCCGTTTTAGAACGTTTTTTAATGATGGAAATTGTGTAATGAGTTTTACTGTGTGAGCCACGTCGTTTTTGAGATAGCATTTAGGTCTCTTGAAAGATGCTTCATTATCCAGTATGAGAGCACAATTATCCAAATAATCGCTTAGACTGTTGTATTCAGTGAAGCTCTGTACACAAGCAGCCATCAGCGCAAGTGACATATCAGTTACTACTGTTTTTGGGACAACAGCACCTGATTTTCTCCAATTCTGTAAGAAATTAGTCAAACTGACAGTGTCATGTTTTTCCGAGAGCATATTTCCCACGGATAATATTTTATTATTCACTCGGTCATGAATTGTGATATCGTATAAGAGGAAGCTCGAACTCTTTCGACCATCGGGTCTTTTGATGTTTCTAACAACACCACCTGTAGCATCAACTGCTATTTGTGAATTTTCTCCTAGGCAGCTCACATAGTGGTTGTACAAATGAATTTGTTCTACATTATAATAATGGACATGAAATTTATCGAGACTTATATCGTGAATGGTGTTAATGTACATCTCACTGTATTTCAGTTTGTACAGTGAGTAAATAGGATCAGGATCTAAATGTTTGTTTGCCAAATGTTCTGATTTAGCCTTCCTCAGTGTTGTTACGGAGGGCACATTTGGGGACGGATCATCACCAAACGACATTGTTTTGTTGGCAATGGTTTTCTGAATTGCTGTAGCACTCTTGCATTTTAAAACTGGGAGAAGCTCCTTTCGGGCTTTCCCTGCCAAGGGTCTTTTTTGAACGGGGTGTTTCTTTTTGAAAAACCCTTGGTATTTTAAGCGAAGTATTTTTTGTTGTTCTGCGCTTCTTTCAGGAATTATGCCAGTGAGCTTTGAACTACAAAATTTACAAACAGCATAAAAGATGATGTAGTTTTCATTTATGCTGTTTTGAGTAAATACCAAACAGCAGGGTAACTTGGTAGTGTCATAAAATTTTGTACTGATAACATGAGTCCATGAATCCTTCTTAAGTTTTAAGCGTTCTCTGTGGCCTAATTTCGCATCTTGATATTTTACAACTTCAGGTCTCAGCTTTTCCCAGTCTTCCGAGGAAATGTCAACTTCCATGTCAATCAAATCCATAGCCGACATTTCCTCGTCGGATTCACTTTCAAAATCCAAGGGGGAGTCTGATGAAGTAGACAACAGTAACTGAGGATCTTCAGTAATTTCATGATTTTTTCCAAGAAGAAGGTCTCCCAGACCGTATCTGTTTTGTCTGAACCACGTGTAAATTGAAAAAGCTGAGGTTGGATAAATTTGAAATATTTTTTTACGTAACTCCTCCCATAAAGGATGTCTTTTGGAAGGAATTTCTACAAATGAATGGTCTTCCAATTCGAGGACAAATGCTTTAGAAATTTCCTGGGAAGGAACTGTTCTCGGACGTGGCATTATACCGAGTCAAGACAAAATAATGGGAATCAACGATTACATTCAGCGCAGCAATATCAAATGTGTTCGGTTAGGAAACAAAATAAAGAGTGATGAGTGATCTGATCTGATCTGAATAAATTTCTGCTTGTCTCAACATCGAGTCGCGACGACGCTAATGAGTATTGCGCATGCGTGAACTTTTTTTCTTCTCTCGTTCGCACATGTTCCATCTATTTTTTCTGTGTCTATAAAAGAAAGCTGTCTGTATGTGTGTATGTAAATCCACACGGTTTGACCGATAAACCTGAATTTTTGAACATAGGTCCGATTGGATCAGAGAATTCTTCTAGGCTAGGTTACATCTCTCGAAGGTTAAGCTACAATGAGTAAGGATAAAAAATGGATGGGTGACGCAAAAAAATATTCACGTTTTTTGACATAAATGACATTTTTTCTCGAAATTTGTCGCGACGACCTATAAACTGAAAGCGAGAAAGTTTTAAGTAAGGGTTTGAGATTTCATTTCACATATTGATCGCGAAATTCTGGTGAGCCTTTGTTGAGCTACGCCGAGTAAGAAAAAAAAAAGATGTTTGACACACAAAAAATTCACGTTTTTTTACGTAAAGAGAGAGAGAGGAGAGAGACAGGGGAGAGAGGATGGAGAGAAGAGAGATAGGTAAGGGTTGGGTGGAAGAGATTGCCGTAGGCAATAACCCCACCCTTTAGTTAGGACATATGTTTTTATATATTTTCTATTCTTTTTCATTTTTAATGTATATATTGTTTCCATTTTTTTTCATTGTTAAAATAATTATTTGTATGTACATAATGTCCATTTATATCTAATAAAGCGTTGTATAAAAATAATAAGAGGAGGGAGAGATAAAAGAGGAGAGAAAGAAGAAAATACAGAAAGATGAGGGAAAAGGGAGACAGAAAAGAAAGGCGAGAAAAAAAAAAACAAGGAAAGAAATGAGGGAAAGGAAAAAATTGAATGAGAGAGGGGAGAGAAAAAAAGAGAAAGGAAAGAACGGAGAGAGAAGGGAGAGAGACAGAGGAAAAAGGGGATAAAGAGAAGAAAAAAGAGATGAGATAAAGGAGGGGAGAGGAGAGATGGGTAAGAGGAAGGAGTGAGAAAAGAGGAGAGAAAGAAGAGAATACAGAGAGAAAGGAGAAAATGAGGGAAAAGGGAGAAAGGAAAGCAAGGAAAAAAAGAAGGGAAAGGAAAAAGGGAAGAAATGAGAGAAAGGAGAGAAAAAAAAGAAAGGAAATAACGAGGAGAGGAGAGGAGAGATAGGTAAGAGGAAGGAGTGAGAAAAGAGGAGAAAAAGAAGACAATACATCAGAGAGAAAAGAGAAAGACGAGGGAAAGGAAAGGCGAGAAAGAAAAGCAAGAAAAGAATAAAAGAAGGGAAAAAGGAAAGAAATGAGAGAAAGGAGATAATAGAGAGAAAGGAAAGAAAGGAGGGAGACAAAAGAAAAAAGGGAATGAGAGAAAATATGAGAAGAGAGAAAATAGAGTGACGAGAAAGAGAAGATACGAGAGAGACAGGGGAGAGAGGATGGAGAGGAGAGACAGAAAGGACAGAAGGAAGTGTAAAATAAATAATGGAAAGCACAGAGATAGAGAAATTAAAGAGGAGAGGAGAGATGGGTAAGAGGAAGGAGTGAGTAAAGAGGAGAGAAAGAAGAGAATACAGAGAGAAAGGAGAAAATGAGGGAAAAGGGAGAAAGAAAAGATAAGTAAGTAGAGAGAGGGGAGAGGAGAATAGAGAGAATTGAAAGAAAGAAGAAAGAGGAGATAATGGAAAGGGAGGATGGAGAAAAGAGAGAAGAAAGAGAAAAGAGAAAGGAAAGAAAAGAAAGAGAGGAGAGAGACAGGGGAAAGGGAATGGAGAGGAGAGACAGAGAGGACAAAACGAAGATGAAAGAGATAATGGAAAGCAAAGAGATAGAGGAAAGAGAGAGGCTAGGAGAGATAGGTAAGAGGAAAGAGTGAGAAAAGAGGAGAGAAAGAAGAGAATACAGAGAGAAAGGAGAAAGATGAGGGAAAAGGGAGAACGAAACTAAAGGCGAGAAAAGAAAGCGAGATAAAAAGGAGAGAAAAAAGAGAAGGGAAAGAACTGAAAGAGAAGGGAGAGAGATAGAGGAAAAAGGGGATGGAGAAAAGAAAGTAGAGAGGAGATAAAGGAGAAAGAAGAGAATTGAAAGAAAGAAGAGAGAGGAGAAAATGAAATGGGAGGAGAGTATAGAGAAAGGAAAGAAAAGAGAGAGAGGAGAGAGTCAGGGGAAAGAGGATGGAGAGGAGATACAGACAGAACGAATGGAAAAGAGATAATATAAATAAAAGTGACAGAGGAAAGAGAGGGGATAGGAGAGATAGAGGAGAGGAGAGTGACAGGAAAGAGGAGAGAAAGAAGATAATACAGAGAGGAGAGAAAGAAGATAATACACAAAGTAGAGAAGAGGAAAAGGAGAAAGATGAGCGAATCGAAAAAAGGAAATAAATGAGAGCAAGGTAGAAAAGAGAGAAAGGGGAGAAATTAAAGAAGAAAGAGTGTGGAATGAGGTGAGGGGAGAGTGCAGATAAAGGAAAAAAGGTGAGGGAGGAGGGAGAGAGGACAGCGGAAAGAAAGGAGATAGAGAGGAGAGACGAAAGAGAGGAGAAAAAGAAGATAATGGAAAGACAGGAGTGTGGAGAGAAAGGAAAAAAAGAGAGAAAGAGCCATCTCTTTCTCTCATAAAAGGAGAGAAAGAAGTAAATAGAGAGATTAGAGAAGAGAGAGAGTATAAAAAGGAGATAAAATAGAGAGAAGAGAAAGTAGAGGAGAAAGAAAGAAGTGAATAGAGACAGAGGTGAAAGGAAAGCAAGGAAATAAGAGAGAGAGGAGACAAAGGAAAGAGGGGATAGAGAAGAGAGAGAGAGAAAAAAGTAGACGAAAAAAAGGAAATTGGAAAGAAAGCAGAGAGCAAAGAGAGGAAAGAGGTAGAGGGGAGTAATACGACAGAGAGGATGGAAGGAGAGAGAGAGAGGAGAGATGGACTAGGAATGAGTTATGTAATTCAATTATTAATTATTATTGTAGAGAAAAATGGTTTTTGGTACATTTGGTAAAAAAGTCCGACCCAAAAATCTGAAATTTTTCGAGTTATTACGTTTTTTACTTGTCGATATCTCGGGAACGAAAGGTCGCAGGAAGATAAGATGAATGGTACAAAACGGTACAAAACAAGACCTTTCATTTGAGATATGTAGCGTCCAAATCCGTTCTGGTGGTCAGCCAACTTCACGTGAAGTTGGCTGACCACCAAGGGGGGGTCTATATCTCGAGAACGAAAGATCGTAGAGAAAAATGGTTTTTGGTACAAAACGGTACAAAACCGGTACAAAACGATGAAAAAAAGACCGACCCAAAAATCTGAAATTTTTTGAGTTATTATGGTTTATTTCGTTTTTTAACCGTCAATATCTCAGGAACGAAAGGTCGCAGGAAGGTAAGATATGTGGTACAAAACAAGACCTTTCATTTGAGATATAGTGCGTCCAATTCTGTTCTGGTGGTCAGCCAACTTCACGTTTTTTTACTTGTCGATATCTCGGGAACGAAAGGTCGCAGGAAGATAAGATAAGTGGTACAAAACGGTACAAAACCGGTACAAAACGATGAAAAAAAGTCCGACCCAAATATCTGAAATTTTTCGAGTTATTACGTTTTATTACGTTTTTTTACTTGTCGATATCTCGGGAACGAAAGGTCGCAGGAAGATAAGATAAGTGGTACAAAACGGTACAAAACAAGACCTTTCATTTGAGATATGTAGCGTGCAAATCCGTTCTGGTGGTCAGCCAACTTCACGTTTTTTTACTTGTCGATATCTCGGGAACGAAAGGTCGCAGGAAGATAAGATAAGTGGTACAAAACGGTACAAAACCGGTACAAAACGATGAAAAAAAGTCCGACCCAAAAATCATAAATTTTTCGAGTTATTACGTTTTGTTACTTCTTTTTACTTGTCGATATCTCGGGAACGAAAGGTCGCAGGAAGATAAGATAAGTGGTACAAAACGGTACAAAACAAGACCTTTCATTTGAGATATGTAGCGTCCAAATCCGTTCTGGTGGTCAGCCAACTTCACGTTTTTTTACTTGTCGATATCTCGGGAACGAAAGGTCGCAGGAAGATAAGATAAGTGGTACAAAACGGTACAAAACAAGACCTTTCATTTGAGATATGTAGCGTCCAAATCCGTTCTGGTGGTCAGCCAACTTCACGTGAAGTTGTCTGACCACCAAGGGGGGGTCTATATCTCGAGAACGAAAGGTCGTAGAGAAAAATGGTTTTTGATACAAAACGGTACAAAACCGGTACAAAACGATGAAAAAAAGACCGAAATAAAATTCTGAAATTTTTTGAGTTATTACGGTTTATTTTGTTTTTTAACCGTCAATATCTCAGGAACGAAAGGTCGCAGGAAGGTAAGATAAGTGGTACAAAACGGTACAAAACAAGACCTTTCATTTGAGATATGTTGCGTCCAATTCTGTTCTGGTGGTCAGCCAACTTCACGTGAAGTTGGCTGACCACCTAGGGGGGGTCAATATCTCGGGATTGGTACTGGTACAAAACGAAATTTTTGTGGTACAAAACGGTACAAAACCGGTACAAAACGTTGAGCCAAGTAGCGACCAAATCGCTTCTGGTGGTCAGACAACTTCACGTAGCTTCTCGTCGATCATACCTAGAACCTAATTCTGAATGGAAAAATATTGACCTTTCTAAACAACTAAGAATATTACCCATTGGGCTCCTAAAAAATGGGAGCTGCTTTTCTTTGAAGCCTATAAAAATTGGTAAAGGCAAATACTGTTTAACCAACACTTGTGCCTTCGACAGTATCGTCCATATACTTTCTGCCGCTGTATGTGACAGTGATTCTTATAATGAAATTGACAAACTTAACCAGCCTCTTCACATGCTTATACGAGAGTTAATTGAGAAAGGAACATCAGCTAATGTCTACAAGCAGAGGGCCGAAATCTTGAAAGATATTCAAAACGTCAACGAAAAAATGCCCGACTTTTTTGAGATAGATTGTAATATCTCTCTGTCTCTTCAATTGGAACTGCTTCTAGGAGATGCAATACCTTCTGTAGAATGTTTTGGGCAATGTCCAGAAGGATGTGTTGAAAGCTGTGAAAAGAAACTCAGTATTGAAATATTGTACTCCCCAGTTTCAACAAGTGTGGCAACAGAGAATCACCTAGAAACATTGATTAGAAACAATTTCCTATGTGATCCCAAAACTTGCCAACACTGCAAAAAAGGAAGAATTACTTTCAATAAATTTATTATATCTAATCACTTGTTTCTGAGTTTCTTTACAGACAGACAATATTCCCAGTTCCTCAAATTAAAACTCTCAGTTATTCCAAAGTCGCTCAGAGTAGAAAATAAAGTTTTGCGTCTGCGGGGATGTGTGGCGTACCGTGGTAATTATTCCTATACTCCCGGCCATTTTGAAGCCTTTGTGCTTAGGCATAATAACCACTGGGAAAATTACGATGATCTTCGAACAAAAGTCACATGCATTTCTGGCAACACAGAAGTGAATTTAGAAATGTTAATCTACACAGTATGAATAAATAAAATGGAAAATTCTTGGCATTTCTTTATTTTTAATATAAAAGTTTCTTGTTTATTTTATTTTTTTAACCTTTTATATTTTTAAATACCGGTTACTAAATTTAACCTTTTATATTTTTAAATACCGGTTACTGAAATTAATTGATTGAAAAACATAACAGTATGTTATTATTGCATTGAATAGAATAAAAAAAAAAATGATAAAATTAAAGTGCCAAAATCAATTGATTATAGCAAAAAATAAAAATTTCAATTTTTTTTCTCAATAGAATTGAAAACATATCAATGAATACAAAAATTAAATTTGATAAAATTGAATAGAATAATTGAATAAAAAATAAATGAATATAGAATTGAAAGTACCAAAATTAATTGATTTCAAAATTAATTGAAAACAAAAATCATATCCATTTCTGGCAACACAGAAGTGAATTTAGAAATGTGAATCTACATAGTATGAATAAATAAAAGGCAAAATTCTTGGCATTTTTTATCTAAAAGTTTCTTGTTTATTTTATTTTTTTCCTTTTATATTTTTAAATACCGGTTACTAAAATTAATTGATTGAAAAACATAACAGTATGTTATTATTGCATTAAATAGAAGTAAAATTTAATAAAATAGAATAAGATATCATTGAATAAAAAAATAATTATTAAAAAATTAAAGTACCATAATTAATTGATCATAATAAAAAATAAAATTTGCCATTTTTTCTCTCAATAGAATGGAAAACATATCAACGAATAAAATACAAACAGAATTGAAAACATAACAATATGTTAATAATAATAATGTGCATTGAATAGATTTCATAGAAAATTGGATAGAATTAAATTTCATAAAATTGAATCAAAGTATTGAATAAAAAATACTGTAATATTAATAAAAAAATTACTTTAAAATTAATTGTATTCAAATTGATTAAAAAAAATACTTTTATAAAGTTCATTGCTAAAAACAACCTTAAATGCGAAAATAATACAGCGAAGAGAAAGCAAAGAAAGGGAAAAAAAGAGAGAAAGGAAAAAGAGATGTAGAGGAGAGAAAGGAAATCAAAAAGGCAGGAGAGAGGGAGGAGAGAAAGAAGATAATGGAAAGAAAGGAAAGTAGAGAGAGAGAGAAGAGATAGTAGAGAGAGACATTAGAGAAGTGGAGACAGAGGTAAAGGGGAATGTAGAGAAGAAAGTAGAGAGTAGAGAAAGGAGAGAATGGAGAGAGAAGGGAGAGAGGAGACAGAACGAAGGGAAAAGAAAGAATAAAAAGAAAAGAGAGGGGATAGGAAAGAGGAGAGAAACAAGAGAATACAGCGAGTAGAGAAAGGCGAAAGATAAGGGAAAGGGTAGAAAGGAGAGATAAGAAAGAAAAGAGAGAAAGGGGCGAAAGGCTCTAGTGTGGAAAGAAGGGATGGAGAAGGAAAAAAAAAGGAAAGATAGGAGAGAAAGGAAAAAAAGAAGAGGTATGAAGGAGAGGAGAGATAAGAAAGAAAGGAGATAGATGGAAGAGAGGATGGAGAGGAGAGAGAGAGAGAGAGAGAGGAGAGAGGAGAGAAAGGAAAGACAGGAGAGAGGATAGAGAGGAGATACAGAGTTGACAGAACGAAGGGAAAAGAGATAATGGAAAGCAAAGAGATAGAGGAAAAAGAGAGAAGAGATAGGTAAGAGGAAGGAGTGAGAAAAGAAGAGAATACAGAGAGAAAAGAGAAAGATGAGGGAAAGGAAAGGCGAGAAAGGAAAGCAAGAAAAGAAAGGAGAGAAAGGAAAAAGGTACGAAATGAGAGAAAGGAGATAATAAAGAGAAAGGAAAGAACGGAGGGAGACAAAGGAAAAAAGGGAATGAGACAAGATATGAGAAGAGAGAAAATAGAGAGACGAGAAAGAGAAGATAAGAGAGAGAGGAGAGAGAGGATAGAGAGGAGAGACAGAAAGGACAGAAGGAAGGGAAAAGAGATAATGAAAAGCACAGGGATAGAGAAATTAGAGAGGAGAGAAGAGATGGGTAAGAGGAAGGAGTGAGAAGTAAGGAGAGAAAGAAGAGAATACAGAGAGAAAGGAGAAAGATGAGGGAAAAGGGAGAAAGAAAAGAAAAGAGACGAGAAATAGAAGATAAGAGAGACAGGGGAGAGAGGATGGAGTGGAGAGACAGAAAGGACAGAAGGAAGGGAAAAGAGAAAATGAAAAGCACAGAGATAGAGAAATTAGAGAGGAGAGAAGAGATGGGTAAGAGGAAGGAGTGAGAAATGAGTAGAGAAAGAAGAGAATACAGAGAGAAAAGAGAAAGATGAGGGAAAAGGAGAAAGAAAAGAAAAACGAGAAAGGAAAGCAAGGAAAAAAAGGAGGGAAAGAATTGAGAGAAAGGAGAGAAAAAGGAGAAAGCAAAGAACGGAAAGAGAGATAGAGGAAAAAGGGGATGGTGAGAAAAAAGTAGAGAGGAGATTAAAGAGAGAGAAGAGAAAGATAAGTAAGTAGAGAGAGGAGAGAATAGAGAGAAAGAAGAAAGAGGAGATAATGGAAAGAGAGGAGAGAGACAGGGGAAAGAGAATGGAGAGGAGAGACGGAGAGGACAAAACGAAGGGGAAAGAAATAATGGAATGCAAAGAGATAGAGGAAAGAGAAGCTAGGAGAGATAGGTAAGAGGAAAGAGTGAGAAAAAAGGAGAGATAGAATAGAATACAAAGAGAAAGATGAGGAAAAAGGGAGAAAGAAACTAAAGGCTAGAAAGAAAAGCGAGGAAAGAAAGGAAAGAAAAAGAGAAAGGAAAGAAAAAAGAGAAAGGAAAGAACGGAAAGAGAAGGGAGAGAGATAGAGGAAAAAGGGGATGGAGAGAAGAAAGTAGAGAGGAGATAAAGGAGAAAGAAGAGAATTGAAAGAAAGAAGAGAGAGGAGAGAGTCAGGGGCAAGAGGATGGAGAGGAGATACAGGGAGGACAGAACGAATGGAAAAGAGATAATGGAAAGAAAAGAGATAGAGGAAAGAGAGGGGATAGGAGATATAGAGGAGAGGAGAGTTAGAGGAAAGAGGACAGGAAGAAGATAATACAGAGAGGAGAGAAAGAAGATAATACACAGAGTAGAGAAGAGGAAAAGGAGAAAGATGAGCGAAACGAAAAAAGGAAATAAATGAGGGCAAGGTAGAAAAGAGAGGAGGCGAGAAATTAAAGAAGAAAGAGTGTGGAATGAGGTGAGGTGAAGGGAGAGTGCAGATAAAGGCAAAAGGTGAGGGAGGAGGGAGAGAAGACAGATGAAATAGAGAGGAAAAAGAGGAGAAAAAGAAGATAATGGAAAAACAGGAGTGTGGAGAGAAAGGAAAAAGAAGAGAGAAAGAGAGGGAAAAGGAGAGATAGAAGTGAATAGAGAGAGTAGAGAAGAGAGAGAGAATAAAAAGGAGAGAAAAGAGAGTAGAGAAGAAAGAAAGAAGAGGTGTAGAAAAGCAAGAAATTAAGAGAGAGAGGAGACAAAGGAAAGAGGGGATAGAGAAGAGAGAGGGAAAATAGTGGCGAGAGCAAGAGCGAGGGAGAGAGAAAAAAGAAGAAGAAGAGGATATTGGAAAGAAAGCAGAGATTGAAGAAAGGGGAGAGGAGAGAAAGGGGAGAGGAGTAAGCAAACAAAGGAGAGAGTAGAGACAGAGCAAAGAGAGGAGAGAGGTAGAGGTGAGTAATACGACAAAGAGGATGGAACGAGAGAGAGAGAGAGAGAGAGGAGAGATAGACAAGTAAGGAGATATCAATTATTATTGAATATTGTTGTAGAGAAAAAGGATTTTTGGTACCAAAACTGGTACAAAACGATGAAAAAAAGTCCGACCAAAAGTGAAATTTTTCGAGTTATTACGTTTTTCTTGTCGATATCTCGGGAACGAAAGGTCGGAGGAAAATAAAGATAAGGAGTACAAAACGGTACAAAACAAAACCTTTCATTTGAGATATGTAGCGTCCAATTCTGTTCTGGTGGTCAGCCAACTTCACGGGAAGTTGGCTGACCACCTGGGGGGGTCAATATCTTGGGATTGGAACTGGTACAAAACGAAATTTTTGTGGTACAAAACGGTACAAAACCGGTACAAAACGATGAAAAAAAGTCCGACCCAAAAATCTGAAATTTTTCGAGTTATTACGTTTTATTACGTTTTTTTACTTGTCGATATCTCGGGAACGAAAGGTCGCAGGTCGATAAGATAAGTGGTACAAAACGGTACCAAACAAGACATTTCATTTGAGATATGTAGCGTCCAAATCCGTTCTGGTGGTCAGCCAACTTCACGTGAAGTTGTCTGACCACCAAGGGGGGGTCTATA
This sequence comes from Bactericera cockerelli, assembly GCA_024516035.1. Taxonomy (NCBI): domain Eukaryota; kingdom Metazoa; phylum Arthropoda; class Insecta; order Hemiptera; family Triozidae; genus Bactericera; species Bactericera cockerelli. Next base: position 14,590,819 of record CM044961.1, read on the forward strand.
TCTCGAGAACGAAAGGTCGTAGAGAAAAATGGTTTTTGGTACAAAACGGTACAAAACCGGTACAAAACGATGAAAAAAAGACCGACCCAAAAATCATAAATTTTTCGAGTTATTACGTTTTATTACTTCTTTTTACTTGTCGATATCTCAGGAACGAAAGGTCGCAGGAAGTTAAGATAAGTGGTACAAAACGGTACAAAACAAGACCTTTCATTTGAGATATGTTGCGTCCAATTCTGTTCTGGTGGTTAGCCAACTTCACGTGAAGTTGGCTGACCACCTAGGGGGGTCAATATCTCGGGATTGGTACTGGTACAAAACGAAATTTTTGTGGTACAAAACGGTACAAAACCGGTACAAAACGATGAAAAAAAGTCCGACCCAAATATCTGAAATTTTTCGAGTTATTACGTTTTATTACTTTTTTTACTTGTCGATATCTCGGGAACGAAAGGTCGCAGGAAGATAAGATAAGTGGTACAAAACGGTACAAAACAAGACCTTTCATTTGAGATATGTAGCGTCCAAATCCGTTCTGGTGGTCAGCCAACTTCACGTTTTTTTACTTGTCGATATCTCGGGAACGAAAGGTCGCAGGAAGATAAGATAAGTGGTACAAAACGGTACAAAACCGGTACAAAACGATGAAAAAAAGTCCGACCCAAATATCTGAAATTTTTCGAGTTATTACGTTTTATTACGTTTTTATACTTGTCGATATCTCGGGAACGAAAGGTCGCAGGAAGATAAGATAAGTGGTACAAAACGGTACAAAACAAGACCTTTCATTTGAGATATGTAGCGTCCAAATCCGTTCTGGTGGTCAGCCAACTTCACGTTTTTTTACTTGTCGATATCTCGGGAACGAAAGGTCGCAGGAAGATAAGATAAGTGGTACAAAACGGTACAAAACCGGTACAAAACGATGAAAAAAAGTCCGACCCAAATATCTGAAATTTTTCGAGTTATTACGTTTTATTACTTCTTTTTACTTGTCGATATCTCCGGAACGAAAGGTCGCAGGAAGATAAGATAAGTGGTACAAAACGGTACAAAACAAGACCTTTCATTTGAGATATGTAGCGTCCAAATCCGTTCTGGTGGTCAGCCAACTTCACGTTTTTTTTACTTGTCGATATCTCGGGAATGAAAGGTCGCAGGAAGATAAGATAAGTGGTACAAAACGGTAAAAAACCGGTACAAAACGATGAAAAAAAGTCCGACCCAAAAATCATAAATTTTTCGAGTTATTACGTTTTATTACTTCTTTTTACTTGTCGATATCTCGGGAACGAAAGGTCGCAGGAAGATAAGATAAGTGGTACAAAACGGTACAAAACAAGACCTTTCATTTGAGATATGTAGCGTCCAAATCCGTTCTGGTGGTCAGCCAACTTCACGTTTTTTTACTTGTCGATATCTCGGGAACGAAAGGTCGCAGGAAGATAAGATAAGTGGTACAAAACGGTACAAAACAAGACCTTTCATTTGAGATATGTAGCGTCCAAATCCGTTCTGGTGGTCAACCAACTTCACGTGAAGTTGTCTGACCACCAAGGGGGGGTCTATATCTCGAGAACGAAAGGTCGTAGAGAAAAATGGTTTTTGGTACAAAACCGGTACAAAACGATGAAAAAAAGACCGACCCAAAATTCTGAAATTTTTTGAGTTATTACGGTTTATTTTGTTTTTTAACCGTCAATATCTCAGGAACGAAAGGTCGCAGGAAGGTAAGATAAGTGGTACAAAACGGTACAAAACAAGACCTTTCATTTGAGATATGTTGCGTCCAATTCTGTTCTGGTGGTCAGCCAACTTCACGTGAAGTTGGCTGACCACCTAGGGGGGGTCAATATCTCGGGATTGGTACTGGTACAAAACGAAATTTTTGTGGTACAAAACGGTACAAAACCGGTACAAAACGTTGAGCCAAGTAGCGACCAAATCGCTTCTGGTGGTCAGACAACTTCACGTAGCTCTAGTCATCAGGGTATCGCCGGCAATGTTCTTGTCGACGCTGCTGCAAATGAAGCTCACACGAATTACAATATTTTCGTCGGTGATGTGACTGCTGACGACATCCAATCCACTTACAGACACATCCCGGTAACTGAGTGGAATAATGAGTGGTTAGCGACTGGCACGAGTAATAAACTGCGCTCTGTAAAGAGCAATGTCCAGCCCTGCAAGTCCTCCTTCAGACACAACAGAAGAGAAGAAGTGGTGCTATCCCGACTACGTATTGGTCACACTGCCTTGTCCCATAGTCACTTGATGGAGAAGAAAGACCCGCCCATGTGCTCATCCTGTATGGTACCGCTATCTGCGTACCATATACTATCCGTGTGTCCAATGCTAGAAGATTACAGGAAGAAAGTCAGACTCAGATCCAAAAGTTTGAAATGGATGCTGTCTGACAATGATAATGTCGCTACTCAAGTTATCCGATTCTTGAGAATTTCCAAGCTTTACAGCAAGATTTAGTTTTCTGATACCCTCTCACTATGCATTTTACCTTTTACTTTTACTATTTTACACTGTATATTTGTATCCTATATTTTTAATCAGAGCCTTTGCCCTTTTAAATTCAATTTTTCAATTCTATATACCCTTTTAAATTCAATTCTATATATTTTTATTTTATTATTATTTTACTTTTATTGTACTTTGGTTATTACCTAAATCACCTCCATAAACTTTACAGATTAATCTCATTTATTTATTTATTATGTTACCTTTTAGAAATACTGTAATTTTCAACCAAATTTGGTTTATCAATAATAATATCACGTTTACAAATTTCCCTTTTTTATAGTTAGAGGGGCAAGGACTTCGATTGTTATAGACCTCTCTTTAAATAAATGTTCAATAAAAAAAAAAAAAAAAAATAAAAAAAAAAGTCAGTCAGTACTACTAACTGTACCTACTAGGCTACCATCCTACTTTTACCTAGGGAACTAATTTTTTTCTTCAATTTGACAAATTATGGTTGCCATTTATTTTCCAACGGCCCAAAAGTTTGCCTCAGTAGACTCTTAACTTGGAGGTCACTGGTTCGAGTCTCAAGTGTGGCAAATTAGTATGTACGTATCCCTATCCATGTATGATACTTTTAGCTGTGGTGCTTCCGAAATCAATATTAATCGTAATTGTTCATTTGTTCATAAGAGGGAAAGTGTCTCAATGATAAAATGGTTTGAATGAAATGAAACATAACAATGTACCTACATAGTTAGGTAACACCCACAGGTAAAGGTGGTACGATAAATACTGAACATTCATAGGTTGGTACATAGAAGTACAAATTATTATGTTAGTAGGTACCGAATTTTAATAAAACACATGGAATACTAAAATATTAAGGTCAATTAGTAGTCACCGTGGCAGAGTGAGTTAGCGTACTAGGCGTTGCACGCATGGTGACCTGGGTTCGATCCCCAGCGGGACAGGAATTTTTCTGCTCTGTACTTGGATGTTCGGGGTCCACTCATACCTCGTGAGGAAAAATGAGTAGTTACTTGTATGAGTAACGACCCGTGGTGGCATTACCAGAGTAAAAAGAAAATAATGTAACAGAATAATTCGAAAAGTAAAGGAGGCTCTTAGTAATGCTGCGCTACCCACAAAAATTGTGAAGAGGCCTTGTGCTTCACCACAAATAAAACCATACATACATACTAAAATATTAAGGTCAATTAATCACGATCGTGGTGTCACAATAGCTCAAACTCGTCTTACTAAGTATTTGCCATACTTGAGACTCGAACCAGTGACCTCCAAGTTAAGAGTCCGCAGCCTTATCAATGAATCGACTGAGGCTAACTTTTTGGACCGTTGGAAAGTAAATGACAACCATAATTTGTCAAATTGAAGAAAAAAATTAGTTCCCTAGGTAAAAGTAGGATGGTAGCCTAGTAGGTACAGTTAGTAGTACTGACTGACTTTTTTTTTAATTTCTCTTGGTTTCAATAAAAAATGAAAGTTTTATATCAAGTGTGTCATATTTTCTGAAAGATAAGACTTCAAGCAAGTTTTTACATAAATGAAACCAATACTTTATGAGGGCAGTATTTTGAGAAAATGGCGGCTGAAGTTTCAGGTGGATTTCAAGTTCGCGATAAATTTTCCGCTGCTGCCGATTTTTTTCAGTACGTGTGCACTTTTTAAGAATAAATCTAGTTTAAATACTAGTGAAATATTGTTATCTTATGGAAAAAGTTAAATTTATTGCTTCATCTACTGTATTTACGGAGTTATATGCCATTCTTTGTCGAGCGGCAGGGGACTTGTAAAAATAATTCAAAAAAATAATATCTCGAGAACCACTGAGTTAAATCAAAAGTGTTATAGAACATTAATGGTTGGAAATGATCTATACTACCACCCCTTAAGAGATTTTACATTTAGTCTGTTACACCCTGTATACAGGGTGGACCAAAAAAAACGTTTACACCCGTTAATGGTAGATTACTGACGACATTTCCAGCCCGGATCTGCAATCCGTTTTTTCGGATTCGCCTTTATAACTGCACAAAATGATTTTTTGCAACTTTCTGAAAAAGTCCGACTTTGGCTTATTCTTCAAGTCAGAACTTTTTTCCTGTTTGAGATGAGTTGATTCTGAACAATTCCGCAGAAAGGCAACAAAATTTCGATGTTTTTAGCTACACTACTTTGTTTTTTACGGTTTGGTTTGGCACCTTTTTTGACACCTGAATAGAAAAAAAAATCTCATGTAAGTTTTTTACACTTTGAAACACTCAAGATTTGCCCGAACAAATTTCGACACAGAAACGGGCAAGTTTGATAAAAGTTGGCGGCCAACCCAAGGATGCTAAAAAATAATTTTACGATTTTTTATCACGTGATCTTCTGGGAAAACAAACCAGGTAAGTCTCAAAAAATGATGTTCAAAATCTTAAAAGTGTTGACCGTGTAGGGTCGTCTTGTACTCAAAGAGTAATTAGCTATTTATGTCTGATAATTATTTTCCTTGGAATTAATTAAAGGCCAGTCAAATGAATGATTGTTTGTTTCTCCATGATAGTTTTCAAGCATATTTTTCTGCATTCTATGAAATATTATCTTTAAACTTCTTGAGTTTTTTTAGTACAAGTTACATAATTATTATTATTCGGATGCTGAAATAGCAGATATGCATTTAGCATATGGAGCTGCCAACAAGAACATTTGGAATCACGTGAAAAACATAGTTTACGAAATACCAGTGGAGACGCAAGAGTAGCAGAATCTGGTAGCAAGAATCCTGTTGGTATTTCATGACCTGACAGAAAAACCTTAAGGCCCGTATTTTTGAACGACCCTAAAACAAATTTAGTGTGAGTGGTCCGGATACGCATGCGCAGTGAATCATATCAGCCACAGAGACAGAATTTATTTTGAACTTAAGTCTTGAACGCTTCTCACAAATCTTGAGCGCTGCTCAGCGCATGAGCAGAAAGCAGTCGATCACAACATTTTCCCATTTCAGCCAGAAAGATGTATATATAAATATACATAAACAGCACGTTTCTTTGCATTTCCAATCAGCTGACCCTAAAAATGAATGAAATTTGTTGAAATTCTGAAGTGTCGGAAATCGGCACTTTACAACTGCCGGTGATTTCTCATCGGTATTTTTGAAATTCGTGAAGACACATTATACTATTTTTTGGAAGTGATTTTACTTCCTTATATTATTGTATTTCATTTATTTAACAAATATATATCCTTTTCAACAAATTTCATAATTATACTGGCAATATTCGAGAATCAAACAAAACGCTAATTTTGCACCGCCAAGAAAGAAAACCTTTTTTATATACCTTTTTTATATACCATGTATTTACTTTGGAAAGACGAACATCTTTCAAGAGATATCCTTAATTTTGAATGGCCTAATAGAACCTGAAGGACAAGCAAGACATCTGATGAAGAAAAAAGTTTGCTAACAAGTAGTTTGGACAAACTAATTTACAATAGACATGTTGTATAATTATATTGAAAGTTAAATATTTGTCATTATTAATAATATTCTAAATATTAAGAAAAATATTATAATATATGAGGCGTCCAGTTTCAAAACTCTTTATATCCAAAAAATCGAAAACGCATATTTTTACATTTCTGGAATCTTCAGAACAAAGCACACATTATCTGAAAATATTTAGTAGCAAAACTATGTAGAACCCGGTTTAATATCATGAGAAAGATTCAAGTCGGTTGCTAAACTCAGTATTTCCAAAGGAGATTTGGCTGCATAACTCTGTATATCCATGCGTAAAAACTGTTACAAAACTCTTTATATCCTTGTACAATAATGACGTACGGGAAATGATTGGTAACAAAACTCGTTATGTCCATCGAAAGAAAGGCTTTGTTCTTGTGAAAGGTGAAGTTCCCTACAGATCAGATGTCTGCAAATTCAAGTCTGTTATGAAGAAAAATAAAAACTTGAATAATTTCAATCCAACCATTATAGAGTTTGATTAATTTGTCAAACCTGAAAAACTTAATAATAATAATAATAATGACACTCTTTAGTGGAAGTTAACAACCAGGCGAGGTTAATGCTTAAAGCATATTCTACCACCTAACCTTCAGAGTCTTATTGTTATGTGGTTACAAACTCAAATTAATGAGGAAAATTCATGCACTGGGTGGGATTCGAACCAACGGACCCCTACGCTACCTGGATTACCAGACTAGCGTGTTAACCACTTGACTACCAGTGCACTTACTACCAGTGCACCTAAACTTATTGATGTTAATAAAAAAAAAAGTTATCATATTTGTGTTAAACACTTTCGTATTATCACAACTACTCTAACTCGCTTTACTAAATCTACGCTGAAACCGGGACTTGAACCACCGACCTCCAGGATACAAGTCCGCCGCCTTATCGATCAAGCTACTGAGGTCGGATTATTGATGTTTATACTTTACTATAAAAACATTTTGGTGAGTCTTGGAAAAAAAGGGAAGATCTCAAATTCTACAAATTAATGCTGGAAGAAGAGGTACTTACTGCCCCACATGTAACTGAAGAAACAAAATGATGAAGATTGTTTCCCAGAAGATGATGAAGATTTGACTGTTTCCATTTGACTCATATTTGTATGATAAAAATACATGCTAACTTTTATTGAACAAAACTATTGAATTACCAATTGTTTTCTTTTATTCAATAATATTATCAGGCATAATTGACTGATGATAATAGATTGTGCTGCTGCAAAACTCTTTATATCCTTTTGATACGGTTGCAAAACTTATTATGTCCATGCTAAGGTAGCAAAACTCTTTATATCCAAATTAAATTCTTAAATATTTCGAGAACACCTGAATAAAATGTTTTTTTCTCGTCATAAAATGGTGTATTAAGACTTATACTATCTACCAATACGATATTGTCTTTGGAAAATAATAAAAAATGGACTTTATCGTTTTTCGTTGTTCTTGTAAAATTTGAAAAAGTGGATATAATGAGTTTTGAAACTGTACGCCTCATATGTACTATCTTTTAATCAAGTATCTGCAAAAAAATATTTTTACTGTACCCTCCTCATTTTAGAACAAAGGTAGCATTTACCTATCTCGTTTTTTTCATATTACGACGGGGGTTTTACCCTCCGATCGTAGGAAACATACAAACTTTCTACCCACATTAACTTCAGCCAGCCTGGGTTGGGCCGAAATGCCAGCATCACGAAGTCTTCACCCGGACGTTGTTGATTAACTTTGGTAGTCCCACAAGAACAGGTGCATTCACCGCGCAATCAACGCTGGCTCTATCTGGTTTATTTGTGATGTTATATCACAACGTATGTCAGGTGATTGACGAAATTTCAAGTAACATATATTATTCATTTTTTATTCTCGTATTTCACAAGTGTTCGTCTCTACCAATACTCATTTTTCCTCTCAAGATATTAGTGAACCACGTAACATCCAAAATACAGATATAAAAAAGTCTAATTCCTCCGGAATTCGAACTCAGCTCATTTCAATGTATGTCTGGTGCGCTAGACCACTCAGACACTGTGACTCCTGACACCGTCGAGCATAAAAAGTATTTGAAGGGCTCGGGAAATCATAAATAATGAGTACATTTTTTAGATACCTGTGTAGAAAATATGTAGAATGCAAAACATTGAAAAGAGAACATTGGATATGTGATAAAACAATGAATTAACATTTTTTTATTTATTAATAAATTAATTCAATTATTGAACAATAGATAGCACAGTCTGAGTTGGACCGGGCATAGCTAGCATCAAGATTGTCCAAAATTTAGATAGTCACCCATCCAAGGCCTAAATTCGCTGGTCGTTGCTTGACATCATTGACAGTACGAAAACTGGTGAACTCAACGTGTCATCGACACTCCTATCGACTCACAACGTGCCTGTGAGATATAAATTGTAGGTACTTCTTTCGCTGAGAAGGCTGAGATGGGAATAGTAATAATTATTTTCAATTTGGCTTCCATCTCGGAAAAAAACTTGTTTAAACTATTCAAAAGGATAAAGAAATTTAAAACTATTAAACAACAAGAATCACCAGACAAAAATTATTTTTGAAAAGATTAGAAAATGTAAACAATAACACAAATGATTTTCACACAGAGGTGATAATACCCTCTGTGTGAAATGGGCTATATTCAAAGAAAAATAGTAATTGCTCGTGAGCAAAGAAAAAGTTTGCAAGCTTTATTTTTAGCTTTGTGATGTACATATATCTTTTACTTCCATAGATACAAAAGCTTTTGATATTTGATAAAAGAAAAAACTCTTTATTGCACTCAAAACTCTTTTATTATAGATCGAAGCAACTCCTTTGGATTTCTTTTAAATAGGGCCCAATATTGCGTCTGTGCGGAAACTGAATCGAGAGAAACTGAGTCACAATTTGTGTACTTGATTGGCCAGAAAATTTTCAAAATCCCGACGGTTGTCCCTAAAGTAGTTTTAGGGACGTTCAAAAATACGGGCCTAAATCTTCCGCAACATTCGACGGAACATGATGAAGAGGTTCAACCTTTGCATCCAGGAAGGTGGACGCCACTTCCAACAGTTCCTCTGAGGGAATTGAGAAGGGAGAGAGAGAGAGAGAGAGAGAGAGAGAGAGAGAGAGAGAGAGAGAGAGAGAGAGAGAGAGAGAGAGAGAGAGAGAGCGAGGCAAGAAGGTAGAGGGTACTATGGCTAAATAAAAAATGGCAACAGTCTTCTTTATTATGTATTCATGATTTTTTTGCTGGCTCTGGCGTTCGTACCGGGGTGGGATCTTCCGCATGGCAAGTGACTAGCTTACCACTGAGCTAATCGTGCGCTTCTAATCGTTTCTCATTGAACATGCTAACACAAAATGTTTTTTTAAATACCTTTTTGTTTATATCAAAATAGTATAAAACATAATAAAGACTGCAAAAGTTTATTAATTTTACAATATACGAGTATTATCTTGTTTTTTTTCAAGATTTCTATTAAGAGTTGGCAATCGGTAAATATTTGTTATTTAATTAGTAGGAATTATTAATGATAGAAGAACCTACCTACATATTAAACTGGCTTCATTTCATAAAGTCCATTATCGTTGGGAAAATTCGCTAGTTTTTTTCTCTCGTAGGGAAGCATATCTAAGAAAAACTATCCTTACATTATCAAGGCAGTCTCTCAGGGGCTTACATGAATAATAATTATGTGCATTGTGATACCAATAGTATCTGATATAACTCAATTTTCAGATGGTATTACCCCCAAAAAAACCATAAGTTGTTAGTGTTACAACAGATCAGATGCAGGTATGAATAAAATATTCCATCAGATTTTTTTGATAGTTAAAAAATTATTGACCGCCGAGATTTGAACCTCGGTTAAGCGACTAACACTCTTAGCGCTAACACATCTAGCTCACACAACTGACAAAATGAAAAGCACGAAAATTATCATTTGAATTTTCCTAAACTGGCTGATGAAGGCATGTGACAAATTATTTTTTAGCATCCTCGGGGTGGCCGCCAACTTTTATCAAACTTGCCCGTGTCTGTGCCAAAATTTGTTCGGACAAATGTCGAGTGTTTTATTTAGTAAAAAAGTTTTTTCGAGTGTTTTTTTTTCTGTTCAGGTGTAAAAAAATATGACAAACCAAACCGTAAAAAACAAAGTAGTGTAACTAGAAACATCGAAATTTTGTTGGCTTTCTGCAGAATTGTTCAGAATCAACTCATCTTTAACAGGAAAAAAGTTCTGACCTGAAGAATAAGCTAAAGTCGGACTTTTTCATAAAGTTGCAAAAAATCTTTTTGTGCAGTTATAAAGGCGAATCCGTAAAAACGGATTGCAGATCCGGGCTGGAAATGTCGTCAGTAATCTACCATTAACGGGTGTAAACGTTTTTTTGGTCCACCCTGTATATACAGGGTCTTCATAAAGTCTCACCCAGGCCTAGGTTTCTCGAAAACGACTCAGAATATCAAAAAACGCAAAAACCCGTATTCCTTTATATTTAGGGGGATTGATTTTCAGCTAAAAATTTTTTGCCTACACGGCCCCAGTCAGGCTGGGCATGGACCAACTTTAAAATCTTAAATAGAATGGCATGTCTTGTGGCATATTGTTTTAAAGCTCTTATTGAGAGAAATTCATTACAACAAATTTTAGTGAGCTACGACTTACCGTTCTTGAGATACAGGGTCGGACGTCCTGCGTAATATCCATATATTTTGACCTATAACTCGTTAACCGTAAATTATGGAGAAAATTTTTCTTGTTAATAATAACTCCTAATGGCAAGAAATTTCGAACAAGTTAAAACTTGATTTGTTTTTTCGTTAAATTTTTTTCGACTGTTCGTCCGGCTGGCTGACGAAACCGACCAGAAACTAACATCAACAGATGTCGAATTATAACTTTTTCGAAAGGTCTTGTCATAAGGAGTTATTATTAACAACAAAAATTTTCTCCATAATTTACGGTTAACGAGTTATAGGTCAAAATATATGGATATTACGCAGGACGTCCGACCCTGTATCTCGAGAACGGTAAGTCGTAGCACACTTAAATTTATTGTAATGAACTTCTCTCAATAAGACCTTTAAAATAATATGCCACAAGACATACCATTCTATTTAAGATTTTAAAGTTGGTCCATGCCCAGCCTGACTGGGGCCGAGTAGGCAAAAAACATTTGGCTAAAAATCAATTCCCCTAAATATAAAGGAATACGGGTTTTTGCTTTTTTTGATATTCTGAGTCGTTTTCGAGAAATCTAGGCCTGGGTGAGACTTTATGAAGACCCTGTATATATACATATGTCCTAACTAAAGGGCGGGGTTATTGCCTATGGCAATTTCTTCCACCCAACCCAAAGTTGTAATGTATTGTTGAGTTCGTTTATGTAAAAAAGGTAATAATAATAAATAAAAAATACTGTGTGTAATTGTGTATGTAACAGTGTACATGTAGAGTTGTTCTTTTATTTAGTCGAAGAATTCTCGCCGACAAATGGTTCTGAGATGCTGGGAGGGGGAGAAAATGAAAGGCAACATATCTGATTGTCAGGCTATGGGTCGAAAATAGGAAGATTTGACTGATAGGAAAGAGAAGAAGTCAGGCACAAGTAAGTGGAAGCAATACCAAGACTCCAGATAATGTATCTTTGTGTTATATGTTACAAATGTAATAATAATATCGCCTTATTTATACTGCCCGATTAGGACTATTAAGTCCCATTATTCCAGCAGTTAGCCCAAGACGTATTATTATGTGGTAAAAAATCCCAAATGGGAGGAAAACTTGTCATGTCCAGGCTGGGTTTCGAACCCAAGACCTCTGGCACCTCTAGATTCACAGAGTGCCGCCTTTACCACTGAGCTACCCGGGCATGTAGTGGGTAATTCAGCATTACAAATCTCCAAATTTCAAAAAAAAAAAAAAAAAAATCAACATGCTAATAAAAAAAACTTACCCTTGTAGCTGTCACTATCATAGTTGAGAGCCATGTCTAGGTTGTTCATCTTGGATTTGTAGCCTAGATTGTTGGGGTAGAAGCTTGGAGGTGCTCCTATGCCGTCGGAAGAGTGGTGGGCAGCGAATGAGTATGCGGGGTTGTCGAAATGGTTCGGATCTGAGAAAGAAAGCAGAAAGTTATAGGGTGTAAATGACTTACTTCTACTGGTCTACTTCCTGTTTAGTTCATCCTGTCCCGGTAGCTCAGTGGTAAAGGCGGCACTCTGTGAATCCAGAGTTTCCAGATGCCGGGACATGACAAGTTATCCTCCCATTTGGGATTTTTCCCACATAATAATACGTCTTGGGCTTACTGCTGGAATTATGGGACTTTAATAGTCTTAATCAGGCAGTATAAATAAGGCGATATTATTATTATTATTAGAAGTCAAAGGAAATGGCACACTGAACATACCTGTTCTCATGCGATGATTGAAATTAAACAACGTCCAGTGTGGTGAGGACATGGATTGGTGACCGTCCTAGTTTTGAATCCATCCATGGTCATTAAGGAAAACTACATTCTGCTGGCTATATCTCGCCCCACTCAGGCTGGGTGATGTTGGTTCGAGTAACTGGTATGTTTGCCCAGTATTTGAAGGGTTTTGAAATGACCATGTAGTGAAAGAGACGTTAAAAAAATGTCGCTCTGGATAGACAACAATTCTAGTTTACTAATTCATGCCACATGAGACAGACCGGTCTACTCTCTACAGATAAGCTGGTCTACTCACCCGGGGCCTGGGCTATCTCTATCTTGAGGTTCTTGACCCGGTTCCTGTAGTGCATCACTTCGGCTGGTCTAATTCCTACATATAGCCTGGTCTACTCCCTACATATAGCTTGGTCTACTCCCTACAGATAGCCTGGTCTACTCTCTACGGATAGCCTGGTCTACTCCCTACTGATAGCCTAGTCAACTCCCTACAGATAGCCTGGTCTACTCCCTACAGATAGCCTGGTCTACTCCCTACATATAGCCTGGTGTACTCCCTACAGATAGCCTGGTCTACTCCCTACAGACAGCCTGGTCTACTCCTTACATATAGCCTGGTCTACTCCCTACAGATAGGCCGGTCTACTCACCTGGGGCGGGGGTGCGCGGGTTGGCTACGTAGTGGACCTGGGCTATCTCTGTCTTGAGGTTCTTGACCCGGTTCCTGTGGTACATCACTTCGCCTGGTCTACTCCCTACATATAGCCTGGTCTACTCCCTACAGATAGGCCCGTCTACTCACCCGGGGCGGGGGTGCGCGGGTTGGCTACATAGTAGACCTGCGCTATCCCTGTCTTGAGGTTCTTGACCCGGTTCCTGTGGTACATCACTTCGCCTGGTCTACTCCCTACATATAGCCTGGTCTACTCCCTACAGATAGGCCGGCCTACTCACCTGGGGCGGGGGTGCGCGGGTTGGCTACGTAGTGGACCTGCGCTATCTCTGTCTTGAGTTTCTTGACCCGGTTCCTGTAGTCTATCACTTCGTCTATTCCAATTCCTACATATAGCCCGGTCTACTCCCTACAGATAGCCTGGTCTACTCCCTACAGATAGGCCGGTCTACTCACCTGGGGCGGGGGTGCGAGGGTTGGCTACATAATGGACCTGGGCTATCTCTGTCTTGAGTTTCTTGACCCGGCTCCTAGCTGTAGTCCATCACTTAGTCTGTTCTAATTCCTACATATAGCCTGGTCTACTCCCTACAGATAGGCCGGGGTCTACTCACCTGGGGCGGGGGTGCGCGGGTTGGCTACGTAGTGGACCTGCGCTATCTCTGTCTTGAGTTTCTTGACCCGGCTCCTAGCTGTAGTCCATCACTTAGTCTGTTCTAATTCCTACATATAGCCTGGTCTACTCCCTACAGATAGGCCGGGGTCTACTCACCTGGGGCGGGGGTGCGCGGGTTGGCTACGTAGTGGACCTGCGCTATCTCTGTCTTGAGGTTCTTGACCCGGCTCCTAGCTGTAGTCCATCACTTAGTCTGTTCTAATTCCTACATATAGCCTGGTCTACTCCCTACAGATAGGCCGGGGTCTACTCACCTGGGGCGGGGGTGCGCGGGTTGGCTACGTAGTGGACCTGCGCTATCTCTGTCTTGAGGTTCTTGACTCGGTTCCTGTAGTACACCCAGATGGACAGGATGGCTGCCACCAGCACCAGAGCCAGCAGCATGCCTGCCATACTGTAGGCGCGGCTAGTCTCCCCACTCTCGGCAAGGTCTGGGTGGTTCCGCAACTCGGAGCGGGCGGGAATGTCACACTTCTCTCCTATGAAACCTGGAAGTAATAAACAATGCGATTCTTTGTGTTATCATACAGTCGAACCTGAATATAAGAGAATTTCCTTTAATTAACAAAGTAAAGAGCCATGCTCGCGTTGTTTCCTGGTTAAAGGGTTATTCTTAGCCATTCAGCGAAGAAACAGTGCGAGTGTATTAGGCTCTTTACCTTCCACTGAGCCAATGGAAGAGATATTCTATTTGTAAGAAGTTGAGTTTAATTAAATAAAGAAATATAATCAATATAGAGAATTTCCTGGTCCGATTTCACGTATGAATAAATTTAATAAAAATCATACATTCACTGAAATAATTTAAGCAGCCAGGAGATCTTATGGGCAGTTTGGTATACAGAAAGCCTTACTCATTTAGCCTTACGCACTTATGGATCAAAGCAGAGAATGCCTAAGGCATTAACTTCGCCCCGGATTACAAAACAATTGTAATTAAAAATTAATATTGATCTTTATTATTATTTTTTGTACATAGGTACTTCTAAGTTTTTTTTTTAATTTATTGTTATTAATTTTTTGTTGATGATTGTTTTGTAAAAAAAAAAGTGTAAATAAATAAGCATTGCCACGGAATAATAAGTGACTAACTGATAGATATTTAGAACAGGTTTATCATATTTGTGTCCCGGTAGCTCAGTGGTACAGGACTGTGATCTCACCTTGACGACACACGCAGCCCTTGACTGCATGGCAGAGGAAGTTATCGTTGGGACACTCACACAGGACCATGCAGAACGCGCCGTAGAACCCTTCAGGACATACTGGAAACCGAAGTAGAATGGTCAAGTTAAAAAATCTTAAGGAGCAAGGACTCTGATTGTTAACACCCGTATTTATGAACAGCGAATTTTGTCTGAGCACTGTCTCAAGCAAGGTATTGGCCAATAATATTACAGGAAATCATGCTTCAGACCATGCTCAAACGGCGTTTTCTGTTCATAAATACGGCTGTAAGTCTCCTCTGTAAATTAATATCGTTAAAAAAATCTTATAAATAGAATCGTTATGTTGTAAGGCTTTGTTTTGTAAAATATTCATCTATAAAAGATGTTAAAGAAATAAATAAAATCTTTCTTTTTCTTTCACTTGATCGTTTCCAAAACCAATACCGACTACAAGGGTTGTCATTGATCAAACTCTTCCTCATGTTTGAGATAACTTGATTCTGGCACTCCTACTTCCAGCTTCTACAACTGGATGCTCTTCCCAACAGCAACCATGTTAAAGACGCATATTATTTATGTTATTGTCTTCTGGTTTATGTTATTGTACCGAATCTGTTTATCGCGTCCCCCGGTGAGACAAAGTCAGCAATAAAATCATTAATGTGTACACGTATACAGGGTGGACCAGAGAAACTTTGAGGTAAGTGGTGATGCAAGTTATTAAAAAAAAAAAAAAAAAATGAAACACCGCATTTATGCGAGACAATTACTCTGAGGAAGAGAATAAATCATGAAAAAACGGCTTACTCTCTCCTCAGAGATAATGACCAAGCAAAAAGCATACTACGGGATAGGCAAGCTAGAACACAAACCACAAGCGTCTACAGTAGCTCCTGTTACATGGCTACGAAAAAAAAAGAAAAAAAAAAAAAAAAAAAAAAAAAAAAAGGCGAAAGGAGCAAGGACTCTGATTGTTAAGTCTCTTCTGTAAATAAATATCATTTAAAAAAATAATAAAAAATTCAGACTGAGGGGTGAGTAAAACTGTAGGCTCTTCACAGCCTAGGTGGTAGTCAAGTGGTTAACGCGCTACTCTGGTAATCCAGGTAGCGTAGGGATCCGTTGGTTCGAATCCCACCCAGTGCATGAATTTTTCCTCATTAATTTGAGTTTGTGACCACATAATAATAAGACTCTGAGGGTTAGGTGGTAGAAAATGCTTTAAGCATTAACCTCGCCTGGTGGATGCTTCCACTAAAGAGTATTATTATTATTATTATTATTAGGTGGTCTCGCTAGACGGCCACAAGGCAGGTGGTCTTACTTTCGGTGCAGTGGGTGCCCGTCCACCCCGGCAGGCAGCGACACACGCCGTCGTTGGGTCTGCACTTGCCCCCGTTCTGGCACTTGCACTGCTGGGAGCACTGGTAGCCGTAGGTGCCGTCCGGACACGAGCTGCCACAGTTCTTGCCTGTGCGTCTGCAACACAACATTTGGGGGTCAGTAAGATTTTAACATTCGGGGTCAGCAAGATTGTAACATTCGGGGTCAGTAAGATTTTAACATTCGGGGTCAGCAAGATTTTAACATTCGGGGTCAGTAAGATTTTAACATTCGGGGTCAGTAAGATTTTAACATTTTAACAGGAAGAGAATGCCGAAGGCATTATCACAACACTTGATCAGGCTTTGTTTATATTTATTTCTAACTTGTTACCATGTTCACTGTATATAAAAGATGTAAATAAAGCTTGATCCAAATGTTTATAAAAAAAAAAATTGGGGGTCAGCAAGATTTTAACATTCGGGGTCAGCAAGCTTTTAACAGTGGGGGGTCAGCAAGATTTTAACATTGGGGGTCAGCAAGTTTTTAACATAAAATTATTCATAAAAATTTTTATATTAAAAATACAAAAATAAATCAAATCGGAGCAAATAACTCTCATTAGAAATATTCCTTAGGGAGAGAGCCACAAAAATTGTAAAAAAAACTAAAATAAAAATATACATTATTACATTGTTACATATTTTTTTTTTATTACAAAAATGAACACAGTACTTAAAATTTATTTCTAATATTAGAAATTTATCTGAAATTTACACATTTATAAATTAAATAGACATTAAAAAGTGTAATTGAAGTTTATGGGTGAAAAAAGAAAAGAAAAATTAAAAGGATACTTCGTCCAGTAGTAGCGTCATGTGTGAAAAATAAACACTGAACTTCACTTCTGTGGGACCAAAGATGGCAATTATCTGTTACTTATAGGAATCACTCAAACAGACCATATTTGGGATTCAAAACTGAACGAGCTACTGAGGTTGGGTTTCCTACCATAATCTTTAGTATGAAACAGAAGTCTGTGTACTAAAAATGTCTGGGTTGTTCGCCCAGCGAATGGTAATAAGTAGAACCCCCGACACGATACAGTCAAACCAGGTTTCTCTTATTAAGAGATTATTTTCTCTTATGAAAGGTATAATAATAATTGCCTGTCCGTGAGATAGGTATTGATACCTACATCACGGTGGTGAGAGGATTATATGGACGCCCAGATCCAATGTCTAGGCTCCTTTCATGTCCATTGATTCTATTTGGTTTTAACGTCCTGACTTTAGATAGACAGGACGGGGGTTTTACCCTCCATTCGCTGAGAATCGTACCAGCTACCCACATAAACCTCACCCAGCCTGGGTAGGGCCGGAATTTCCAGCCTCACGTGTTCGGAGGGAACAAAATTTTCTGTGCGAAAAGTCTGCTTCGACCGGGGATCGAACTCAGGATCTCTGGACTACGGGCAGTAGTCACAACCGTTACGCCACTGAGCCTGGCGTAACGGCGAAAGGTAAAATTGACCTAATATCCAGATTTGACTGTTTGGCAATGTAGTAAAAAACAAGGTTGAAGGAGAGCATTCTCACCCGGGCAGACAGAGGCACTCCCCGGTGACGTGGTGGCAGTCCGCCCCATTCTTGCAGGCACACTGCTGGGTGCAGCCCTTACCCCAGTAGTTGAGGGGACAGGGCTGCATGCAGGTCGGGCCCAGGTAACCAGCCGGGCAGGACAGCTCCCCGGACACGTGGTCACACGTCTTGTTACCTGGGGGAGAGGATGAGATGTGTTTTATAAAATGCTTTGACTCTGTGTATACAATTTTTTTTTAGTACTCTTTTTATTAATTCAAAATACAATTTGATATAATAATATATTACATACATAAGTATATACAATTGAAGTGAAATGAAAAATATGAAAGTTATTATAGCCCTTTCAGCATAATGCTGGTGTTGGGCTATGGGCTATACAAACATGATGAATAAAAAAACAAAAAAACAAATGGAATGATAGTAATGATAGTTATTAATGAAATGATTAGTGAACTATAAAATGAAACTATTGAGGAAAAATTAAATAAGAAATAAAATAAAATATATTGAATATGTACAAGTATAGTCTGTTATAGTTAATCAATCGAAGCATTACAATAGTGTGGTTTGTTTCGGTAGTTCAGTGGTCAAGGCGTCTGTCTGGCAACCCGGATGTCGCGGGTTCGAAACCCAGCTGGTGCATGACAAATTATCTTCTCATTTGGGATCTTGACCACAAAATATAAGGTCTCGTGCCTAATGCTGGAATACAGGGACTCAATAGTCCTAATTGAGCAGTAAAAGTCGACCCATTTTTTTCAAAAGTTTTTGACTATTTCTCTCTGTCCCTTATTGGGCACTCCTCCTTTTAGGAATACCCCTAGTGTCCCTCAGGGCATATAGAGTCACAGTTTATTATTATTATCTTGCTCCTCTGTCCCTTACCTTGACCCTTAGTGAGGCACTCCTCCTTGCAGGAATAGCCGTACTGACCCTCAGGGCAGGGGGAGTCACACAGCTTCTTATTATGTTGCTCCTCTGTCCCTTACCTTGACCCTTAGTGAGGCACTCCTCCTTGCAGGAGTAGCCATACTGACCCTCAGGGCAGGGGGAGTCAGACAGCTTATTATTATTGTGTTGCTCCTCTGTCCCTTACCTTGACCCTTAGTGAGGCACTCCTCCTTGCAGGAATAGCCGTACTGACCCTCAGGGCAGGGGGAGTCACACAGCTTATTATTATTATTATGTTGCTCCTCTGTCCCTTACCTTGACCCTTAGTGAGGCACTCCTCCTTGCAGGAGTAGCCGTACTGACCCTCAGGGCAGGGGGAGTCACACAGCTTATTATTATTGTGTTGCTCCTCTGTCCCTTACCTTGACCCTTAGTGAGGCACTCCTCCTTGCAGGAGTAGCCATACTGACCCTCAGGGCAGGGGGAGTCAGACAGCTTCTTCTTATTATTATGTTGCTCCTCTGTCCCTTACCTTGACCCTTAGTGAGGCACTCCTCCTTGCAGGAGTAGCCGTACTGACCCTCAGGGCAGGGGGAGTCAGACAGCTTATTATTATTATTATGTTGCTCCTCTGTCCCTTACCTTGACCCTTAGTGAGGCACTCCTCCTTGCAGGAGTAGCCGTACTGACCCTCAGGGCAGGGGGAGTCACACAGCTTGCCCTGGTAGCCAGGGGCACAGTTGCAGGAGCCATCAGTCTGGTCGCAGCTGCCCTCATGCTCGCAGCCACAGGAGAGGCTGCAGTCGTCTCCGTACATGTTGGGGTCCCCACAGGCTGTCTCGCAGCGGTGGCCTGAGGTGGACATGGAGAATAAATAAATAAATGTTTTTATTGTAAATATCGTCGCAGCTAAAGCAACACCGCCTATCTAATTTTTTGCAATTTTACAGGAGGCAATAATTAGGCGGTGTTGCTTTAGCCACGGCGATATGTTTAATTAACAATTACAAAGTCAAGTATGAAAAGTGAAAATAAGTAAAATATACATAAGAGACATACATGTTATAAACCACAAAAGAATGATAAAATGGATATAGTGCCAAAGTCAAAAAAATATAATGATTTATCAAAACAAATTATAAGAGAACACGATTCAGTGGTAATATAATCACTTGTCATGCGGAAGGTTCCGGGTTCGGTCCCTAGAGCCGACGATACATTGTATTTAGAATTTAAAGTTGTTTGTGGGGGATCCGGTAAGCTAGTGTTGACCCAGCACCTAAATGGTCACCTCTCGCCGATCAGAGGGGAGGCTTACTACGGGATGGGCAAGCTACAACATGGACCACAAGCGTCTACAGTAGCTCCTGTTTCATGGCTAAGAAATAAAGAAGGCTGTAAAACACTCATCTTTTTATTTTTGTAAATATCCGTACTAATCATGAACAGTATACTACCAGCTGATGAGACACCCTCAACCTAAAGCTGTGTTTTAAGAGGAAAATGGACATGAAAGGAACCTAGACATTAAATAAATAAATAAAGTTTTTATTGTAAATAATTGCACAAATTTACAAAGTCGAATAATGTGGATGTAGGCGTCCATATAATCCTCTCACCACCGTGATATAGGTATCAATACTTATCTCACGGACACGGAATTATTATTAGAGGAAAATTTCTACCTTAGTAGTGTCTCACCTTTGTAGCCGGGCTTACAGATGCACTTCCCGGTGACAATGTCGCAACCTAGGGAGCTCTCAGCGTAGCAGGTTGCGGCCTGCTTGCAGTTGCGGCCATACGTCATAAACTCGCATCTCTTCTGGCACAGAGGCCCCTGGAACCCGGCCGGACAGAGACACGTGCCTGTGGGACAAGGTGTTATTATTATTATTATTATTATACAACGCTTTGTATAATAATATGTTTGTTTGTTTGTTTGTTTGTCCGGAGTTGTTTAGCCAAAACTGTAAGAGATAGCGAAAAATGTCTCAGAATTGACCCCCCCAAAATCATTATTGCTTTGTCCAGAAAAATTATAAAAAGTTCAAAAAGTCATTGCTGTCCAGCAGTACGGCCATGCCTTAGTAAATTTGAAATTTAGTCCCGTTGCAAAGCACGGGCAAACGGCTAGTTAGGTATAAATGGACATTATGTACATACAAATAATTAATTTAACAATGAAAAAAATGGAAACAATATATAGAATGAGAATGAAAAAGAATAGAAAATATATAAAAACATAAGTCCTAACTAAAGGGCGGGGTTATTGCCTATGGCAATCTCTTCCACCCAACCCTCTAATAATAATTCTAATTCTAAAGCAATCTCTAATAGTGTTGCTTAGCTCAGACAGGGAGGGGTTTGTGGGGAAAAGATAACTTAAACAGGAACCCAGAAGCAGACTTTAAAGGCCACATTATGAAACAGGATTTAAGTCAAGCTAAGCCTGACACGCCCTCAAGTCGGAGTTTCAACCATTCACAGCGCACTATAGCCCGAGTTAAGGGATAGTGTCCACTTAGATTAAATCTAATCCTGTTTTATAATTCGTCCCAAGAGTTTAAAAAAAAAAAAAAAAAAGGAAGATTGACTCTTAATTTAAATATCATTATTGTACGATAAAAATAAAGTTATTGTATTCAAACCAGAGATAGGACATATTTATTTCCTTTTATTTTCTCCTACTTCTAAATTTATATTATTTCTAGTTGTAGAAGTACGTGTGGGTGTTTTGAATATATTTTGCTTTTGTTCAAATACATAAACATAATTTAATTATAACGAGAGTTTTTTTTAAGTAACTCTTACTTTTAATATTATTATTGTATGATAAAAAATAAAGTTATTCTATTTAAACCAGAGCTAGGACATATTTATTATTTTTTAAGAAATAAATTTAAGCAGAAATGCCATGCTACTGAATAGGTCAAACAGAGACACTCCCTGGTTCAATACCTCACTCAGCTCGACGTAGCTCAACACTTACCGTCCTGAGGGTTGCACGCGGCCCCATTCATACAGCTACCTACTGGGTACAGTATCTGTTCTCTACAACAACAATAAGCGAGAGACTGACTGTTCTCTTCCTGTTTAACGTCCCTCAGCTAGACATTAATAACGTCCCCCCCTTTTTTTTCAATACTCTTTATTTTTAATTTTTTAATACAAAATACAATATTTCAGAAATAAACAGATATAGATAGAGTAAAAAAAAAGAAATATATAAGAAATAAATTTATAAATAGAGTTGTAGAAGAGTCCATGTGTGCTTAAAGCATGCGTTGGACTTTTCCGTTATAAAAAGTCTTCTAATTATATTTTCAACCAACAACGGAACAGTATTAATATATATTGTGTCATTAAATAATGTATTTTCTGTGTATAGGTATTTTTTTTTGCTTTTGTTTCTCTTACCTCACTCAGCTCGACGTAGCTTAACACTTACCGTCCTGAGGGTTGCACGCGGCCCCGTTCATACAGCGACACTCCTGGGTACAATACCTCACTCAGCTCGACGTAGCTTAACACTTACCGTCCTGAGGGTTGCACGCGGCCCCGTTCATACAGCGACACTCCTGGGTACAGTATCTGTTGTCTACACCAACAAAAAGTGAGAGACTGACTGACTGGTCTTCTTCCTGTTTATTGTCCCTCAGCTAGACATTAATAACGTCCCCCTGAGGTAACACTTACCGTCCTGAGGTAACACTTACCGTCCTAAGGTAACACTTACCGTCCTGAGGTAACACTTACCGTCCTGAGGTAACACTTACCGTCCTGAGGTAACACTTACCGTCCTGAGGTAACACTTACCGTCCTGAGGTAACACTTACCGTCCTAAGGTAACACTTACCGTCCTGAGGTAACACTTACCGTCCTGAGGTAACACTTACCGTCCTGAGGTAACACTTACCGTCCTGAGGTAACACTTACCGTCCTGAGGTAACACTTACCGTCCTGAGGGTTACACGCGGCCCCGTTCATACAGCGACACTCCTGGGTACAATACCTCACTCAGCTCGACGTAGCTTAACACTTACCGTCCTGAGGGTTGCACGCAGCCCCGTTCATACAGCGACACTCCTGGGTACAATACCTCACTCAGCTCGACGTAGCTTAACACTTACCGTCCTGAGGGTTGCACGCGGCCCCGTTCATACAGCGATACTCCTGGGTACAATACCTCACTCAGCTCGACGTAGCTTAACACTTACCGTCCTGAGGGTTGCACGCAGCCCCGTTCATACAGCGACACTCCTGGGTACAATACCTCACTCAGCTCGACGTAGCTTAACACTTACCGTCCTGAGGGTTACACGCGGCCCCGTTCATACAGCGACACTCCTGGGTACAGTTCTGGCCGTACTTGCCGTGGGGGCAGGGCCGATCACAGGTGGGGCCGCTCCAGCCGGGCCGGCACAGGCACTGGCCGGAGTCAGAGGAGCAGGCTGCGGCCCCTGCTGAGGAGCAGAGACACGTCTGGCCGCAGTCCTGGCCGTAGGTTCCGGCCGGACACCGCAGCTCACAGCTCTTGCCCTTGAAACCTGCCGGCCGGGTGAGGATGAGTTGATACTTTAGAAACAAATTTGGGTATTTTTTTTTTTTTTTTTTTTTTTCAAGTAATGATTTTTCAAAGACATAGGTAATGTTTCTTCAAAGACTCAAAGACATATTTAGGTATATATTTTTAAAAATCAAACAAAAACAAAAAAAAAAAAAACATTCAGGTAATTGTATTAAAAAATAATAACCTATTGGTTTTTTTATATAATAATTAAATGTTGAACTTATAATTTGGCAAAGTTTGATACAACCAAAAATTTGTGACTCGGTTTTAAAATAATAATATTTTTTTAGAAATATTGTCAATTTTTTGAATAATATGTATATTATATTATTAACCCGGTTAGAGACCATTATTATAAGTCACCGTCGATGGCGCGTTGAATGCACCGGTCCTCGATTGATCACCAAAGTTTAGAAACGTCCAGCGAGGTGAAGACTTCGTGATGCTGGCATTCCGGCCCAACCTATACTGGGTGAGATTAAAGTGGGTAGCAGGACTATGCGGTTGAAAGCGACGTTAAACCCAAATTAAAAATATGACACTATTATGAAAATTTGGCGTGGAATTCACCGCTATTAGAATAATAATATGATGGATAGAAGGTATTCTCCAGGTATTTTATATTCTAGGCATACAAAGATTGTGGGTTCAAACTGTAACCTGGACGCCAGTGGGCGCAAATTTCAGGTATTTTTTCCATTAATGACAGTAAGATTTGAGCCTCGGTTACTATTCTGATGACTCACCGGCGGGACACAGGCACGTTCCGTTGTGGGGCAGACACTGGGCGTCGTTCTTGCACTCGCAGTCCTGCCTGCAGGCCTCCCCCCACTTCATCAGACTGCAGGGGCGGTCACAGCGCACCCCATCCCAGCCCGGCAGACACTCGCACTTCCCTGTGAGGGCGTGGCACCTGTTGAAAAAATATGAGACACTAAAGATCTGACGAAAACTGTTACAAGAGCTTCATATAAAAAAATTAGAATATAATAGAATTTTTATTTGTGTAAAATTATGGAGTTTGTATGTTTTCAATGACTTAACCCATTAACCCTTTGACGCCGAGCGTGTTGTTTTCGACACAGGTACTTTGACATTCAATAATTATTCACTAGAATACAGTATCATTATCGTTTCAGTGTGAAACAGTTCCTTGACTTCTTATCTTCAAATCTATCCAGCGCGATTTTTGAATTGTTTTGTTTACATTTCTAAATTTTCATTTGTTGCTGAGATTTCGAGAGTGCATCATCGCATGGAGTTTTGCCGACTTTGGCAAGTTATTTCTTGTGTTTCCTGGTCGATTATTTTACGATGAAAAAATGAAAAAAATAATAGAGGTAGCTAATATGCTTATTAACATTTAGTTTTAAAGAAAATTGTAATAATTTTCTACATTCTTGTTCCTTTAAAGCCCGGTGTGTCGTTTTCGACACGGATTCATAACTTTTTACCGGTAAAAGCTAGAAAGCTGAAACCAACGCCAAAAGTCTTAGAAAACCATCAGGATGAAAGAAAAGTTGGTTGCGATTTTTTTCCCCCGGCCAAATTAATTCCGGCGTCAAAGGGTTAACGCCTGAACTGTTGAAAAACGTGGATCCATTTTGAAAAAATAAATATCAAAACTTCTGATAGAACTGTCTAGTAAAAGTCTGAAGGTAGCAAATATTGTCAACAATGAGAACTATAATGTTATAAAGTGGTAACATGTACCGTATTGAACTAACAGGTCAGAAACTTGCACTGCTTCCATGGTTGATATGTGGCAACGCTAGGCGTTAATCGGTTAATATAAAGTCTATGAAATAATTAAATAAGTCTAAACTCTAAAATAACCGACAAAATACAATAGAATAGTTATTATTAAATCCCTAATTTTATAAATCAGTTTAATTTTTCAACATTGCCCCAAAAATAAAAGCACCTCTCTAGGAAACTAGGGCTGAAAATTGTTTTCATTATTATTTAGTAAGGCACCTCCTGGTGCTCTTATGATGGTGATAGGACCATGAACCTAGCAGTCGTGCAGGAGTGATGGTAACATTAGGATCATGGAGAGCCAGACAGCATTACATACAAAATCGTTCATCGTTTATTCGGTTTATTTCAACACATGAAAAGAGCCACCTAACCACGTTAGAACAATGTGTGCTTAGAAGACACTGTCATTTAGCTAGGAATCTTAGCTGAATGACGCAGCAAAATTTAAATTAAATCTGCGAATCAGATCACAATTCAAACCTTGGACAGTGAATAAGACATTGAGTTAAAGTTATCACATATTTTGTGTTGATTACAATTTATTGTGATACATATCACAACTACTCGAACTAGCTTTACTAACTTTTTGGGACTTGAACCAACAACTTCCAGGTTACAAGTCCGCCGCCTTATCGATCAAGATTGCCACAGGCAATAACCCCGCCCTTTAGGTAGGACATTAACTTCATTCTCTTTATTTCTTGTATATTTGCTTAATATTTTTGTTTTTCTTTATATTTCATTGTATTCTACTGTATATATTTTTTGTTCTACCTAATAAAGCTTTAAAAAAAAAAAAAAAAAAAAAAAATGAGGTCGGTTATTTGAAATAAGACAATGTTACTCACAGGCGGGTGTTTTCGTGGGCGCACTCACAGGTGTGGTCACAGGCCTCCCCGTAGAGGGAGTCAGGACACGTTCTCTCCTCACATCTCGCCCCCCTGAACCCTGCCGGACAGCTACAGGTTCCATTGCTGGGGGAGCACAGCATGGACGCTACGGCACAGGTGCACTTGCTCGCACACTGCTTACCCCACGTTCCGTCCGCGCATAAGTCCATGCACTGGCGAGTCAAAGGGAAGGGATTAGTTCGAGAGTACGCAGTGGGGCTGAGATGATAGTGATGATAAAGTTATCATATGGTTAACAAAACAATAATTTTATTATAATAGTTTACGTTGAAACTAGCTTTACTAATATTAGCTGAAATTGGGACTCGAAACACCGACTTCCGGTTACAAAATCGGTCGAGCTACTGAGGTAAGTGAGTTAACGCGCTGAACATTACACGCATAGGGACCTAGGTTGGATCTTCAGCGGGGCAGGAATTTTTCTGCTCTGCTCTTGGATGTTCGGGGTCCACTCCTCATACCTCGTGGAAAAAACATAAACAGTTAAGTCGGGTTTAAACTTACCTTGGTTCCACCGAAGCCCGGTTTACACTTACCTTGGTTCCACTGAAGCCGGGTTCACACTTACCTTGGTTCCACTGAAACCGGGTTTACACTTACCTTGGTTCCACTGAAGCCGGGTTTACACTTACCTTGGTTCTACTGAAGCCGGGTTCACACTTACCTTGGTTCCACTGAAGCCGGGTTTACACTTACCTTGGTTCCACTGAAGCCGGGTTCACACTTACCTACCTTGGTTCCACTGAAGCCGGGTTTACACTAACCTTATTTCCACTGAGGCCGGCTTTACACTTACCTTGGTGCCACTGAGGCCGGGTTTACACTTACCTTGGTTCCACTGAAACCAGGTTTACACTTACCTTGGTTCCACAGAAGCCGGGTTTACACTTACCTTGGTTCCACTGAAGCCGGGTTTCCACTTACCTTGGTTCCACTGAAGCCGGATTTACACTTACCTTGATTCCACTGAAGCCGGGTTTACACTTACCTTGGTTCCACTGAAGCCGGGTTTACACTCGCACTCGCCGCTCACATGATGACAGGAGGCCCCGTTGAAGCACTCACAGGGGCGGCCGCAGCCCTCACCCCACAGGCCGGGGGGGCAGGCCACCCCACACACAGGGCCGGACCAGCCAGGGGCGCAGTAGCACTGGCCGTTGGCTGGGTTGCAGGTCCCGCCGTTCTGGCACAGGCACTGGTTCACACAGGAGGAGCCGTGGGTGCCGGGGGGGCACCTCTCCTCACACCTGAGGCACGGGATTATTATTATTTCAAAATTTATTTTTTAACCCGCAATCAGTACAGTTGTGAGAGATTTCTCTCACAACCGTATACGTTACCGTGTACTGGATACGTTAGAAAACCGAACCGTACTGATCCCGGGTTAATGTATACAATGGAGCCTCAACTCCGTAGACTTATAAAAAAATAGCAAGCTTTTTTCAAGATTACAAAATCTTACATCGAACCAATAATAAGTTTAAAAAAAATCAAAATTATTTTTTTCAGTTTCACTTGACAATTTTATGTCAATTTAAGACCTACAGGCGGTTTTATAAACAGAATGTTCATTTTTAATGTAAAAATAAGTAAGTTTCTAGGCGAGTGACAAAATTTAAGAATACAAAATCTGTTGACAACAGGAGCTCGTTTTCTTAATGATGCTACAACAAGCTCTAATGTAACTAGTATAATCTGACCCACACTATTTTTCTTATGGTTAGAATGGTTTTGAAATTTGCTTGAATTTACTCTCCTGTAAATCGTTACGTACATATCAACTCGGTTGATATGTACAAGGTAATAAGACTTATCAGTCTTATTACCTTGTTTATACTGCCAAGGTAATAAGACTGATAAGTCCTTTTACTCCAGCAGTCAAAAAGGTCTTATATATTTTATAGGATAGAAATATGACAAAAAATTCCAAAAAATACAAAAGCAGTTCATATTTATGTAGATATTGTAGATACAGTTCGTCAACCAAGTAATTGGTCAGTGGATGTCATTTTTAATATAAGAGATTTATTTTCTTTCCATTTCGTGATTTTCTGTGATAAAGTCCGCAGTATTCTATAATTATATAACACTATTAATAACTTGTTACCATTTGTATTTTAATATTATTTTTTAAATAATTTTAATGTTTTTAATGTTAAATTTTTGTACTTCATTACTTTGTATGTTGGGTCCCCATGGGAAACGTAAAAAAAAAAAAAAAAAAAAAAGATAGCATAGGTACAGATCGTCGTCCCAAACACGAAGTGGCGTATCTTCAAAACACAAACTTTAGTAGCGTAAATCGAGATACTTTAGTAGCGTAAATCGAGTAAATCGAGCGTAAATCAGCTCGTTCTTTGAAAGAAATATTCGAAACAATATACGCCGAAATTAAATATACTCATAAAATTGGAACGCTTTGAGATAGAGATACGCCACTTCGTGGGGTGATAAAAAACCATTATTAGTCCAGATACTCCAAAAATCTCAAATGTCCATTTTTTGAGATACGCCACTTCGTGTTTGGGACGACGAGATGATTCACTTACAAAGGTCCAGTGTAGCCAGGCGGGCACTCACAGGCGCCGGAGCTAGGGTCACACTTGGCGCCATTGCGACACTGGCACTCCTGGGTGCAGTTCTGGCCGAACCAGCCCTGGCCGCAGGCCTGGCCGCACGAGGGGCCGCGGTACCCGTCCAGACAGTCGCACTGGCCCGTGTTGGGATCGCAGCGGGCGCCATTCTCACACGCGCACGCAAGCTTGCACTCCGGCCCGTAGAAGCCTTCGGGGCAGTCTGGGGATAAACGAGCAAAGAGAATTGGGAGTGTACAGAGAAAATGGTGAGAGAAATAAAAGAGAGAGATGGGAGGGCCCTACAACGAAATCAGTAGGGTCCTACAGCGCCGCACTTGAAGTAATGATATTTTTCGGTTCCAGGTGCGGTTCCCCTCTTTGAGAAGGTGAGTTTTTAGTGGGTGGAAATCCCACACCCCAAGTCAGGATGACCTGGGTGTCTTTAAAAGATTTTTTCCTGCCTTCAACCAAAAAAAAAAGTAGGATAGTTAGTGTGGCAATGAGGACGGAGGTGTAATGTTTACTGTGTGATTCGTCAGAATATGCTATATGAGAATACAGGTCGAAGGAGCTTGATACTCATGCGACAAAAAGTGGCAAAAAAAACCCTCGCAGAATAAGATTGAATTTCAGGTAAAAGTGCTAATTTTCATACGAAGTACGAACGATAAATTTATTTTGTAACCTTCTGCGTTCCACAAAGCAAGTATTATTGTAAGTGTAATCATTCTGAAGGAATGGAACTTTTTTTCGGCCCTTAAAATATTGAAACCACCAGAAAACCCCATTCATAATCTAAGTTTATTACACCACTAGTACAAAAATATTGTTACTATAAAAAATATAAAAGTGTTCTAATTCTAATGACTAATGAGTTTTTAGACTAATAAAATAAATAAATAAAAAAATTGGCAGGAATCCCAAAGGTTTTCTGGAAGAAGTTTAATCTGCTTTTGTTTAAGATTAAAAAAAAGGATTTATTTTAAATAAATAATTCGTATTTAGCCAAGCGGTTGGAAGAAAAAAAAAATGAGTTAATCTAAAAAAAAATGTCATGTTTCTAGATTTATCTATTATTAAACTTACCTATGTTGCAGGTTTTAGATGTTTCTAGATTTATCTATTATTGAACTTACCTATGTTGCAGGTTTTAGATGTTTCTAGATTTATCTATTATGGAACTTACCTATGTTGCAGGTTTTACCCCCAAACCCGACGTCACACTTGCAGAGGTCAGGGGCGACGCAGGTCCCCCTCACACATTCCTCGGTGCAGACAGGGACGCACCTGGGGGTATAATAATTCCGTGTCCGTGAGATTAGGGTGGTGTGGAAGAGAATGCCGTAGGCATTATAGCACCGCCCTTGATCAAGTTTTGTTTAATAATTTCAACTTTATTTCTTGTAAATTGTATATACTATATTTTGTAAATAAAACTTGATTAAATCTGTTTAATAAATAAATAGGTATTGATACTTAAATCACAGTGGAGAGAGGATAATATGGACGCCCAGATCCAATGTCTAGGCTCCTTTCATGTCCATTGATTCTATTTAGTTTTAACGTCCTGACTTGAAGTAGACGGGACGGGGGTTTTACCCTCCATTCGCTGGGAATCGTACCAGCTACCCACATTAACCTCACCCAGCCCGGGTAGGGCCGGAATCGCCAGCCTCACATGTTCGGAGGGAACAGAATTTTCTGTGCGAAAAGTCTGCTCCAACCGGGAATCGAACTCAGGATCTCTGGACTACGGGCAGTAGTCACAACCGTTACGCCACGGAGGCTGGCGTAACGGTAGTGACGTTACCCCTGGGGGTAAAAGGAGGGGACATAGTACTGTACAGTTCTAATAATCATCGGCTCCTCATCGGACAGTATAAATAAGGCGATATTATTATTATTTCTTTTTATTGCATGATTAGGACTAATGAGTCCCATTATTTCAGAAGTAAACACAAAAAGTATTATTATCTGGTCAAAATCCCAAATGGGAGGATAAACCACTGAGCGCGCGATTAGCTCATTGGTTAAGCATTCGCTTGCCATGCGGAAGGTCCCGGGTTCGAACCCCCGGGCCGACAAAAATATTGTATTCAAAATTTGGTTACAATTGTTTGTAAGGGAAACCTTCCGGTGCGCTCATGTTGACCCAGCACCTAAGCGGTAAGTATTGTGTCACTTCTCGCCCATCAGAGAGGAGGCATACTACGGGATGGGCAGGCTACAACACAGACCACAAGCGTCTACAGTAGCTCCTGTTTCATGGCTACGAAATAAAAAAGACTTAAAAAATAATAAAAAATAAATGTCATGGCCCGACTGGGCTTTGAACCCGCGACTTCTGGATTTCCAGACCGACGCTTTGACACTGAGCTACCGGGTCAAATGGGATAGTGCAAGGACTTACTAACAGGACTCTTCTATATACTTGCAGAACTTTACAGGACTCTTTTATATACATATTTATTACTTGAGCGACAATGAATGAAATTTTTCCAAGCGTTAAACAACAATAAATAATTTACACTCGTAAATTGTAATCTATAAAGTGAAATCATAATCAACTAAGTCTATACATTAGTGTTTGCATAGAGAGAAAGATAGTCCAGGCTACGGGCCATTAGTATTATCGCTAATTAGCATTGTTCCCTGTACCAAGACATACCCAGTGGCGGATATGACGTATATTTCTGGGGCGAAATTCTAAAAAAAATAGGGTTTGACAAAATACGACTCATGCATCCAAGTATTAAAAAAAAAAAATGAGTGTTTCACAGCCGTTTTTATTTCGTAGCCATGAAACAGGAGGTACTGTAGACATTTGTGGTCTATGTTGTAGCCTGCCCATCCCGTAGTATGCCTACACTCTGATGGGCGTGAAGTGACACAATAGTTCCCATTTAGGTACAGTAGTATATTTTACGAAGAGTTATTTTTTGTGAGATGTATTGGAAATTTTTTGCTATATGAAAAAGAAAAAAAAACCTGTCAAAATACGCACTCAAATGAATAACTTGAGATTTTTAAGTTAGTTTTTAAATTTATCATATTTTTTGTGTAATCACATTTTAGTGATTAGACATTTTTGTACCTTTTTGTATTCAATATTTAGTGGTTGGATGGAAGAGCTCCATCAGGCGAATCCTGCCATTTTAAATAAAGCGGGAGAAAAAATGCTTGTGAACTCGAGTATTTATTTTGAGTATAGTTTTGGAAAATGCTAGACATTTTGAGTATAGTTTTAAAAAATCCTGATGAATTCGGTATTGTTTATTTATTTCGCTCTCGCCACTGGTTCAAGACGTCTAGAGAGTTACCAGGACAAGACGTCGAGGCATGTCCAATCTGGTAGCGAAAAGAAAAGTGAAAACCCGCCACCAATGCCTGACACCTGAAGGAGAAACCGACTGGATTATTCACAACACGCTGTCGACTATTACTGTTTGTATTGTCTTGCACTTTCTATAGGCGCGTTTATTGACCGGATGGATTAGATAAGGAGCGGTGGTACATGGTGAGATACTGAACGGTGAACTCAAGACCACCGGTTCAGGTTCCGTACAGAACAAGGAATATGAATCACATTGCTTAGTATGTCAGGTGAAAATAAGAAATGAACAGTGAAAAATATGTAGATCAAGCTCGCCGGTACACTAGACTAAGGCTTATGTAGATTAAGCTCGCCGGTACATTAGACTAAGGCTTAGGCTATATATTATGTCCAACGCCTATAACCCGTCCAATATGAAAAAAAAAAAAAAAAAACAAACAAATGCTGGAGTAAAATATCTGATGACTATTAGCTATCCCAGTAGCTCAGTGGTTAAGGCGTCCTGGTCTTGTAATTCAGAGGTCGCGAGTTCTAAACTCAGGTGGAAGATGAACATTTATCCTCCCATTTTGGATTTTAGCGCATAATACCATTCTGTCTGGCTGGGGGACTTTAAACAGGGAGTAGACCAGCAGTCTGGCTGGGGGACTATAAACAGGAAGTAGACCAGCATTGGCTTGGTTCTGGGGGCCCTTGTCAATTCTTAGCCTCCTTGTATAGACAGTGGTAGAAGTGCTGAGTCATTCCTACACAATCTGGCTACCATCGTTCACGATGACGCCACCCTATGATGATGAATACCGTTCGATGATTATTGATTCATTTGGCATTTGGAGCATCCACATTTCAGTATCATTCAACTAAACGTGTCCAACTGTCTAGTACAATAAGACATGTTCCCTTGAGAGCCCACAGCCAGATGAGCCACACTTGTTTAAACAGCATATAGGTTCACTTATAGGTGCTATGGCAGAATGACAGTGCTTCTCTAGAATGATAGTTCCTAATCCTCATACAGGTAATATAACAGGTTTCCCGCACTGCGTGTATTATGTAATGCTCTTATTCACAATTAATTACTTTTAAAGCACTAGGAACAAAAGAAGAAAAACCTCGATAACATTGCTGGCTATAGAAAATAACTGCAACATTACACTGTTCCTGATAATGTTTTATCGAGCTACAATTTTTTTTTTTTAAGTTTGCTAAATATGATAGCACAAACATACACAATTATTATTATATGTACATACATAGAAGAGCTATAGTTAGCTAGGCAGAGATAACATTCTAGATTCCTAGAAATAAATTTATTTTTTTCCTTCAAGATCTCTTGTGACATTGAAGGTCATTTGAGTCAAGGGTTTTACCCTCTATTTGCTGCAAACTTATAAATCAATAACTCATAATATTATACAGAAGTGACTGATATCTTTAGAAAAATTCACTTTTAGTGATAAATTTTTTGGCAGGAATAGATATTTGGGGAGATGAAAACACTATAGATAATTTCACTAATTTGTTTTTTTTTAATTTGGGTTTAACGTCGCTTTCAACTGCATGGTTACATCACGACGGGGTTTTACCTTCTATTTGCAGGAAACTCACAAACCTGCTACCCACATTAACCTCATCCAGCCTGGGTTAAGTCTTCACCTCGCTGGACGTTGCTCAACTTCGGTGATCCTACGAGAACCGGTGCATTCAAGGCGCCATCGGCGCTGACATTAAGAAACTTTTCCTTCATATGAAGAGTTGAAGTCAATGAATAAGATAAGCAACATGCAGCAAGGTTAGAACTTGGTGGGTGACCACTCAAAGTCAAACTCTATTGCTGGGAAAAGTAATGTAAGACATGGCCGTGACTCGGGTTTCGAGTAGGCTTGGTAAAAATAAATGTGGAGGTCGGTAGGTAGCATAATGAAACAGGGGAAGATCGGTAGATAGTATACTAAAGAGTACCCAATCAACTAGACTAATTTATTTCTTAAGCAGCACAGGTTAGGAAGGATAGTACAAAGGCATTCCATGGCTCCACTGGACCTGGACTATCCCTTAGCTCGGAAATAGTATTCATGAGCTGGATATTCTGGACTAAGAATATTAATACCAAGATTTAGGGTTCAAGGTCATCCACCCTCAAGCAGGACCCAAGTTACACAAAATCAACTGTCTGTAATGCGCTCCCAAAACTGGTTTATGATCCCTTCAGCTATACTATTGATCATGAAAGCTGAAAAAAATTAGGTTCCCTTAAATACCCTACTCAAAATCTACTCTAAAATTTGATGGCTATAATAGACAAGAATCTCAATGTGTCCCCGGTCTAGTATCAGAAAAAATTCCGATCCTTTGAGTTCTCTCTGTATATCCAGGTTCGCTTGTATTAATATAATATTTGTGTTAAACAATTCTGATAAACCAATAATTCAAACTAACTTCACAAATTTTTTGTTTAACTTGGGACTCGAACCACGGACCTCCAGGTTCAGAGTCCGCCGCCTGTTCGGTCGGGCTACTGAGGCCGGTGGGAATACACAAGTGCTGTTCTCGCAGTCAGGAGACCCAGGGTTCGAGACTCACCTGTTGCCCGTGGGACTCAGCATGTGGCCCTTGCAGCATTCCTCCACCAGCCTGGTTTTCACGAGTGTCTGCAATACAGAGACCGAATAATAATAATAAATACCCGGTGTACGGGAGTATATTTACGGGAATAGCCCTATTTACAATGTGAACAGTAAAAATGTCAATAAATACAAAGATTAAAATAAAATAATGTTAAAAAGTAATATCACAAGTAGTAAAAACACAAATACAAGTAATACATTTAATACATAATAATAACACTCTTTAGTGGAAGGTAACCACCAGGCGAGATTAATGCTCAAAGCATTTTCTATCACCTAACCCTCAGAGTCTTATTATTATGTAATAATAATAATAATAATAATAACACTCTTTAGTGGAAGGTAACCAGCAGGCGAGATTAATGCTCAAAGCATTTTCTATCACCTAACCCTCAGAGTCTTATTATTATGTAATAATAATAATAACACTCTTTAGTGGAAGGAAACCACCAGGCGAGATTAATGCTCAAAGCATTTTCTACCACCTTACCCTCAGAGTCTTATTATTATGTAATAATAATAATAACACTCTTTAGTGGAAGGTAACCACCAGGCGAGATTAATGCTCAAAGCATTTTCTACCATCTAACCCTCAGAGTCTTATTATTATGTGGTCACAAACTCAAATGAATGAGGAAAAATTCATGCACTGGGTGGGATTCGAACCAACGGATCCCTACGCTACCTGGATTACCAGACTAGCACGTTAAATACCTACCTGAAAGACACAAAACTTCCCATTTTCCACCCAATCACAAATATTCATTTAGTATATTTCAAGAAAAAGGGACTTTTCGCGATTTTGCTACACAAATATTGATCTGGGAGAATAAATTATTCTCACTTTTTTAAATTTTGATTGAATTGTGCATTCAAAAATTGTCTTAAAATAGATTTAGTTTGAGCCGTTCACCTGCAACCGACCAAAAAATACGGGCTACTTTTTGCGCTTTTGCCTAGAGACGCGTTTAATTGTTTTTCCAACGTCATTAACTCAAACACGGCTAATACTCCAATCGGGAAATGTCTGGTTAAAAGTTGTAGAGTATCTAATTCTGCGTAAACTTTTTTCTAAATTTTAATAAAAAGCCAAGCCGAACGTAAGATACCTTCGATGAACCAAAATAGGCCATTTTAACCAAAATAAGACATTTTAGTTAGTAGCGTAAGGTTCCGTTGGTTCGAATTCCACCCAGTGCATAAACTTTTCCTCATTAATTTGAGTTAGTGACCACATAATAATAAGACTCTGAGGGTTAGGTGGTATAAAGTGCTTTGAGCATTAACCTCGCCTAGTGGTTACCTTCCACTAAAGAGTGTTATTATTATTATTTAGTCAAAATACCAAAAAAGGTGTTTGAGTAAGATGTCGAGATTGACCTTGTTTTATATACTTGTACGAGTATATAAAATAAACTAAAGAAGAATATTCAGTGTACCTCATTGCGGATGACAGTCTTGTAGGCAATCTTGTACTTGGAGCATTTGGGCGGAACATTGAGGCACCAGCTGTACTCCCGCACTTGGTAAGGGACTGTTTCCGACACTCGCACTGTGGTCGTGTAGCTGCAACATGAGGACAATTGAGGGTAAGGATCAAATTATAAGTTTTTTTTAATAAAAAAAAATTCCATAAGTTGAATTTTTTTTTTAAGTTATCATATTTGTGTTCATGACTTTCGTGATATCACAACTACTCAAACTCGCTTTACTAGATATACATACATATACGCTGAAACCGGTACTTGAACCACCGACCTCCAGGTTACAAGTCCGCCGCCTTATCGACCAAGCTACTGAGGTCGGTGGGTCAAATGATAAAATAGGAATACAACTTTATATGGGAGACCTTTCCACTAATATCTCGGATTGGTGTGGGTTTATAATTTGGCCCTTAAATGTTTTTTGTGAACACCTAACATCCGGCCCTATTTCGTCTAGTTTTGTGTGTTTGGAGACAGACTCGATCAATTGCAGTATCGCCATAATAGTTTCAGTTTTACACAAAATTAATATCATAAAAGATAATATTATGCATATGGAATTAGAGGATCCCCGACACATGTCTTTTGACACATTGGGACATCCATAACTAATACATAATAGCAAACAATAAATAATTCCTTAATCAATTAATACTTTGTACATAGGTACATAATATTTATTACTAACTATGTTTTTTTATAATATTTATATAGTTATTTATATTTATATTGTTTATTGTTTGTGATTAATTTTGTAAATACTACAATAAATATTTATATTCAAAAGTACTTTGAGAAATAAAAAAATATTGTTATGAAAGACCAATACCTAATAATATCCGGCTCTATTTTCGTCTAGTTTTGTGTTTGGAGACATACTCAATCAATTGAAGTACCATCATATTTGTTCCCGTTATTTACCCTACGGTACTACCTATGGGAATTAGGGGGTCCGCTCCGTGCATTCATTCAATAAAAGCTAGAGAACTATTAGTTGTACGAATTTTCATGATGAATTCAATGGTGGTTCGCGAAATAAACCTCTCCATGTCATTTGAACTACCAAGTGAACACTACCCACTTGATATTAAAGAGTGACACGTTTTTGTGCCGAATCTACATTCTATTTCTATGGAGGTGATGGAGGGGTACGGGGTCCCCTCCATCACTATTTTAGAAATCCGAAGTGTTGTGTTTCTTTTTTTGCAGTCACCGTGGCAGAGTGGGTTAGCGCACTAGGCATTGCACGCACGGTGACCTGGGTTCGATCCCCAGCGGGGCAGGATATTTTCTGCTCACGCACGGTGACCTGGGTTCGATCCCCAGCGGGGCAGGATATTTTCTGCTCTGTTCTTGGGTGTTCGGAGACCACTCATACCTCGTGAGGAAAAATGAGTAGCTGCTTTAATCGGAATTATAGGCAAAAATAAGATATTAGGATATTAAAAGATATGGAAAAGTCCTGTAATACTGCGCTACCCACTAAAAATTGTGATATAATAATACAAAGAAACATATTTTTTACTTTTACGTATTTCTCTTTCTAAAGATTTAGGATTCAGTTTTCTTCATCTTCTAATTTGCTTTTTCCCAAACCTACTAGAGGTCAGCAATGTCGGCATTGTTCAACCTATTTAGGATTCGATAAAATTATATTTTTTCATTTCATTCCTGTATGCGGGCCAACATACTCAAGTGTGTCAGCGCACTGAAGGGAAGGGGCCAGCTAGAGTGTTGTGGAGTAGGGTAATGTCACTTATATTGAGACCTATGCAAGGAAATTACAATTGAGTGTACTGAGAACTGACTCAACTGAGACAGCAAATCAATACAATTCCCAGTTATTATAATCGACAGGGGCTTGAAGTGTCGATAATTAAATGATAGGGGTTCAAGGGTCCCAATAATATACACGTCCATGGGGCTACAAACAACCCTACTTATTCTGTGGGGAGTGACGCCTCTTACCCAGCTATCCATGGGGCTACAAACCCCCCTATACTTATTCAGTGGGGAGTGACGTCTCTTACCCACAGCTATGATGACATGAAATTCGAACGTAAATTGCGTCGTAATTTTCGAAATGTAGTTTTTCAAATTATTCTCACTTTTCCAGAAATATTTTTCTGGAAAAGTAATTAGATTGTTATGTGTGTGTAATTCTATGTTCTGTGTGAGTATTTCATTTATTTGTGTTATTATATCACGACTTTAGTGGGTAGCACACCATTACAAGACTCATAACAACATTATTTTAGCCAATTATGTACTTCATTACTTACTCGTAATTTTGTCACTGGTCGCTTCTAACCTACTCATTTTTTATCACGAGATATTATGAGTGGACCCCCTAAATTTCAAGTGTAAAGCAGTAAAAATTTTGTCATGCCAGGCGTTGAACCCAGGTCACCGTGCGTGCAAACCTAGTGCGCTACACCATCCAACCACAGTGAAGGAATCGTAAAAGAATCAGTTTTCTGGCGTCTGAAGAGTTAATTTTTCTGAAGAGCCTGAGAAACTAAACCACAATTTCGCAGTTATGAAATGCATATGGATTAAAACTCGAGAGAATATAATCCTACATACAGACATTGCAAGCGCACTCGTACAAAGTAATTAGATGGCAACTAGTTTTTTACTGGTTAGAATGGTAAGTATACCTACCTTTTAAGGACACTCGAAATTCTAGCATTATGGGAGAAAACGGATGTCTAGTATATTTTGGTACTATGTATACAGGTATATGTATAGGTATTAAGGATATATGTAGAATGTAGATACTTATACAGGGTGTCCCACCAAACTTGGACACCTCAAATTACTCGGCCCCTGAAAGAGTTTTTGAAAATAAAAAAATCTAGGGTACATGTGCTAATTATGCGGTTTCAGTCATGAAATTTTTTTTATACAGGGTGGTTCAAAAGTCAGAAATTGAGGTGTTAACTTTCGATTTTTAAATGGATCGACCTGAATTTTATTTGATAATTTTACTTCTAAATGGTTCCTGAGTACTTTTTTAAACAAAAATATTACATACAGGGTGGTTTTTTTTCGACCAATTTTTTTTCTAAATCCTGAATAACTCAAGTTCGTTTAATTTTTTCGATAACAAGAATAGAATGTGTTTGTGTAATGAATACACGCACTTTTAATTGGCATCAAAAAAAATTATACAGGGTGGTTCACAAGTGAAATAGTTACTTGATTTTTTTTAAAACCCAGTTTTTTTGATTTTTTATTTAGGATTAATAATTCTCGTCTAATTTTACACATTTTTCATTAGTCATATCGAAAAACAAAACTAAAGTGTTGTACAGGGTGAGACATATTTTTTTTGTAACACCCTGTATATGGGCAGTCAAAGAGACGCAAAATTAAATATAAAGACTAAATATGCAAGAAAAACTTTGATTTTTAATTAAACTAAAAAGTTATGGTGTTTTAACTAATATTGTCGCATGGACCACCCTGTAGATATTTTCTTAAACTATCATGTAGGTACTCGAAGTTGTATAAAATTCAACGAAGACTTCGAATCATGGGGGAAAAACAAATAAAAAACACGAATTTGAAGCCATTTTCAATTTGGTGTCCACACTGAATGATTTTAAAACTTGAAATAAAAAGTAGGTAGGTGTAGACACAAAAATGAAAATGGCTTTTTGAATTCATTTTTTTCTTTCAGATTTGGACTCCTCGTTGAATTTTAGACAGTTTCGACTACCCATATGATGGTTTAAGAAAATATCTACAGGGTGGTCCATGCGACAATATTAGTTAAAACACCATAACTTTTTAGTTTAATTAAAAATCAAAGTTTTTCTTGCATATTTAGTCTTTATATTTAATTTTACGTCTCTTTGACTGCCCATATACAGGGTGTTACAAAAAAAATATGTCTCACCCTGTACAACACTTTAGTTTTGTTTTTCGATATGACTAACGAAAAATGTGTAAAATTAGACGAGAATTATTAATCCTAAATAAAAAATCAAAAAAACTCGGTTTTAAAAAAAATCAAGTAATTATTTCACTTGTGAACCACCCTGTATAAATTTTTTTGATGCCAATTAAAAGTGCGTGTATTCATTACACAAACACATTCTATTCTTGTTATCGAAAAAATTAAACGAACTTGAGTTATTCAGGATTTAGAAAAAAAATTGGTCGAAAAAAAACCACCCTGTATGTAATATTTTTGTTTAAAAAAGTACTCAGGAACCATTTAGAAGTAAAATTATCAAATAAAATTCAGGTCGATCCATTTAAAAATCGAAAGTTAACACCTCAATTTCTGACTTTTGAACCACCCTGTATAAAAAAAATTTCATGACTGAAACCGCATAATTAGCACATGTACCCTAGATTTTTTTATTTTTCAAAAACTCTTTCAGGGGCCGAGTAATTTGAGGTGTCCAAGTTTGGTGGGACACCCTGTATATAAAAAGGTATACTTACTAGTTACCTACAAATTTATGTAAATAGGTATATGTACCACCTACAAATATGTAAATACCTGACTAATAGTATTCAAGGGCAGATACTCCAAGACGTTGTTACTATTAGACACAAAGACCCAGGATACAAAGAAGATGACATCACGTACAGAGTAGAGAAGTCAAGAAGACATTAGAATACATAGGTACGAACGCATTAGGATACAGGGTCTCTCTCTCATAGTAGGTTGATATCCTTTAAGTATACAGAGTGGCAAAAAATTTCGGAGTTAATTTCAAATATCTGATGAAAATTTCAAAAATCAACAACAATGAAAACAAACGTACTGTACTATAAAAGAGATTAAAGGCCAAATTATAAACTAGAATTAGAACAAAGACAAGCCAGACCGGACCACCCTTCAAGTCGCACTGTAAGGGCCGAATTATAAAACAGGATTAGATTTAGTGGACACTATCCCTTAACTCGGGCTATAGTGCGCTGTGATTGGTTGAAACTCCGACTTGAGGGCGTGTCAGGCTTACTTTAACCAAATCCCGTTTTCAACCGACTTCATTAGCTCGATCGATAAGGGGGCGGACTTGTAACCTGAAGGTCGGTGGTCCAAGTCCCGGGTTCAGCGAAGATAGAGTAAAGCGAGTTTGATTAGTTTTGACATCACGAAAGTGATCATAGGGTGGCGTCATCGTGAACGATGGTAGCCAGACAATGGAAGAATGACTCAGCACTTCTACCACTGTCTTTACAAGGAGGCTAATAATTGACAAGGGCCCCCAGAACCAAGCCAATGCTGGTCTACTCCCTGTTTATAGTCCCCCAGCCAGACAAATATGATAACTAAAAGAAATCCCTGTTTCATAATGTGGCCCTAAATCTCTGTGATTTGGTTGAAACTCAGAATTCAGGGACAGTGTGTGGTTTATCTTTGTGGCAATCCTATTTTATAACAGGGCCAGGGCCAATGGGCCATACTTGAATAACTTACGCTTCAGGCCGCGTGCAGACGTTGGGCCCCTCCAGGCTGGGTCCGTCCTCCCCACATAGCACCCCGGCCAGATTGAGAACACAGATGTACAAACTTAAGCCTAATATCACAAGTTGAGATTGCATTGTTGCCACACACGTATCACCACCTCTCTCGGCCAATCAGATGACAGGATCCCTTCTCGAGACGTCACAAGCGGACATCAGACATTCTGAAACAGGATGGAAAAGTATTTTGAGATTATTTTTTTGTAAAAGAAAATATTATACCAAAATGTTGGTATAATATTAAATTCCTAAATGTTGTGGGCGATAAT
This sequence comes from Bactericera cockerelli, assembly GCA_024516035.1. Lineage (NCBI taxonomy): Eukaryota > Metazoa > Arthropoda > Insecta > Hemiptera > Triozidae > Bactericera > Bactericera cockerelli. The sequence continues at coordinate 14,632,621 of CM044961.1, forward strand.
TTGATCCGTGCCACTGGCACTAAAAGCGCCAAAGAATTCTTGTTGCAGAGAATATCCATAGGGATTCAACGCGGCAATGCAGCCTGCATGCTTGGAACTCTACCACATGTCAGTGGCATGGATCATATATACAACCTTCAATAGATGTGTTACTTGAAAAATAAATTGACCTATCTTCTTCTTATACCACTTATTTTTGTGGGCTGTTTGAGTGACTCTCCTTTACGAAAAAGAACTCCTGTCTAAGTGCGCGGCCACAACGAGGACCCTGGCATATACCCTGCACCCTAGACCCCAGTCCCTGGTACCTATAGCTTGATATAGACCAGCGGTTCCCAACTGGTGGGCCGCGGGCAGCTCGCTACTGGGCCGCGGGTCCTGGCCGAAACTCAAGAAATAATATTAAAATAGTGCAAAATAAGTACGGTAAAATCGGGGTGGGCCGCAAAATTGTTTCAAAAATATTATTGGGCACCCAAGCCAAAAAGGTTGGGAACCGCTGGTATAGATGATTTTGGGGATTACTCATTTGCGTACATTTGCACATTTCTTCTATGTGTATTATTCGATAATTTTTTCCCGCCATTCCGTGCTGCTGCGAGCTGTACGATGAGGAAATCTATCGTAGAAACAATTTCTTTAACAATACCTACGACAATATTTCTTCCAATTAGCATAGTATGATATATCTCGTTAACAGTACAAACATTTGGGTGCGTGCTCGATTTTATTTCATGATCCTATCACTATATTTACTACAGTAATAATTTTCATTATAAACCAATACATTATAATCTCACAGTGATAGCTCAGAACTTGTGAAAACTTACTTCTTTGTTTCAAAGTTGAACGTATTTGAAGTTGATAGCATTCAGAGAACGTGTTAAAAAAATACAGGGTATAACAAGGGGCGATGTGACATTGCGATCGGCATTATGGAAGATAGATATTTCACTTATCACGTAGTTGAGATGTTCAGACAAGAATTGAAGTGAAATCACATTTCTTTCCTTTCTATACATATAGGCCGGTTGGCTGGCGCTACTTGATTGACGAGCTTGATAAGATTAGGAAAGTAAAAATAGTCGAGCCAGCGTGCAGTGTCGGCAACGTTCAGCGAGGTTAGGATTTGGATGGGTGACAATTCGAATTCAAACTCTCGTAATGCTGGCAATATTTGAGTAGCTGTGGTTTGTGCGAGCGTCCAGTTAATCTGTAGTGTTTTCATCTCCCCAAATCTATCTATTCCAGCCAAATTTTTTATCACTAAAAGTGAATTTTTTCTAAACATATCAGTCACTTCTGCATAATATATTATGTATTATCATTTTTTTTTAAACCGACCTCAGTAGCTTGATCGATAAGGCGACGGACTTGTAACCTGGAGGTCGGTGGTTCAAGTCCCGCTTTCAGCGTAGATTATAGGTAAGAGCGAGTTTCAATAGTTGTGATATCACGAAAGTGATTAACACAAATATGATAACTTATACTATGTATTATCATTTTTTTGATTTATTTTTTGATGCAGTTTAAAGTGACGGACGTCAAATTCTATAAAAGTGAGATGTTTGTACCCTGTACGTGGAAGTGATAGGAGACGTGCTAGTGTGTGTTAGTCCAGGTGCAGCGATGATAAAACCGTTATGATACTTGGAATTGATCGAAATATTAGGGTATACCTATTATGTATATCTACCAGAGTCTATAAAATATCAGGGTGTAGCAGGCATTGGCATCTTCTGTCTCAACATTTGCCTAAACTGAACCGCATGACTAATACTTACGGCTGGATTGTATCAGAACAGGACATCTTAGGCTGGTATGCAGAGACGTTTTTTTTTATCCCTATAGGGTTCACTGTAGGGTGGTCCCGAGCTTGCTATAGGGAATACTTCGACCTTGAGAATTGTTTATTAAAGAAACATCTGAATGCGCATGCGCACAGGTGGTTCAAACAAACGTCTCTGCATAACAAAATCAGCTGAAGGTACGTACAAATGACCCAGGCATCCCTACAGTGAGGACTCAGCATACCACCCTTAGTCATGTAATTCCTGTAGTGAAAATTCCTTGTGCAAAACTTCTGTCCGACCAGAACTCGAACACACAACCTTTGATTCAAGAAGAGGTCTTTACCACGTAGGTCGTCTTTATTTCACATTCACAGAACGCTTTCTATTGTTTAAGAATTTGCATTCAATAAAGCTGTTTCCAAAGTTTTCTAATTTGTAAGAACTTGAATCGCCCATAATTCAGTTTTCACTCATAAATGGAACGCAGAATTCATTGTATGAGAAACAGAAGACATTAATTACCTACTTCTACATAACAATGATCATCTTCTTTAATTGAAATGCAAATGTGTTTGTCTCCTAATGTGAGACACTTAAATCTTTTAGAGGAGAAATTTCACGCGCCTTGTGTTAATTAGTAACAGTACACACTGGACAGCGAAGTTGGTATAACTCATTTGACACAATGGACTAAGAAAGTGACCCGGTGTAAACTCGCCTAGCTGACACACTATTCAAAGTAAGAGTTCTTCAACCTTGTGATATATTCATAACATATTGTACCAAAGAACTGTCGAGTTAGAAACTGTATACTCAGAACACACCGATCTTTAACAGACAGACGAAGTGACGGACAGTGATCTTAATGTCCAAACAAATCATTGAGTGGAGCCACACTCAGGCTGGGTGAGGTTGATTTGAGTAGCTGATTTGTGAGTTTCCGGCGAATGGAGGATAAACACCCGTCGTCATATGACCATGCAGTTGAAAGCGACGTTAAACCCATGCAGTTGAAAGCGACGTTAAAAAAGGGAACTTTTTGTTAGGTCAATTCGCTTCCTCATAGGATTCGGTGAATAACTGGTAACTGAGGAGAGGAGAGTAGAAGTCGAACTAATGATGTTAGATAAACTTGGATCATTGCCATGGACAATATAAAACAGACGAAATGAACGATGGAAAATAACGTCGTTTCATAATTTCATACTAAATTGAAAATTCCGAATATCCCGTGCTCTTGAATTCTCGTTACTTATTGTTTACAAAATTGCGCTAAAAATTAGCAAGCAACTAAGCCACTTGATGTCATCCCCATCATTAAGTACAATATTCAACAGTTAAGTTATAATATTTGTGTTAATCACTTTCCTGATATCACAGCTACTCAAACTCGCTTTATTAAATCTACGCTGAAACCAGAACTTGAACCACCGACCTCCAGGTTACAAGTCTGCCGCATTATCGATCAAGCTACTGAGGTCGGTATTCAACAGACTTACATATATGGCACGGGAAAATTAGCGTTCTTTGCGTGTCCGAGGTCTAGGGGTTTTACCTTCCATTCGCACGAAACTTACAAACCTGCTACCTGCCCAGCCTGGGTTGGGTAGGATATAGTCAGCAGCAAGACAGTTCAAAATTAGAGCCCACCAAGTTTTTACTTCGCTTGCTTCTGCTTAACTTTAGCGATCTTCCTAACTGTTATCATAGGTACCTATAACTAAATCAGAAAATTAACCTAGCGATTAAATTATCAACCGTGATTTCAATTGAGTGTTTATCAGAACATTTTTGACAAAACAGCTGCATCTTAATGACAAATCCAGATTAACCTTGATTTTAATCAATGATAAAAGTAATAAATACCGAGTAATCTTCGTCGCATGCTTTCTACTGTTGGCTACTCATAGAGGATGTCGGATTGTCGGGTATCCATTACAGATAATGACCCACACAACTCATTTACTCAATCATTACAGCTTTGATAGCAATTAGCCTCCTCATAACTCGGTTACGTCACACAGGCACAGATTGCATAGATCTGGAAAATTCACCTGCTAAGACGTAAGGGGAGTTCCACTTAAATACTAGTTAGTATATCAGCGGTTTATAAAATAATTGATGTACAGGGTATCAGCGAGGATAACAAACGAGTTTCCAATATTCGGTGAATGTTTAAAATCGACAATGTATATCTTCCCTTGCCTTTATCCCATTCTAGCTTATATGTTTCTTTTGGGGTCGGCATTGTTCAACCTCCCAGTTGAAATTTGTAGAGTGGAGCTTCCCACATTAACCTCACCCAGCCTGGGTAGGGCCGGAATCGCCAGCCTCACGTGTTTGGAGGGAACACAATTTTCTTGGAATCCATACGCCCTTCGTTTGAAGAACACTGAACTTAGCTTCTACACAGCAGCTATAGTACTTTACACTAGCCACACATACAACCATACTAATTAAAAGTCGTACACTATCAGTATTCAGTATTCATATATATATCAATCATATCATAGACTACTAATAGTGTATTCATACGTATCAATCATATCATAGTTATTATTGTAGTTTGACTAAATACATATCTACATACCGTGGTGCTTATATTATCTAATAGTGACGAGTCTCGCATACGCTGTTTTACTCGGACTTTTGTTTTTTACTATCAAATTCCGAGTTTCATGGCCAAAGGTCAAACGATAGCAACCTTGTGTCTATGTCTATCACCATATATACATAAGTATATATGCACCGCCACCTGACAGCTCTGTATAGCAACTGTAATATAGTTATGTAATAACTGGGTAAAACCCGCACAGTGTGGCTGCAAACATTTTACATCAGTTGCCTGATACACTGTTGCCGGTCATTTCAGTAAAAGTGGTGAAGTGGCTTCTGACAACCCAAAATCCATTGATAAAATCGGACCATTATATACCGTGTGGCTCAAAAGCCAGGTACACTAGAAAGGGAATCTCTACCGCCTAAGAGTCTTATTCCCCCAGGTGCTAATCCATTCTAGAGATATACAACGATCAGTAAGTGGATGAAAAATCGGACTATTATCTACCATGTGGCTCAAAAGCCAGGTACACTAGAAAGGGAAGCTCTACCGCCTAAGAGTCTTATTCCTCAAGGTGCTAAACCATTCTAGAGATATACAACGATCAGTAAGTGGATGAATCAGTGAATCAGTATAAACAGAAAAGTGAGAAGTTCTATTAGATGTACAGTACATGAATATCAGAACATACCTGGACAGCTATTTCGAGCGTAAATGATTCAGAGGTATTCTGTTAATTTTAAAACATTTTAGATCAAAATAAGTACCTATAGGATGTTTTATACCTATACCAGTGTGTTGGAGAAGCCTTTATTATGAAACCAGTCCTAAGCGATGAGCGCGTTATTTGAACTTTGTCTCGAAAACATTGTCAAGTTCAAAGTTAAATAAAATTCTTGTTAACTTCAGACAGTGTTGCACTTTATAATTCATACTGTGAAATTTATGCTCTTTTACTCGGCATGGCTGTCTAGTACGGCCAGCCTTAGTTCATTTGATTAAATTTAGTCCCGTTGCGAAGTACGGGCAAAAGGCTAGTGTACTCTAATAAGAAGAGTTCATGATGTAGATTTTTTTTTGCTGATTTCAGAAATCAACAGAAGCTGAGAGTTTCGGAATAGAGCCCCAACTATTTGCCGCATATGCGAAACATGTGATGTAAACAACGGATATGATGACGCCTCGAATTTACCACACTGAAATCACAACATGGAGACCTGATTATCTAGCAAATATTTTTGCTGATTGTTAAAAAAAAGAGTTGTTTTTATACCGTCACCAACGTTTTTTTCTCTCTCTCTGTCTCTTAAATTACAAAGATATCTGAATTAAAATTAATCATAACCAGGCATTAATAATTGCCAACATTGCGGTATCCAAGCTAAAATATTTAATATCAAGGAACTGCGTCTAAATAATCAAACCACAGCTTTGTGAGCAAAAATAAAACCGTAATTAAATACTCAATTCTATCTATCTATAATACATCCCGCCCACTAGTGAATAGTGATGAGTAAGATCTTCTGGTTTTGGCTTGGCACCACTTTCTGAAGATGAGTAAGATAAATGGGACTCGGTTAGGATGAGTAAGTTGTTTTTTTTTTTGAGTTGAGGATTGTGGAAGGAATATTAACAAGGATTTTCTAACATACAAATTTGATACAAAAAGAAGCAATTCAAAAGGTTTTTATTACAAAAAATTGGATTTTTTTAACAAATTTTATCAATAATTTTTATTTTGATTACACAAGTGACACAGATGGAAAATAAACATAAAATTCTTGTCGCTTGATTTAATTTGTATTAATTGAGATTTACTTAATCAATGCCCAGTTTTCATTAATTTCTAATGATTACGCAAGTGGTAAATATAATTTTATTACACTGAACACAAATAACACATTGAAGAATTGACAGCTTTTGTAAAAAATATCTACTACTGTACTCGAAAGAATGAGATTATCGCTATGTAGAAGCCTTATCTTGCGAAGACATATAGACATTATGTACATAAAAGGATGTGAACAATGTAATGTAATATCTATGTATTGTTAAATTTAACTATACATAGATAACAGCGAGCATTGTTTGCGAATTTCAAATAATAATAATTGATAGAACACTAGAACGACATATATAACACAGACACTAGTGAAACTGCACAACTATACTTTTGCACACATTGAGTGAAATCAATTCTGTGCTTAGTAAATTCAAACTTACAAATTCATATTTCAATAACTCAAAATCCATATCTTTATCAGGAGTCAAACTCTAAATACACTTAACCAACAATGAATTGAGAGCCCTTTAAACCACTATATTGCAAAGGTATCATTTATTTCTGACTCTTATTCAGATTAAATATCTGAGTTCTACTGTAAAAATCATAACCATTAAGTTTCTCAAGAGACTCATCTCGAATTCAGATCAAATTACAAACCCAAGAACAACAAGCTCATCATCTCAAATGCTGTTTCAAAACCTTAATCTATTACAAGACACCTCAGTCTCCTAACAGACTCATCTCCAATTCAGATCAAATTGCAAACAATGAGAGGAGATTCGCAACAACAAGCGCATGATCTCAAATGCTATCGAATTATAAAAGGTAAAGTCAACTGAGACCAAACAGATCGTCACGATTCCGTGCCAGAATCTAATAGGAAACCTGGTTTGGTGTCTCGGTCTGGTTTAATTGATTTACGAGGATGATCTTCTTCGGTTTGGAACTTGGTGTGAGTGGTTCTGCTAGGTACCTACTGAGCGACCACGAGAGTAGTCCACGGGATATAATATAAGAGAGAGAGCAGCATCCTACCTCATCCAGCGTCTAAGCCTGGCCATTGAGAGGGGGAATGCAGCCAGCATTGCGGTCTTATTCCCCTTCACAAATTCATTAAATGAAGTCTTTGTGTTATAAAATATATTTGTTTCATTTTATTGATACTAAAAAAAAAAAAAAAAATATAAGAGACACTTTGAGAACGTCCACCACCGGATTGTACATTACCAGCAGAGCTCACCGAACAATGAGACATGTCTCAGGTAGAAATGTCACCCGAGACATCTCCTGCTTCACCTCTGACATCCTCAAGAACCTTTGCCATTGCAACCTCTGCGGCGCACGGTGACACAGTTTGCGGCGCTATATTAGTCGTCTATCTACAACTCCCCACCTATCTACGACTCCCCACCTTCAGCACAAGATTTTTTATCTTTTGAAGGTGTGTATACCCTCACTGTTTGTAGAAGATGTAAGTGTAAAAAATATATACTTAAATGGAAACTTTTAAAAAAAAAAAAAAAAAAAAAAAAAAAAAAAAAAAACTGTATGGTTCTCAGTCAAGATCTGTCATGAAGTATTAGATTTATCAGAGGATCAAGAAAGAGAGTGATGGTCCTTCCTTAGGAAGATAGTGCGGGAATGCCCGTATTTTATTATTGATTTTTGTTATATATACATTATTATTTTTACCTAGGTTTATCGCACAGAAGCATAATTATAAGTGGTTTAGCCAACTAAAGCCTTCTCTAAACTAAACTAAATGGGGTTCGGTGGAAGAGAAAGCCACAGGCTTTAACCTCGCCCCTTGGTTCACTACATATTCTATTTTTTTTTTTTTTTTTTTTTTTTTTAGCATGTCCTATTTTGTTGAATGTATGTAGTTGACCAATAAAGAGTTAAATAATAATAATAATAAAGTTTGCTGGATACCATTACTCCTCCCCAGCTTTAGCCATGTTGGTTACAAAATCAACAACATTAGACTAAGTAACAACTTGCTTATTCCTGTAGGAAAGGAAACACATGGGAAAAAAATCTTGAAGTCAATAAAGAAAATGAGAAAAACTGACTCCTATCTTTTCATCAAAACTATAATGTATTACAAAAAATAAACAATTTTTTTCGAAAACATGTCAAAGATGATATCATATTGGAAAATCATTCCTTCGAAATGACGTTGGCCATGAGAAGGACTTGAACTTTTTAAAAAATTGAACTTGGGCGGTTCTAGAATGAAATCCATTAAGATTGAACTATGCGAGTATTCAAGAGCCTTATGGTTACTGGACCAGCCAAATTCTCCTGAAGCTAGATAAGGATTATCAGCACGTATGTCATCATCGACCGTGATTTATTGTTTATTCCAACCTATCTCTTATCAGAATCACGTAGGATGGCAATGGAAAACATTAATATTGTATTCAACACGAATAACAAAGACACTGGAAACTTAATGTGACTAGAACTAAAAGTTAGAGAGTGTTCGTGTGCGTTCATGAACAATTGAACACAATTGTGTTCCTCAGTTCCTTGATTAGTAAACTATCAGTAAGTACCTAACATTAGCAATAAAGTAATGCAATCTACACTTTATCAATAAGTTTTTCTTTGTAAATTTGTTAGCTGCCCACCCACACTGCCGGGGAAACTCAAGGGACCGAAATTTTTTTCTTTTACATCCAGCTTTCCAATTTAAAGTAGTTATTTTACCTTGTAGAGGTAAATTGACTTAGCAAGTGTTCTCTCATATCAAGGTTTCTCTTACATCCAGTTCTCTTATAGCTAGTTCTCTAACATGCAGGCTTCTCTTACATCCAGGTTTGACTGTAATACTTAAAGTCATAGGTGTATAAATATAGGAATGGCACTGATGAACTGAAAGACAAACATCACGATGCTGTACGAGGAAAACAGATACAACAACATTGCACATTGTGTCTTCCCACGAATAAATAGACATTGACAACATGAAATTTAACGTCTTGAATCAACACTCTGGCCAAATCTAAGTGGATACATGAACAGTGTAAAGTTCATCAAGATTGTCATGGGCGGAGAAGTGTAGATCTACCTAAGACTTTCAATAGGTGCGTTCCATTCTGTTTCCTATTGTCTTTTAGACGTTGCCAAGTCTTTGAATCAAACCTGACAACTGCCCAAGTTAACCCTACTAGAAAGCAAATGCTGCTGACGACTGAATTACCATTTTTGGAGTCTTGGAGTAATTTATAAATATTCTAGATTCTACGAACGAATTGGACCTAATACTGGTCCTACTTTGAAATAGAGCTCATAATTGTCCTACTTGGAGTATCTGAATTGGAAGGTGTAATAGGCTATACAGCAGTATAGAGCCCTAAGTGTTCAGACTCCATGAGGAATAATGTACCTACTAGCTATGCCTGTATAGAGGGTACATTGCCTTCTACTGATCATCTGATTGAAATGTTTCATTTGTAATAGTGTTATCATGTTAATATAACCCAGAAGATCTAGAAATCTATTTAAAAAACTATCTATTCAGAAAATTCTTAGCCAATAAAAGTACCTAAAAAGAAAATCATTAATATTTTTTTTTGGTATCCTGCCTTGTCATCAACAGTATACATACAATAGTGATCTTTGACAGAACTCAAAAGAGATGGAGTGAAATCATCTCCAAGTTTACACTCAGAATAGTAATCAAATGTCACACAAGAGCTATTATAGTGTTTCTGTGAGAGGGGACCAACAGGAAATCTCAATGAACTTATCTTATGTTGTTACAATACATCTACATATACAGTTAATATGGACTCCGGATAGTATTATTATACATTTGAACACAGGTACCTTCTTATCCCTAGAGTGAGAGACCTTTGCAAGTGAAGTAGCTATGGGCAGTCAGTTAATTAAAATACGGTGTAGTGCTGTAAGCATTTGACTTGGTTTAAATGTGGTTAATCCATCTTAGTGTGAATTTTATGCTTTAGGTTTAGGGTGAACTTTTATTGGTCTTCAAATAGATCAATATTATTACTGTTGAATTTGTTAAATAACTTTAGGTCTTCACCACCTTAAAGATCCAAATGTAGAAGTTCTCTAAGATGCGCTCCGAGCTTCTCTATCTTTTGCCCCAACTTCCAACTCTCTACTCCCCCTGTACCTCTCTTTTAATACCCTTAGCTATTAATTTCACCCAAGAGTTTACTAGGCCCACCCCGTATGTGTCCTATTAAGAATCACTTTATAGGATTGGAATTGAATCGGGTTCAACTCCGAAGAGCAGGGAGTGCAATCACTTACATGGGTTTAGGCTGCTTCAACACGTGCACTGCCTGCCACAGGGGTCCTGCAGCCAAACCTGCAATCAATGGAACAAGGGAGGACGCGTGTTAATATTGGGTTTCAAAGTTTAAAACGGTGCTTCTAATCAATAAGTTTAAAAAAATCGTAACAAGTTGTGGTGCTTTGTATGAAGTTATGTACCCTTTGCTGGTCTCTATACGGTGAAGAGGTAAAACAAATCTGCCTCTTGAACCAAATCTAACAGGTTTGAATCTCGGTGGTAACAAAATTTTCGTACAGAAAATAATGCTTCTTTTATAAAGTTCAAGCGGTAAATATATGCCATACCCTCGTTCCAAAAAGCACTCTCACATTCATAACCCCCTTATCTCCATTTCAACCGTCACCCAACGCACCCTGAGAGCTAGTTCACACCAAAACAGTTTTTACTGGAACAGTTTTTTTACTGTGTCCAGTAAAAAAACTGTTTCTCAGAGTGCGTTCACACAGACTACAAACAGTATTTTTACTGGTCCTACTTTTCCATGCTTTTCTTTATGTTCATTCGTGATAAAGCCTTTGAACGTGATGGATGTGAATACATTAATGCTTTTGTACTGGTACCGGCAACGACAACGAAGGAATAAGAGAAGATAGTGGAATCATCCCATAGTGGCACAAAGGTATCAAAAAGGAGCATTTCTAAATTTAATTTAATAATTAGTGAGGCGCTAGAGCCGAATTTATGATTTTCCAAAAAGACCCTTATTTGGCCCTAATTCGGCCCTAGTAGGTGACGAAAGGCCCTAACACTAACCCTAGATAGCAGCAAGTCATACCTATCTATAGAACCTAGTTTGAACCAGATCGCCACCAAAAAGTCATTTGCTCGCCCCGATTTCCATTGTAGCGCCTCACAAATAGACACGAATTAATTTTCATTCGAAAAATACGATATTATAATAGGTTTCAGAAACAATAAAAACTGTGCCGACTGCAGTGTGAACATCTTCATTTGATTGTACAAGCGACTGGATGTAGAAACAGTTTTTTTACTGGGCCAGTTTTTCTACTGTTTCCGTTTCTAGTGGCAAAATCAGATGTAAAAATCTGTCGATCCATTTTTTTTACTGTTAACAGTAAAACGTTGCCAATGTGAACGCTCTCATTTAAATGTATGCGCCACTCAGTAAAAATACTGGACCAGTAAAATTACTGTCCCAGTAAAAAAACTGTTTTTAGTCGGTGTGAACGGGCTCTGACTTGTTAATTTGAACGAAATAACCAATCAGGTTATTTCATTCAAATTAACAAATCAGAGTACGTTGTGTGACGGTTGAACTCAATTTGGGGATTATGAGAGTGAGAGCTAGTTCACACCAAAACAGTTTTTACTGGAACAGTTTTTTTACTGTGTCCAGTAAAAAAACTGTTTCTCAGAGTGCGTTCACACAGACTACAAACAGTATTTTTACTGGTCCTACTTTTCCATGCTTTTCTTTATGTTCATTCGTGATAAAGCCTTTGAACGTGATGGATGTGAATACATTAATGCTTTTGTACTGGTACCGGCAACGACAACGAAGGAATAAGAGAAGATAGTGGAATCATCCCATAGTGGCACAAAGGTATCAAAAAGGAGCATTTCTAAATTTAATTTAATAATTAGTGAGGCGCTAGAGCCGAATTTATGATTTTCCAAAAAGACCCTTATTTGGCCCTAATTCGGCCCTAGTAGGTGACGAAAGGCCCTAACACTAACCCTAGATAGCAGCAAGTCATACCTATCTATAGAACCTAGTTTGAACCAGATCGCCACCAAAAAGTCATTTGCTCGCCCCGATTTCCATTGTAGCGCCTCACAAATAGACACGAATTAATTTTCATTCGAAAAATACGATATTATAATAGGTTTCAGAAACAATAAAAACTGTGCCGACTGCAGTGTGAACATCTTCATTTGATTGTACAAGCGACTGGATGTAGAAACAGTTTTTTTACTGGGCCAGTTTTTCTACTGTTTCCGTTTCTAGTGGCAAAATCAGATGTAAAAATCTGTCGATCCATTTTTTTTACTGTTAACAGTAAAACGTTGCCAATGTGAACGCTCTCATTTAAATGTATGCGCCACTCAGTAAAAATACTGGACCAGTAAAATTACTGTCCCAGTAAAAAAACTGTTTTTAGTCGGTGTGAACGGGCTCTGACTTGTTAATTTGAACGAAATAACCAATCAGGTTATTTCATTCAAATTAACAAATCAGAGTACGTTGTGTGACGGTTGAACTCAATTTGGGGATTATGAGAGTGAGAGCTAGTTCACACCAAAACAGTTTTTACTGGAACAGTTTTTTTACTGTGTCCAGTAAAAAAACTGTTTCTCAGAGTGCGTTCACACAGACTACAAACAGTATTTTTACTGGTCCTACTTTTCCATGCTTTTCTTTATGTTCATTCGTGATAAAGCCTTTGAACGTGATGGATGTGAATACATTAATGCTTTTGTACTGGTACCGGCAACGACAACGAAGGAATAAGAGAAGATAGTGGAATCATCCCATAGTGGCACAAAGGTATCAAAAAGGAGCATTTCTAAATTTAATTTAATAATTAGTGAGGCGCTAGAGCCGAATTTATGATTTTCCAAAAAGACCCTTATTTGGCCCTAATTCGGCCCTAGTAGGTGACGAAAGGCCCTAACACTAACCCTAGATAGCAGCAAGTCATACCTATCTATAGAACCTAGTTTGAACCAGATCGCCACCAAAAAGTCATTTGCTCGCCCCGATTTCCATTGTAGCGCCTCACAAATAGACACGAATTAATTTTCATTCGAAAAATACGATATTATAATAGGTTTCAGAAACAATAAAAACTGTGCCGACTGCAGTGTGAACATCTTCATTTGATTGTACAAGCGACTGGATGTAGAAACAGTTTTTTTACTGGGCCAGTTTTTTCTACTGTTTCCGTTTCTAGTGGCAAAATCAGATGTAAAAATCTGTCGATCCATTTTTTTTACTGTTAACAGTAAAACGTTGCCAATGTGAACGCTCTCATTTAAATGTATGCGCCACTCAGTAAAAATACTGGACCAGTAAAATTACTGTCCCAGTAAAAAAACTGTTTTTAGTCGGTGTGAACGGGCTCTGACTTGTTAATTTGAACGAAATAACCAATCAGGTTATTTCATTCAAATTAACAAATCAGAGTACGTTGTGTGACGGTTGAACTCAATTTGGGGATTATGAGAGTGAGAGCTAGTTCACACCAAAACAGTTTTTACTGGAACAGTTTTTTTACTGTGTCCAGTAAAAAAACTGTTTCTCAGAGTGCGTTCACACAGGCTACAAACAGTATTTTTACTGGTCCTACTTCATGCTTTTCTTTATGTTCATTCGTGATAAAGCCTTTGAACGTGATGGATGTGAATACATTAATGCTTTTGTACTGGTACCGGCAACGACAACGAAGGAATAAGAGAAGATGGTGGAATCATCCCATAGTGGCACAAAGGTATCAAAAAGGAGCATTTCTAAATTTAATTTAATAATTAGTGAGGCGCTAGAGCCGAATTTATGATTTTCCAAAAAGGCCCTTATTTGACCCTAATTCGGCCCTAGTAGGTGACGAAAGGCCCTAACACTAACCCTAGATAGCAGCAAGTCATACCTATCTATAGAACCTAGTTTGAACCAGATCGCCACCAAAAAGTCATTTGCTCGCCCCGATTTCCATTGTAGCGCCTCACAAATAGACACGAATTAATTTTCATTCGAAAAATACGATATTATAATAGGTTTCAGAAACAATAAAAACTGTGCCGACTGCAGTGTGAACATCTTCATTTGATTGTACAAGCGACTGGATGTAGAAACAGTTTTTTTACTGGGCCAGTTTTTCTACTGTTTCCGTTTCTAGTGGCAAAATCAGATGTAAAAATCTGTCGATCCATTTTTTTTACTGTTAACAGTAAAACGTTGCCAATGTGAACGCTCTCATTTAAATGTATGCGCCACTCAGTAAAAATACTGGACCAGTAAAATTACTGTCCCAGTAAAAAAACTGTTTTTAGTCGGTGTGAACGGGCTCTGACTTGTTAATTTGAACGAAATAACCAATCAGGTTATTTCATTCAAATTAACAAATCAGAGTACGTTGTGTGACGGTTGAACTCAATTTGGGGATTATGAGAGTGAGAGCTAGTTCACACCAAAACAGTTTTTACTGGAACAGTTTTTTTACTGTGTCCAGTAAAAAAACTGTTTCTCAGAGTGCGTTCACACAGGCTACAAACAGTATTTTTACTGGTCCTACTTCATGCTTTTCTTTATGTTCATTCGTGATAAAGCCTTTGAACGTGATGGATGTGAATACATTAATGCTTTTGTACTGGTACCGGCAACGACAACGAAGGAATAAGAGAAGATGGTGGAATCATCCCATAGTGGCACAAAGGTATCAAAAAGGAGCATTTCTAAATTTAATTTAATAATTAGTGAGGCGCTAGAGCCGAATTTATGATTTTCCAAAAAGGCCCTTATTTGACCCTAATTCGGCCCTAGTAGGTGACGAAAGGCCCTAACACTAACCCTAGATAGCAGCAAGTCATACCTATCTATAGAACCTAGTTTGAACCAGATCGCCACCAAAAAGTCATTTGCTCGCCCCGATTTCCATTGTAGCGCCTCACAAATAGACACGAATTAATTTTCATTCGAAAAATACGATATTATAATAGGTTTCAGAAACAATAAAAACTGTGCCGACTGCAGTGTGAACATCTCCATTTGATTGTACAAGCGACTGGATGTAGAAACAGTTTTTTTTACTGGGCCAGTTTTTCTACTGTTTCCGTTTCTAGTGGCAAAATCTGATGTAAAAATCTGTCGATCCAGTTTTTTTACTGTTAACAGTAAAACGTTGCCGATGTGAACGCTCTCATTTAAATGTATGCGCCACCCAGTAAAAATACTGGACCAGTAAAATTACTGTCCCAGTAAAAAAACTGTTTTTAGTCGGTGTGAACGGGCTCTGAGAGTATACTTTCTGCAGCAAGGCCCAGGAAGCTTTCAATTACTGAAAGTTAGTAGTTTTTTCGGCAGTGGTAGGCAAGCCCATTTCATACATCCATGTATGTAGTAGTTAGGGTAGATCTTATTACTATCATTAGCTGAAGAATATAAATATACCTGGACTTTCTCTCATTCCTACATTGTGTGAACTCATTGCTTGCAACCGCAAGATTGTTTATTAAATTCTCAAAATATGTTTCAAGAAGAACGAGGAGAGAACACACTAAACATATAAACATGCACTTTAATGGTTGTTTACGGAGTTGTAAATCATGTATGTTGTATATGAATGAAGGGCTCAGTTATGTTTTATGGGTTTATGAAAGGTATGTCGGTAGTCGGTTCCAACTCTAATTTTATTGTTATGAGTGACTCCGGATGTTTATTCCTGATAACTGATAAGGTTCTTATCTCTTATCAGTAACACACGTTCTCCTGACAGGTAGATGACACACAAGGGACGGTGAGGATTTAGAAAATGTGGTTGTTGAAAATAAAATAAAATTATTATTGTTTTTATTTTCCTTTTGAATATTTAGAAGACTTTGACCGAGTGGATAGCGCACTTGGCTCAAGCTTCTTGGCATCTCGAATCACGGCGGATTGCATTTTTTTTTTTTGATTTGAGGAAAATTGAGTAGCAGCTTTGAAATGAGCATCGCGGCAGCAACCAGTGGTAAAAAGAGAGTAATCAATTAGATAGTATTCCTATTATAGATATTTATGTAGATATGCTTCATATGTATAAGAATTTACTGTCAAATTGCCATAAAGGCTAATACTCCAAACCTATCGGTACCTTTAGAATAGCGATTCATTCTGATTTAGAAAAAGTGGTTGTAGAAAAAAAAATCCTTCTTTCTTTTAGAATATTCAGAAGTCCTTGACCGTGCTTCTAATGTGCTCTTAAATGTGGGTAGTTACTTGTAAATTAAACTTACAAGTAAGTTACTACTTACTTGTAAATTAAACTCTATGGTGTGCAAATTTCAATTTTCACAGTAGACTGAGTAGTGCATTAGCACTGAATTATTCGATTAATTCGCCGCTGCAAACACAAACTCTCCACCGCGCGTCGTGTAACATTTCTAAATTTTGCTCCGCGTTTTTCTAATTTTTTCAGTGGAAATAATTTATAGACAGTTCAAATATTTTGCATAGAACTTTTATTATGCCTTATAAGGCATTTAGTAATGTGATTTGAGCTTTTCCGTGTATATATTCTTGTTTTTTCTTACTTTTTTAGTGTTGTACTGTGTCATTTGTATTTTTTTTTTCTTTTTTGGTTGCCATGGCAACCGATAAACAACTGTGTTAAATCTTTTCCATAACCTATTACTCTCTCAATTTTCTAACCTTCTGTTTCCTATTCTATTCAATCATGTTTTCTGATGTAATTAAAAAATCTGTGTCTTATCGACCGTCCTATGTTCCTTACAATGGTTACTCTAAAGGTCCTAGTCGACCATCTGCTCCTCATATCACTGATCTGTACCTCTCTAAGAAGTGTGGCTTCACGCTTCCCTTCGACCCCAGTGTCTCCATGGAGCAATATTTATGTGCTATTGGCGATTTGGTAGGTGACCAAAAATTGGTATTCGCTGGTAAGAATAATGATCTCATAAAAATGTATCTCATTAATGAAATGGAAGTTGAAAAACTGTTTGAGCGTCACCCCCAGGTAAATATTAATGGCAAATTATTTACTATCAGAAAAATAGTTAACCCTGGTCATAGGATTTTTCTATGTAATACAGAACCTAGTATGCCTGATACTCTATTGATCAATGAACTTTCGAAGTACACGAAAGTTGTGTCACCCATGCAATTTGTTAATCTTGGTTGCCGTAACAACAGATTTACCCACTTACTGGGACTCAGGCGATGTGTTTTTGTAGAAGAGATTGAAAATCTGCCGACTTCATTCAATATATTTTTTGACAATGTAAACTATAAGATCTTTGTGGTTCTAGACAGGGTACGATGTTTTACATGTAATGTAGAAGGACATGTATCCAAAAACTGCACTACTGAGTTACCTAGTGTCCAAAATCGTCTTGATACGATAAAATCTGGATCTGGAGAGATGAGGACTAACCTTAATGTTGAATCCATAGATTCTTTACTCCCGAACTTCTCTAGTAGAACTGAGGTTACGAAGTTACCACCTAGTGACGCTGTGGCTTTCCCTAACCTTAGCTTACCTCCACCTACTCTCCCCTGTTCTTAACGCCTCCCCCTCCCCCACCTCCTTCTTCTCCTCCCCCCACCATGGAATCTCCCAACACCACTACTGCCATCATTGAACACTCTCCACCCCCCTTCCTAGTCAGGCTTTTGAACCAGTCTTCCCTGCACCTGTAATTTCTTCTCAGAGTTCGGGGAGTTCTGGTATTCAAGTTATTTCAGATTCAGATGAGATAATGATTGATATGTCATCCCAGAGCTCTACCGATTTTATCTCCAAAAAACGGCAATCTTCTTCTTCCCCTACTAGAATATCTGGGTTCGATAATAAAAAAATTATTAAGAAGACTCAGAATACAGAACTTGATTGCCTTCATCCTTTGATAGCTAGTTATGATACGTTCTTAGACTCAAATGAATTGGTATTTCTTATTGAGGACCTTAAAGGTAAGGGAAAAAAATTGGAAATAATCACTGATAGATATCTCATGGAACCTAAGGAAGTTCTGGCTGTGATTGGTCAGTTGTACACCGAAAAGAGTCTGCCCAAAAAGTTAAAAAACAGACTAAAAAATCTGTTCAAATCTCTATCGTCTCAATTGAATAGTGAAGTTTACAATGAGGATCAAGATGACAGTAATTCTGTTGATCTTGATGTGTCTGATGCATAAATTATACATTAATACCATTTTTTTTTTGGTATTCTACTAGTTTGCCTTAAAATTTCTCTTTAGATACCCTTCCCTTACATGCCTATTGATCTAGTACCCTTCTAAATGAGAACTCATTATACACGAATTGTGTGAGCATAATTTATGGCGTTTTGCAATTGCGACTGTTACTATGAAACATATCTACAATTATTATATGTATTCTGCTTTAATGCAGTTGGTCCTAAATGTCCTAGGGGGAATATTCCTTCTGTGTGCCTGCTCGGGAGTACGATCTACCTCCGAGTCCTGGGACACGTCATGGTCTTGGTCCTTATACTATCCTTCCTCATGGTACGGCAATGCTTACATCCTTATAACAAAAAGAACATTAATGTGATGATCTTTAATGTCTACTCTGTGGGCTCCATAGTATGCTTGTTTCTCCGCTTTAGATATTGTCAAAGATTTATGGGCATGTTTTTTTTTTTTTTCTCCCTCCAAGGCTCTGCATTTCATTTGACACATCACTATCAATACGATGAGCTCCCATACAAGTAGTACACCTTCTGAGAGTTTTATTGTACAATGGAACGTCAATGGGTTTATTTCTCATACGGGAGAACTTCATATTTTATTAAAACAATATAATCCTTTTGTGCTTTGCCTTCAAGAAACTCACTTGAAACCCATTAATAATATTAATCTAAGAAATTATACTATTTACAGGCAGGACTACACCGAAGGTAATATAGCATGTGGTGGTGTGAGCACATGTGTCAATAATAAATGTTACTCTAAGGCAGGCATGTCAAACTGGCGGCCCGCGGGCCGCATGTGGCCCGCCTGGTCAATTTGTGCGGCCCGCTGCGAGCGTTAGGGTATAATACAATACTTCCTTATTATAAGATAAGGAAAGTTAAAAAAAAAAAAATGGCTCGGGACTTATTTTCTTGACTTTTTTTTCAACTTTACGAGACTAAAAAAAAGTAGGTACTTACCTACCTACATATTGGCAAATGAATAATAATATAGGTAATTTTTGTGTAGGTATTTTGTGTATTATTTCAAACCAATAAAACTTTTTTTTTTTTTTAAACAAATTAAAAACCCTGAATTTTTTTTCCATTTTACGTCAGGATCTTTTTTTACGAGAGGGGGAGGGGTTGAGTACCTGCGGCCCGCCAATGATCAGCACAACTGAAAAATGGCCCTTCATACATTTTGAGTTTGACATGCCTGCTCTAAGGTCTTGAATATTACCTCACCATTACAATGCTTGGCTGTTCAAGTAAAATTCCCCTCCCTTCCTTTCTTAGTCAGCATTTGCAACATTTACACCCCTCCCCAATTCTTGTATTCTGAGGCTGATCTTACTCATATTAAAAATCAACTTCCTACTCCTTTCTTTATTTTAGGAGACTTCAATGCCCACAGTTCGCTCTGGAGTGACATAACTATCACATCTGACAGAAAAGGGAAAGAAATAGAAAAATTTATAGATCAAAATTTAGATGTTTCTCTTCTTAACACGGGTACTCCTACACATTACAATCTCTCACACAACACTCAGACTGCTATTGACTTAACATTATCATCCTCTAGTTTATTTCCTGATGTGACATGGTTAGTATCAGATGATTTACATTTTTCCGATCACTTTCCGATAGTTATTTGTATACACTTGCCCTCTCCATCTTCTCACCCCATTCATTTAGATAAAGAAAATTTCACCATTTGGAATTATGATAAAGCCAATTGGGATTTATTTCAATCTAAAGTCAACCTAAATGATATCACTTTTTCTAATATAAACTCTGTTAATGACCTTGATAATGCTCTGAATAAAATAAACTCACTAATAATTTCGGCGGCTAAACTTAGTATCCCAATTAAAAATATTCCCCCTAACAGATTACCTATTCCGTGGTGGGTTGATGAGATTAAGGAGGTCATACGGGAAAGACGAAAATGTTTAAGACGCGCCAAAAGATACCCCACTTTAGATAACCAGATTGCATTTAAAAAAGCTAGAGCAGTTGCAAGAAAACTAATCAAAGAAAAAAGAACAAACGGTTGGAGAAAATTCGTTTCCTCTATAGAATCAACTTTTAACACTGGTGAAATGTTCCACAAAATTAATAAGTTAAGGGGTAAATATACACCAAGGCGTATCAACGCGTTACAAAAAAACAAATCTAATCCATCTGATATTTGTTACGATAGTTTAACAATGGCCAATATCTTAGCTGACCACTTCTCGACTGTTTCAGCTAATACTAATTATCCTCAATCATTTTTAGATAACAAGTTGAAAGCTGAAGGTGAGCCACTGCCCATCGATTTAAATTATTGTGAAGTTTACAATAAGCCATTCTCTTACAGTGAAATGATCAATATACTCGGTTCCTGTAAATCAAAAGCTGCCGGCCCTGATGGTATAACTTTTGTCATGCTGAACCATTTACCTGAATCTTCATTAAATAAAATTCTGGATTTTTATAATTTTATATGGGTTAGTGGTTTTTTCCCCTCAATATGGAAAACAGCCCATATTATACCCCTCTTAAAACCAAGTAAGTCTAACATAGATCCAGCTAGCTATAGACCGATTTCCCTTTTAAATTGCATGAGCAAAGTGATGGAGAAAATGGTAAATAAGAGACTCTCCTGGTGGATTGAAAATAATAATTTGCTGAACATCTATCAAAGTGGGGGTCGCAAAAAAAGGTCAACTCTAGATAATTTGGTTTTCCTAGAAAATGAGATTGCTCAAGGCATGGCCCTTAAAGAGAACACGTTGGCGGTCCTGTGCGACATCCAGCGCGCGTATGATATGACATGGCGCCATAAGATTATCAATGATCTTCTTAATCTTGGCATCAATGGAATTATGATCCGTTATCTTTTGAACTTTCTAATGGACAGAAGAATAGCTGTTAAATGTAATAATTATGTTTCTGATTTCAAAGGGCTCGATAACGGTCTAGTTCAAGGTTCCTCTTTATCACCTCTTCTTTTCATAGTATTCATGAATGATATTTTCCATGCCATCAAGCTACCCACTCGTGGTCTTCTTTTCATAGATGACTTACTACTAATAATTAGAGGTAAAGTTCTTGAACAAATTCGATCTCGTATGCAATATTCTCTGAATGAAATCGAAAAATGGTCTCGGTCTAATGGTGTGACTTTTTCTGTTGAAAAATCTATCTGCATGTACTAGATCTAGGAATCCAAATCTGCCTATAATTACGTACAATGGAAATAATTTAAAATATAATAATGTTTCCAAGTTTTTGGGCCTTATGTGGGATACAAAACTATCATGGAAACCTCATATTACATACACTAAATCCAAAGCTTTTAATGCTCTTAATGCTTTAAAAATGGTAAGTAATAAAAAGTGGGGACTCTCTAGATCAACTTTGTTTAGGTTTTATTGTTCTTTTGTTCTTCCAGTGTTTGACTACGGCTCTCCTGTTTATGGTTCAGCCAAAAGTCATGTTTTAAATAAACTAAACACGGAACATCATGTTGGCATCCGTGTTATTACTGGGGCATTACGCACTAGTCCAGTCCGTAGCTTGTACACTGAATCAGGCATTCCTCCTCTTCAATACAGACGTCAAAAATTAATGCTAAACTATGTCACTAAAATTTCGGCGTGTTTGGATAACCCCGTACACAATATATTGTTCTCTCCCAACGTAGATAGAAAAATAGTAACATTTGAAAACTCGAGTACAATTGTCCCCAAACCTTTGATGGTCAGATTTAGACAACTAGAAGAATTCGCTGAAGAGTTAAGTAGATGTAAAATGGTACCCTTTAAAGAGAATATACCTCCATGGACTGATTTTTTTGACTTGCCTACTGTGGATACTAGTATATGGGAAGGAAATAAGGTAAACACCCCTCCCCATGTCTACAAAGCAAAATTTTCCTCTTTAATCAATACCAAATTTCCAAACCATAAATTATGTTTCACAGACGGATCTAAGACACCCAATCCGTATGATAGAATGGAGTGAAATAAACCGTAGTAAGCATTTTTTAAGGTGGTAAAGGAGACTTGATTTTGTAATCTCTGAAGCAAAAATAAACGGCTACTTAATTTTCCCGCCACGCAATCAATGTGAGCATGCCATCTGAGCTGTGGGTCGAGGTAAAAACCTAGTAGTTTTACGCTGGAAGGGTTATTTGGAAAGTTTATTCCGCGTAGACTGAAAACGATTTTTTGAGTTTTTGTTGCATTCAGGTGTAATCTGTTGCTATTGAACCATACCTGTGCCCGTTCAAGTACCTGACTACTCTGTACAAATAAGTCATCCTCTCGAGTGCTTTGTACAAAAAGGGTGGTGTCGTCTGCAAAAATCATCTCATTTGCCTCTTGTGGCAGGTTAACTGGGAGGTCGTTTATATAGATCAAGAATAGGAGAGGCCCCATAATGGAGCCGGTGGGAATTCCTGTACTTGTAGTTCTTGACTTAGAGGTTTTATCCCCTAGTATAACCTGCTGTTGTCGCCTCTCCAAGTAGGATGACATGAGTTTTAAGCTCATATAATTAAACTTATAGTGCTCAAGTTTTTTATTGAGGATAGAATGGTTTAAACATTCAAAAGCTCTCGACAAGTCGCATAGGGTAGCGTGTAGAAACATTTTTTTATCGAATGTGGATGATATAAAAGTATTGAAGAAGTCTACAGCATCTGTTGTTGATAGAGCTTTGCGGAATCCGAATTGTTTAGGAGATAAAAGATTGAAAAAGTTGAGGTATGAGATGATTTGGTCAGATAGGATTTTCTCTAATAATTTACTTAGGACTGGTAGGATTTGAATTGGTCTCCAGTTTGAGACAATGTTGACGTCACCTTTTTTGTGTTTTGGGTATATTAGTCCAAGCTTTAGACATTCAGGAAATGACCCTTCTTCTAAACAAAAGTTTATGAGCTTAACGAGCACAGGTGTAATCAAGTCTTGTATGGTAAGAATTAGTTCTAAGTTAAGACCATATATGTCTCTTCCTTTTTTCTTTGATAACGAGAGGATGGCATTATATACAGTGTCCTGAGAGACCAAGAGGAAATAGAATTCTTCGTCAACATGATTAATGTTCACATTCGAGGCAAGGACATCGGAAGATATAGTAGCGGGGGGCAGGCTGTTTACAATTATAGACGGAGCGTCGCAAAAGTTGTCATTAAAATTGTCAGCTGATAGAATGCTGTCTGTTTCTTTAATTTTATTGTTATGATTTTTTATGATATCCCATATAGTTTTGTTAGGATTTGAGGAGTATTTTATGAGGCTATCATTATAAGACAATTTTGCAATTTTAATTTTTTTCCTATAAAATGAACGCAATTTACCCCTTTGTTCAGCTAAGGCTTTTGTTGGATGGCAAGAATGTTGTTCACTTAAAAGTTTTAATTCTGAGCGTATTTTTTTAAGTTCATTTGTAAAGGTGAAACTGGGCCTCCGCTTACTTGAGATTATTTTTGATTGTTCAGGGAAAGCTATTTTAGCTGCATCTGATATATTTGATTGAAAAGTACTAAACTTATAATTTATGTCCTTGTCTAACCTGTCCACATAGCTCCAATCCAAGTTGTTAATAATATTACGGAAAATTATCTTCCGAGGTTCAGATATTGGTCTCGTTTTTATTATTTTTTTTTTCTTGGTGTTTGTGCAATGGTCTGTTTTAGGAATTGTTAATATTTGGGAGCTATGGTCAGATAACCCTGGGTCGAACTGTACTATTTTGAAATTGTCAGTATAGAAGTTTATTAAAAAATTGTCTAAAATACTATTTTGTCTCGTGCTTTCAGTTACAGTTAATATGAAACCATAGGACTTTATGAGCTCCGAGAAAGTTTTACATTCAAAGTTATCTGGGGTTTCAAAATGGATATTCCAGTCCCCACATAGTACTATTTTTCTGTTGATAACAACCTGAGTGGAAAGGAATTCTTCAAAGAGATCATAAAATTCCTTAAATTTATCTGGTTTAGGAGACCTATATATACAAAAAACTGAAATACCAAGTCCTACCAACCTGACACCTGTTATCTCAAAAATTGAGTCTTTAGATAGTGTTGTAGGTAAATCAATTAATTTAAAATTGTAATTTTTCTTTAAATAAATCAAAGTACCCCCATAATATTTATTTTTTACTGGTTTCCTGGAATATGAGCTCACCACAGCATAATCCTTCATTCCACAGTATTGTTCATCCCCGGGACCCAACCAATGCTCTGTTATGCAGATAACATCAGGCTGTAGAGACCCCGGGTCAAATAAAGATTCAAGTTGGTCTACTTTCCTTCGAAGGGACTCTATGTTTAAGTGAAAAAAATTCAAATCAGAATTATTCCGTGGTGAGGTCATATTATTTTTATGAGGGGAGGGGTATGAAATCTTAGTGGTAGAGATATGAGAAGGGGGGCGGGAAGTAGGTGGGGTTAGGTTATGTTGACTTTGAATGGGATAAATTGGTATAAGATTTCTAGTATTTCGACCAACAACATTATCATCGACAGTATAAGAAGGTATGAGTGATACATCAATTACATCATAATCATAAAAATGAATGTATCGCTCTGTCTCCGTATTATAAGGTATTATCATAATACGTATTATCACTTCATATCAGAGACATGCCATCTGAGACTTTCAAAACCATAATTATCTGTTTTCTAAAGAAAAAAGCTTTCTATTCCATTCAGGACTTCTTGTCCTGCGATTCAGATGAAATCTAGCTATGGATTCTATTTTATAAAAAGTCTGTTTTTTTTTTTTTTTTTTTTTTTTTTTTTTTTTTTTTTTTTTTTTTTTATACTATTTGTATGTATTTATTGTATTTACTAACTCCCTTGTACTGTGTTAACAATTATTAATTGATGCACATTAAATAAAAAAAAAAAAAAAAAAAAAAAAATTCTACAAGCTGTGCTTTTAGTGTAGATTCAAATGTATCGTCTTTTTCTTTACGCAATGTTAATTCTGTCTTCTCGACAGAATTAATCGCAATCATTTTGTGTCTCCAGACTTTGGTTTCAGTTGCATTTAATCCTTCAAACTATGCTGTAGTCAGTGACTCATTAAGTTCACTAAAGGCCATATGTAATATAAAAAACAACAATCCTCTCGTTTCCAAAGTTATTCAGCTCTGGAATGACCTCAAAACCAAGAAAAAGGACATAATATTTATTTGGTGCCCATCTCACTGTGGCATAGAGGGTAACGAACGAGTTGATCAAGCCACAAGAATCCCTATTCATCCTCAATCTAGAAACTTATGTTCTCCAGACGATTTTAAAACCCTTGTTAAAAAGATAGTGAATAATAATTGGCAAAGTTTTTGGGATCATATACCTCTGTCTAATAAACTAAAAAGGATTAAACCTTGTGTAGAAATCTGGGCATCGAGCTTTCAACCTAAGAGATATGATGAGGTGTAGTGTTGTGCCGACTGAGACTGGGTCACACTAGATTGACACATAGTTTCTTATTCACCAAGACGCCACCCCCCTTGTGTCAGTGTGGTGTCAATCTGAGTGTGGCCCACATCTTTGAATGCCCACTGCATTCATCAATCAGAAACAACTTAGATCCTTTCCCCTCCCTAAGGGATGACACAGATGCAATAAACTCCACTTTAGTATACCTCAAAAACCTAAACATATACAACAAAATATAATAATAGCCAAAATACGCGAATGACTTTAATAGTTAAAGCGGTATCAAAAAAAAAAAAAAAAAAAAAAAAACACAAACTGTCGTATCTGCAAATTTTGCCATTTTCAGTTAAGAAGCGCACATAGTGGTTCGTGCTTGCTGAGAATCTTTGAAACTCACATACGACTAACCTTAAAACTTGAATACTTCGGGAAGGAGTTGAGATACAGATACGACAGTTCGTGACGTGAAAAAGGAAGAATGTGCGCTTCTTAACTGAAAATGGCAAAATTTGCAGATACGACAGTTTGTGTTTGCAGCGGCGAATTGATCAAATATTGAATGAAACCAGACCATGTCAGCAGGAAGGTTTCAGAGAAAGCAGTCATACAGCAAGGTTTTATTTATACAGGTTTTTACTGGTTGATTCGAACGCGATTGAAAATCACTCGACGAGCTACCCACTGACTCACTGACCCACTTCGTATGTGAACCTCACCGGAGACTTGGCCATGCCTCGACTCGTATCGAGATTTTCACTTTTTAACTTCGTGAACCTAACACAGAGGAAATCATCGTTTTTAGCAAAAATGGATTAGGTAATGAATACTTATTAATTTACTATACTAAATAATATACACCGACCTCAGTGGTTTGATCGATAAGGCGGCGGACTTGCATGTAACCTAGAGGCTAGAGGTCGGTGGTTCAAGTCCTGGTTTCAGCGTAGATTTGGTAAAGTTAGTTTGAGTACTTGTGATATCACGAAATTGATTAACACGAATATGATAACTTTTTTGTTAAGTTTTGTTTTGTTATAATAATAATAATAAATTTGCATTATATTCTGTTAGGTTCTCTCTTTTCATATTTCTCTCAAGTTATATTCTTGACTTAGAGGCGGCGTGTGCAACATGAACCCAGCCCACGCACAGAACACACCCACGCGGCACGCTGGTTAGAGTATCCTGATCTCGAGGCCCGTACACTTCACCGAAAATGTACAGATTCAGCCAGCGCGTCAGTGACGAGTTACTAAAGTGAAGCAATGTCCAGCAAGGCAAGGACTTGGATGGGTGACCAATCAAATTCGAACCTTCGTGATTCTGGCTATTCCCGGTACCGCTCAGGCTTTGTGAGGTTTATTTGAGAACCTAGTTTATGAGTTTCCAGCGAATGGAAGGCATGTCACCACCACCGGAGGGTCGTATCACCACCGTTGTGATATGACCATGCAATTGAAAGAGACGTTAAACCCAAATTTTAAAATAAGTAAAAACTCAATTTGTTTGCGGTAATCAAATTACGAAAAGAAGAAATTCTTGTGGTTTCACCAGACAAGACATTTATTTACCGGGACCCAGTAAATTTCTGTTATCATTCTACTGATAACGTATCGCACATACTGCATGGGACACTGCTCATTCAACAATTCACGTATTGAATACATAAGTATACATATATGCTTGGATAATACATAAGTATATATGCTCAGATACATAAGAATATGCTCGGATACTAAAACGTCTAGAAAGTGAAGAGGAAAGTGTGTCAACCTCAGCCAGCTCCCAAGTGACTCGAGTTCTCACGAGCTGCGGAGAACTTGCGGGTAAAAAATTGATACACCGCAGATTTCTTATTTTTTTACATTTATTGAATAAAAACCGAACTTGGTAGCTTGATGGATAAGGCGGCGCGGCGGACTCATAGCCGGTGGTTCAACTCCCAAGTTCAACAAAATTTTGGTAAAGAAAAAAATCAGAAAAAAACTTGCTATACCCGCATGAAACTCACCCAGCCTGAGGTGTGCTGATAAAAAGAACCTTAAGATCCTCCATGTTTTCACTTCGTTGAACGTACAGCAACTCTAGTGATCTTACGAGAACTGTTGGTGTTGTACCTAGTAGGTGTTGACTCACAAGGTGTGACATTTGGTTTAAGCTATTAGCGCATTGGATGGTATATGTCCTTAGCACTTACGTCTACGCAGCTAGGTAAAGGTCCCAGTGCAAAGATCGGCAGTCTGGTCCTATTAGGCACCTTAAGCAAAAGATGGTCAAGGATTCACTGGGCCATTGTTTACAGTTGCGAGTTGTACGCGCAATCAGGCTTACCACATAGAAATATGTGATGCTTCACACTTAACGTCTATTTCAACAGAAGAACGTCAGTGATCTTTGATCCTAGCAAATCCATCACAATCGACATTAAAATGATTATTTCTACATCAATAGATTCAGTTAGTATTACTAATGTGAACTGTGGAAATGGTAAAAAGTAGTATTAGCATAGATGGCTTATCAATCATAATAATAATATTGTCTTATTTAAACTACCGGATTAGGACTATTAAGTCCCATTTATCCAGCAGTAAGCCCAAGACGTATTATTATGAGGTAAAATGTCATGTCCCGGCTGGGTTTTGAACCCGCGACCACTTTAATATCTGGATTCACAGAGTGCGCCGCCTTTACTACTGAGCTACCGGGGCGCATCAATAAGGCACTTTCGTTAATTTCTTTTATCAATACCTGATATACCGGAGATATTAATATCATAAGAATAATGATCATCATGAGACATATTAGGGTGAGCTCATCTCAGTCACTATCACCGGGTTGAGTAATAGCTGACCCCGGTGGCTACAAAGTGCATACATTATTATCGGCCCGGTCACTACAAGTCATTATCCTACCAGGTATTACAGGCACACCTGGATAACCTGGATGAGTCAAGTTTAATTTTCAAGTATTACCGTTGAAAAAGACAAGCTAGTGTACAATACGTTATTCTGTTTATCCTGCAATAATGATAATAAAAGAGTCCCTTTACTCTCACAGTCTAAACAAAGCCTCATTTATTGGTGTAATTTATAAAAATAAATAGGATAACAAGTATAACAACAAAGACAATGATTCCCAGCGAATGGAGGGTAAAACTCCCGTCCTGACTATAATCTATCTAAAATCCGGACGTTAAAACCAAATAGAATCAACTGGTCACAACAGATCTAATTAGGTCGCAGTGTTAATTGTAAGGGTTTCACTGAAAACCCTGCAACCAGGTCTGATCAAAATAAATGTATCTGCTATGTCAGGCACCTTTCACACCACTGAATGACCCGTAGACAGGTCCCTTATGACCATTCCTAGGATCGACACTGACGCACCACATTATCATCAGCTCGTAGCGACACAATTGAGACAGCGCAGGCAAATTATGTATCACAATAATGGCACATAGATAGAGAGGGGTCCGCAGTAGATTGCATGTGCTGCCGCTTCCCATGCTAAAGTGCTGACAAGCGGTGTCTAATCTGTATTTATACATGTACATATTATGTACCTAGCTAATGAAAGTGAAATTCACTCAAAACTGACTGATTCATTAACTGATCACTCTATTACTATTTTTTATAAACAATTGGATCAAGCTTTATTTACAATTGTTTGTATTCATGAACATAATAATAAGTTATGAAATAAATATAAACAAAGCCTGATCAAGGGTGGTGATAATGCCTTCGGCATTCTCTTCCTTATACTCTGTATAACTCCTGAAAGTCAAGATATACATTTCATATTTTTTAGCACTATATTTTTTCGGTGTTGCTTTAACTAACTAGAAGATCTTTTAACACAAAAACAATGACTTTTTGGTATTTCTTTAAAAACATTAAAAAAAGAAACACATATTATTATACATATATGTGAACAAATTAATTAATTACCTGTTCTCATTTAAAACATAAAATTTGTAATATGTACCAGTGTACCTACAGTGTTTCGTACAAACTTGAAATCTTTTATAAATCATGTTTAAAAATACCCTATAGAAAGCCGGACTATGTAGTCAGGTGACGTAGTCGTCACACATTAAATATATCATTAAATATACTTCTTACAAGATCCTTTAATTTGCGTTTAGTTTCAAAACAGATCCTATAAGGTCGTTGCTGATGAAAATGCGCTTATCAACAGATCGATTTCCCTCCAAATGATTTCCTTCTATTGAATCCATTTTTCTCTCAATGTGTACAATGCATGTCATCCAGTTTCGTCCAGTGGTAATTGTATTTGGGAACGGCTGAAATTGCGTACCCCCGATGACTCTTCAAGATTTTTCTCTCGAGATTTCAATACTTTTGCACAATATTAGAATATTTTAGAATGAAGAATATCATAGAAGCGAGAAGAACAAGAGGCAATGATATAAAATTAACTGACGAAATGTACGCCGGCAGGGCGATGCAATATTCACCATTTTGCATAGACTTATTAGGGATGCATATAATCCAATAGTTCAATTATTAGGCTAATAATGACTGTAATACAAAACTAGGTCCAGTAGGACACTCACATCCGTGTATATGACGTGAACACTCTATGCCTATACCTTATAATTAAGAGATATCAGGTTCGAATCCCGTTCGAGACAAAGTTTTATGAAAGATGTGTTTAGATATTCAGCTAATACTAGCTACTAGTATGAAGAATGGAAGTATGTAAGATGAAACTTGGAAGATTGGAAGTCCGCGCGGTAATCCTGTTGTGGTTAAAAAAATATAATTATAATAATAAATCAATTGTTTTATTTTTAATTTCTTTTTTGAGGACCCATCCTAAGGCATTTTTATTTGGCTCCCAAGATTTTGGCTTCAAAGATAAGTCTGTAAAGTAATATAAAAGAAGGTCTGTAAAGTAATTACATTTATAGGTGCATTATGTCGCATTAGATACTCGTATGTGGTAAATGAGGTTATACCTACACATTGCAAAGTACATGACGTTATGTAGATACCAGGACACCTGACGAAACAGGTAATACGTATTAATTTTCTTTCGCAACGACATGGGAACTTGGAGATAGGACATTATAATTGTTTCTAGCGTAGAAGCAATTTTATTGTTTTTCTGTCGTCGCCAATTTTCATGTGAAATGGGTGACCGGGTGGCGACATGTGACCACTGTCGAGGATCTTTCAGACTGGAGAAGTAGGTCAAGTAGGCCAGATAGTAAGTAGTGCTTTATTTATAGACTGTCAGCGCAAGACAGGTAGTCCCATCATGCCAGCAGTTTAGTACAGAGTAGGCCGAAAATTACTCATAGGTACACCATGAAACCTAGGTAGGAAAACGCTAGCTGGACCATGCTGTTTTCTCTATTTAAATCAAGTGGTTTTCTGTTGTATATTTATTATTTTTATTTTATGCTTGCTCCTATATCATAGATAATACAGGGTTAATATTCTGAATGACTTACCTCTAAGATTTGAGTGGTATTATTAGTAATTTAGCGGGTATTGTACAAGCGAGATTAGCAAGCAAGAATAGATAATAAATTCAATTGATTCATGCCTGGATGCGTTGCTAATTCTCAACACGTAGGTAAGCATAGGTATATATTCTTCCCACAAAACCGACCGCTATCTAATAGCTGATATTAGCCATTGTAGGTCCACAATAACCTACAGGGTGTAATGATCGAACAAGCCAAAATAAAGGGGTAATTTAGTGAGGGCCAAAATAAGACATTACTCTATATCCTGAAAAGTCCGTGCACACACCACACATATCTTTTTCAAGAAAATGTCAGATCATGTTAACTTCGATAATTTTTTAAAGAGGTCTTGTCTTCTATTAGAGAGGATTTTCTTGCAACTTTTAACCTCTATAAAATTCGCTCAGCGATTGAATTTTAAAATAAATAAATAAAATTACGTAAACATTAAAGTGAAACGTAAAGCACATCGCCACCAAATAACTTTTGCAAGTTAAGATCAGTAACTCCACACCCTGTACAAAGAGTATTAGGTACATTATGATTAGGTACCTATTATACTCTCGGTACTCCCTGAAGTACCTACTGTAAGCTCAGCAGGTGCTCTGTGGCAAGTAATAGATATTGAGTACATGGGACCAGCGCGGTTGAATATTAGTACCATAATAGCTACTTATCATAATCAATAATTAATACTTCGTCCAACTTGGTAACCTAAAACGCGCCGAGAACAAAAGAAACGATCTCATTCTTACCATCAGAATTAATGGTTAGTGTCTAAACACCCTTTCCAGCAAAGCAGGAACACTCTGAATACACGCACCTAGATACATCGTCTAATTAAAACTTAATCTGCGTATACCTCCAACCACCAGCAGTAAGTTTGATTGGTAGAGAGTAAGATGATTCAGAACTCAATGTAATATACATCTAGGTAATCAATATATATATATAAAAAATAAAATAAAATAGTCCATTATTGAACCATTCAATAAGTCCATTATTGAACAGAATAAAATAAAATAGTCCATTATTGAACAAACATTTGAAACAGTATTACAAAATACAAATAGAAATTTTTTTCTTAGCCATGATATGGTTTTTAGGGACAAAAGAGTATCATAGACATTTTTTTCCCCCTTTTTATAACTGCCCTTTTTTCCTATTTTTCTTTTCCACCAATGTTTCATGCTGCCTCAAGGCCTCAGGTAATCAATACACGTACTTAATACTATAATAATATATGTATATGTGAACGTGAAAAAGTCGACTCATTCATTCACTCCTCACTGATTCTTGTATCTCTAGTACGGTAATACCTACGTCACCCGTCACCTACTAAGCTAAAGTTTGCTAGGGTCTATCTCTAAACAGTGTGTTCATTAAGTTCAGTAACAGGTGAAAAGCTTTTGAAAGGCTAAAGTTTAAAATATTCAATGTAGATTTGTATTAATAAATTGTAGGTACTATTATATTTGTGTTAGTCACAATCGTGATATCACAACTACTGAAACTATTAGCTTTTCTAAATATTTGCTTAATTTGAAACTTGAACCACCGACTTCCAATTACAAGTCTGCCGCCTTATCGATCAAGCTACTGAAGTCGGTAAAATTGTAAGTTCTTTAACATGTTTGAAGTTTCATGGACGGACTCAGGGGAGCCCCAGTTAACACATTTTTACATCTTATTGGAACCGAAATGGCTCCCTGTAAAATTTGGCATATTATATTCCAAAATAGCGGACTCTACCTTTGAATTTTGATATAAAAAACGGACCGAAAACAATATACTTTCTATACCCTATAGGTGATATAAAGTAAAAATCAGTACATCAACATAGGTCTAAATTTAAAATTTCATTTCAGCAACTTCAAACCGTTCAAATGTTCACCAGCTGTTGCCGGATAGTGTGAATGCAATGCATTTTTTTTAAATGGGAAAAGTACTTTGCGGCGAGGAAAATCTGGCTTTCATCTGATAGTGATGCAAAAAGTAAATAATTAATCAATATTTAAAATCCTAATGATCAACAGTAAGTATGTTATTGAGTTTAGTGAGTCATATTAAGAGTATATACGTCATAATTGTTAGCTATAATTTCACTTTTTTCTACTTGATAATTTCATTTTACTAATTAGTAAGTATTCACCTACATAGTTTTGATTATGAATAATTGCTAAGCTATTTTAACAAAAGCTTAGGCGCCTAGTACTGAACAAGAGCCATTTGAAACTAGTGAATCCGATAAGCCACAATGTATTGATAAAATGCTAATCTGAGCACCTCAAAGCAGCATTTACAATGTTGCAATCGCACGTTCCGATTGACGTACATTCTGTTACCTGTTCTTGTGATCAGTTTTTTATTTTTTTATTTTATACAACGTCTTTTTAATATTTGAGCTCATTTAATATTGAACTTGACGTTTTACCTTGTATATTCAATAATAATAAATGCCCGCAGAACGGGTCTATATTTGCTAGAAACTTATAAAACAGAGCTATTCACAGTAAAAATCCCCACCTTCAGCACAAGATTTTTTATCTTTTGAAGGTGGGTATACCCTCATTGTTTGTTGAAGATGTTAATGTAAAAAATAAATAAATGGAAACTTAAAAAATAAAAAAATAAGCTGCTCAAAATTGACATCACATTGCCGCATGATGGTTTCCAATCTTCGATAAAAGAGAAATATAAAGAAGAAGACCCACAATAACCTCACCACGCCTAGGTGTGGCCGAGAATAGCCAGCATCAAGTCCTAACCTCGCACGGATTTGCGTAACTTCAGTGAACTTATGAGAATTGAGGTGTTCAACCTGCTATTGTCACTGGTATATCAAGATTACTACATATTTATGTTTTTATTAAATTTACTTAATCTACGTTTTCTTTAAGTTTTCCGAGCTATTAGATAGGTCACCATAGTTCAGTTCTTCCTGGAGCCCACTGTATTAACTATAACCCAGTTACCGTATTTACAGTGTCTGAAGAAGACATTAATTTAGATGTATTCTTCCTGTAAATAATGTTCTGCATGGACTCTTCCACAATCTTTACATCTAGAGTATGATTTCTGTTTTCCTGTGTGCTGGCTGGGTCTCGGTATGTTTACTCCTCTATGAGTAATGTATTGAGAGCAGAGGAATCAGTGTATGAACTACACACCTCTGTCCGTCTGAACCCACAACCTACCTATCTGACGGATAGGGTTAGTAAGAATAGGAGACCTTATTTATACCACCCGACTATTTTTGAATATTTTTTTACTAGGACAATACGGGCCGGTTTGAAATAAAGAAACGAACACAATACTTCCGATTTCTATACCTATTAGAAATTCTTCGGAAGTCATACAGGTATGTGAACAAATTTTTGTTTAAATCCGGTTAGTAATTTCTGAGATTTGCAAGAAATACTATTAACAGACCGATCGACACAAAACCGAAGGAGGTTGTGAAACGCCCAGAAAAATAAATGGAAAATTTATCGATTTCAAACATTAGAAATTATCAGAAGTTAGAAGATTGACAGAGTTCGAATTCCGGTCGGAGCAGATTTTTCACACAGAAAATTCTGTTCTCTCCGTACATGTGAGGCTGGCGTTTCCGGCACTACCAAGGCTGGGTGAGGTTAATGTGGGTAGCTGGTGCGATTCCCAGCAAATTAAGGTAAAACCCCCGTCCTAAACCAGGACGTTTAAGCAAATAGAATCGTTGGCGTTAGGAAGGGCAGCCAGCCGTAAAAAATGTGCCAAAATCAACCAACCTCAACCATGAGTTTGAACAACGTCGACCCTGCCTAAGCGGGATAAGACAGAGTAAAAGAAGAAGAAGACTGACAAAGTTAAGGAGTGTCTCAAACCGAGATTTGGTGCAATTTGATTGGTGGAGAGCCCGACTTAGGAGACGGTCTCCCATTATATTTATACATTTTGTATCTTTGTTATCTTATTTTGTTATTCAGCCCAAACTTACTTCATTTTGAGCAGTTGTTTTGGTTTCATTATTATCAAATCAAAATAGTAACTGAAGAACAGAATGTGACGTCATCACAGTCCATTGTTGCCAGATGAACATTGATATTATAGATTACTATAGTTCTAATTGAACACATTACTGGAGATTGTCCTCTTGTTCTCCTAAAGAAGCATTTGCAGATTTACTCTTTGTTGCACAGTCTTTGTTCAATTAATCTGAAATCCGCTATCATACTGACTCACTCAGAAGATACTTCGTCTAGATTATCCAATTAGACATAGGGACATTATCAGAGCAAGCTATCAGACTAGACTCTGGTCGTCTGCGCCGGGTATGATTAGCTAAACTATCATTACTAACTTGGTAGGAAATGATAGAGCTGATTATCCAAAGTCCAATTGGTCTATTTAATGACCAACTTAATGAAGAAGAGAATCAGGTGAATCCACCTTCAAGACTTGGATACATGAAAAAGAAACGCGCGATTAACTCAGAGGTTAAGCACTCGCTTGCCATGCGGAAGGTCCCGGGTTCGATTCTCCGTGCCGACAAAAATTTGTATTCTTGATTTGGTTACAATTGTTTGTAAGGGATACCTTCCGGTGCGCTTGTGTTGACCCAGCACCTCATTGGTAAGTATTGTGTCACTTATCGCCCATCAGAGGGGAGGCATACTCCGGAATGGGTAAGCTACAACACAGACCACAAGCGTCTACAGTAGCTCCTGTTTCATGGCTACGAAATAAAAACGGTTGTGAAACACTCATCATATGGACATATATGCTTTTTGTAGTAGTTATTATTGCTGACTGAGATTACCTACATAATATTAAAAATCATAACACTGTCCTGGTGAAGGAAAAAATAATAGTATCTCCAGTCAGCACAAAGAAGGTACATACATATCAGTTTATAATCATTCCGAGAAGATAACTCGAGGTGAGTCAGCTAAATATAATTTTGCTGTCTTATTCAGCACGTGTCACGTTTCTGCTGACAACACCTAGTCTTTGTGTTATGCTTTAGTGTTCTCGCAGTTATTGTATTGTTTATTCAGGAGGTCTAGAACTAGACAGAGGTTCTATAATAACTTTTTCTTTTTACTCTGTCTTATCCCGCCTAAGCAGGGTTGACGTTATTCAACCTCTTGGTTGAAATTGGTTGGTTTTGGCACATTCTTACGGCTGGATGCCCTTCCTAACCCAACGATTCTATTTGATTTAACGTCCTGGATCAGGACGGGGGTTTTACCCTCCATGCGCTGGAAATCGTACCAGCTACCCACATTAACCTCACCCAGCCTGGGTAGGGCCGGAAATGCCAGCCTCACATGTACGGATGGAACAGAATTTTCTGTGTGAAAAATCTGCTCCGACCGGGGATCGAACTCAGGATCTCTGGACTACGGGCAGTAGTCACAACCGTTACGCCACGGAGGCTGGCCACGGAGAGGTTCTATAATAACAAAGAGGAAAAATCAGACTTTGGTTCTTGTGGTTCCTCATACAGGGTGTATAGTGCATCAAGACCACCCTGTACACTGTACAGTGAAAACAATAGTTCACAAATTATTCATTTATCATCTGTTTATTATATAAAATTCATGAGTAATCCTACATTAAAATCCATACAACTAACACATGGGTGATTCTAAATCTGGAAAACACATGTTTCACATTTGTAATATTTTCATATTTTTTCCACTAACAGACAAATGATACGTATAGGTAATTATATACATTTTTACAATAATATGTTGTATCTTCATTGCATAACTTCCCATTCATTCATTCTATGATTCATATCACTCCGGATAGTTTAGTAGCGAGAGGATCAGATTAGTTGTTAGTTTGAGGAATGAGTCATATTAAGATAGGTAAATTGATTCTGGTTACTTTTACTTAGTATGCTATTAGAGTCGTGTCCATGTTGAGTCTGTTGTAGCAAAACATTTTCATTTGTTGACATAAGAAGTCATGTCTTCATGTCTACAGAGCGAGTTATGTGGACTGAACTGCTCCTCCTGTTTCAGGTTATAGTAATTTTTAATTCTTTCAAGTAGGTGTGCATACTACTCAATACGATATGAGAGGTAGGTAGGTGGTACAATGCACAGGTATAATAATAATCTATCAAGTGCTTTAGGTGGGGCTTTAGGCAGAAAATTTCAAGATAACTGAGATGGTCTGGACATGAGAGAAGAGATGAAAACTATGTGAACAGGAATATTGAGAAACTTGAGGTGGGTGGGAGGAGAAAAAGAGGGAGAATTTTGTATTCAAAATTTGGTTACAGTTGTCAGTAAGGGATACCTGCCGGAGCGCTCTTAGTGACTCAGCACCTAGATAGGAAGTACTGTGTCACATCTACCCCATCAGAGGGGAGGCATACTACGGGATGGGCAAGCTACAAAAAAGACCACAAGCGTCTACAGTAGCTGCTGTTTCATGGCTACGAAATAAAAAAGGTTTGTGAAACACTCATATTTTTTTAAGATAGTTAGGTAGGTGGTCATTTTATTGAAATGTGGAGTGTGAATATTTTTTTTTGAAAAAGGGTAGGTAGACAGTTTAGCAACTCTTTAACTCTTTAGCAAAAACTCATGTGAGGCATGTTTTGATGGTTTTACAGCACTGCTTGACTCGTGCCAAGCCCAGACCCACTCCTTGTCAGCAATAAATTATGCAAATATTAAACCAGCAAAGCAGTTTAGCTAAGAAGGTCAGAAATATTTAGCTACCCTGTCCCTACTTATGTGGGGAAATGAAAATAAACCTACAAGCCAGAGGTACCTTCACTTGACTGGGCTCTACTGCTACTAGGTACCTACCTCAGGACAGGTTTCACAAGTTGTGCATTCATTGGCATTGAATTAAGTAGGAAAATAACACTATGTGTAGTTATACCTTACTAGTTAATGTATGAAGATCTACTTAAATCTGTTACCTACCTATATTAAACCTAAAATTCCAATTCCTTAGTAGATTACCTATACCTATTCAAAACTATTTTGCAGATTTCAAAATGGTCAAACTGTATTGGGGTTCTTTTGGATTGTACAAGTACAGACCTACATTAATTTCGAGTGTAATTGTATTTAAAACTGCACTCTTGTAATAAAATAATAAGTAATATTTTCAGCCGACCTCAATAGCTTGGTTGATAAGGTGGCAAACTTGTAACCTGGAGGTTGGTGATTCAAGTCCCGGTTTCAGCATAGATTAAGCAAGTGAGTTAGAGTAAAAAAAATTAATAATAATTATTTCCCTCTAGGTTACCAACTTGAGCTATTAGATACAGAGGATTGCTGTTCAAAACAGAGTCCACCAACAACATGAGTGTCATAACAGCAGCATTCACACACAAAAAATCTGGGAGGGAGACTTGAAAATTTTAAAGATCCTGATGAAATTTTCTACATTAGTATTTTTGCAAGTTAGATTTCCTAAGAGTGTGTTAGATATTATATCTACTTGAGTAAATACAAATCCATAGATGTAGAAAGTATGTAACAATGAATGTCATTACATCTTAGGTAGGTACATCTATCTGCAACAAAATAAGTGATCTTGATATAAGTGGAGGGAACCAATAATTGCACAAGAGATCTTGGCAGTGGCTACAGTACAATAGGGTCTTTGCATTCACCATGGTCTGATAGATACATTAGATTATGTTCACTATACTCAAGGACATCATGCTATGATTGCTGATATTAAAAAATAATTTTATCTAGGTATGAAAGATAATGACTAGCAAACAGGGTATGCTAATGCTAAGAACATAGCTCAGAGATCCTTTTGATTATGTTTTCAAAACAAAAACTAAATGAGAGCTTTTTGAAACAAGTAACCATGGTTGGTGTCTATAGAGCTAAGCAAAGGGATGAGGTAAAGAGACATGATGAAAAATGCTAAGGGATTGATGCACTATTTATGTCAGTAGAAAGTATTTATATTTGAATTCAATGTGCTTGGGTACCCAAATTATGTGCTTTTAGGTCTCAACACTCTCAACTATTATATATACTGGAAAACATCAAATAAAAATATACCCATGTGTGCATATAAAAAAATGCTACAACCATAGTTTCACATAGTCACAAAAGTCTATTAAAGGTTAAAGTGACAAAGAGATATCATAGCAGATAGCCTTATACTTATACCAAGATACAAATAGTTGCACATGATTTAATGTAATGGTTGGTGCACTGAGCAAGTCTGAGATGGTTAAACCATTAAATTTACCTATTAATGTGTTTTATTTTACCCTAAATACTGATAAATGTAGAAGAAGAGAACATTCTGAAAGAAAGTTGTATGAAAGTAAAACTAGAAGAGATGGTAAAATAGTTGATGATCAAAATGCTTGAGGTGAAAACACCCAAGGTGAAACTGCCTACTTACCTAAGATATCCTCAGCAGTGACACAGCTAATCCAAGACTGCAGGTAGTCTAAAGAAATTAAAATTAAAGGTCGGTGGTACACAGATCTGACGTAGAAATAACTTTAGAGATTCACAATAATAAAACTAAGGGAGGGCTTCACAGTGTAGATTATTCGGGGAAAAAACTTTATTAATAAAATAAGTTATGAAAACACACTTTACTTTTAATTAGGTAGGTACATAATTATGAAAAACACTTTGCTAGAGTTTCACTTGCAAAAATAAATTCTGCTCTTAACTAAGATTACCTAGAGCAAATTAATTTGGTTATTCATGGGAGAACTTATTTTCACGGAAACCAAATCCATTCAAAGAAATTCAACTGTCAGTAAGTTGTCACTGTCATGAAGAATTTTTTTATGATAAAAAATAAGAATTGACAAAATTTTAAAAAATCTCAACTTCTCAACTTGAATCAATAAATCACATAGGTACATGCAATAATAACGTTTATTGTTTGATGATACTTGACATACCTCATGATATTCAAATACACCACGGTTTAAATTTAAACTGATAACAAATTTTAATGATAAAAACAGAAGGTGCCTGATGAAAATAAACAAAATTATTAATAATTATGGAAAATGGCTGAAGAACACAATGAAGATACAACTCAAATTCAACTCACAAAACGTAACTGCAGCTTGCAGCTTATCTTTTTATTTTTCTGTGTTGTTCGCTCAACTATCAACAGGTGATAAAGAAGATAGTATAGTTCACATTTCTGAATGTAGAGAGCAGTACCTTACTGAGCCGAG
The DNA here is from genome assembly GCA_024516035.1 of Bactericera cockerelli. Classification (NCBI taxonomy): domain Eukaryota; kingdom Metazoa; phylum Arthropoda; class Insecta; order Hemiptera; family Triozidae; genus Bactericera; species Bactericera cockerelli. Next base: position 14,673,095 of record CM044961.1, read on the forward strand.
CTTATCATGAAAGTTCTCTGTAGATGACGCTAAAAGCGCGAGTGCAGCGTCAGCATCGGGCAGCGGGAAATTTTCAAAAGATTCTATCAATTCATCTTTCTGCTTTGCTTTCAAGCTTTCATGAAAGTTGGAAGAAATCGAAACAAAATTTACAAAACCAAAGTCCAAAGTGATCAAATCAAGCAAAAAAAGATTAATTGTAAAGTGGATCTGTGCAAAGCAAGACAGTTTCAGTAGAATAAAAAGTGGAAAAGGCTAATTATAATCAACGCTCACTCTATAATGTCATTCATTTACCTTTGTCACTTAAGCAAGTGAGTGGTTTAGCATTTTGTGTAAGTACTGTTGAATTGAAACAAATCATTATTTCTTCAATATTGAGTTTTGATTGACAATAGAGAGTGTGTAAACTAGAGAACAAGTAAAGAACACATGTTTTTGAACAAAATATCTCATCTGATCTTGTTTCCTCTGCTAACTCAAGTCACACGAGCCTCCCTGTCATCAGCCATGTCCTATGAGCCAGGGACTCATTCCATCTCCTATGTCACTACACCATCAGATGAAGTTGCCACTAAACTAGCAGAGGGTCTCATCTCACAGAGCCTGGCAGCATGTGTGAACATTGTACCTGGTGTAAAATCTGTTTACAAATGGGAAGGCAAGGTTAACACAGATACAGAACACTTAATGATCATCAAAACCCGCACTAGCCGATTGAATGAAATGACTCAGTGGATCCGAGAGAATCACCCATATGATGTATGTGAGGTTATAAGCACACCTATCACCCAGGGTAACCCACCATATCTAAACTGGATATCTGAGAGTGTATTGCCTAAGAACTAATCTATGTAGATAGAGGTAATAATGAACTCTCTTGAGCAAATGATACTCTTGAATTAAACATTCACCTTGTGTTAATATTCATCTTGACTTGCTGAGTCTCCCCTGATGAGATCTGTTGGTGTCAAATGAGATGTATTAATGACTTCCATTCCATCATGTTAGTTTTGAAATTGAACCTAGGCATTTTTCTGATAATGAAATTTAAGGAGCTCTAAATAAAATTTGCCTACATACCCACTTAGGTATGTAACTAAGAAAGTTGCCATGTATTTTTGTGTTGATCACAAATTCATAATTATATAAAATGCAAACTACAGTGTAAATAAAGAAAAGAGGATAAGATAGAGCTGATATTACAAAATCAGTGGGTCCATAAAACCCCCTAATTTTTTTAATCAGTTTTCTTAGTTCTAAATATTTAAGTGTTATTCATAAGCACTTAGTCTCCCTCAAATTGGACTCTATTTATTAAGAGTTTGTTCATTAACTTAGGTTTATTTTTTCACATTTATTAAAAATATTGCAAATGAAATCTTTGTTGGAATAAAAAATATATACTTATCTTCCTTTTCATTAAGAACATGAGACTGATGTTTCTTTTCTCTCGTGTAGTCCCCTGTACAAGGTTATTTGTTTACTCTCTGTTTTTGTTATTTTTTAGAGGGACTAAGAGTCTACTTCCAGTTTATAATAATAATATCACCCAACTCATAGGGCCCAACAAGTTATTATCGGTCCCGTTATACCAGCAGTAAAACCCAGGCTTAATATTATGTGATCAAAATCCCAATTAGGAAAATATGAGTCCAAAACCTGACCTACCAGGAGCCCCTGGTCACACTCTTTGTAGTTTATTGTATACATTTTTTTTCCAATGCCTCTTTTAGATCACTAGCCAGACTGGAAGTATATCTCTGTTTTAGTTTTCAATAAAGAGACTGATATATTTATGAAATCTTCAAGTCTAAAGACTTTTTTCTTCTTATTACATATATAACAAATCCAACTTGTCAGATCCAATTTAGTTAAATTATGGCCTGCCTCTTATTTTCCCTCAAATCTCAAACTTGGTGTTTGTATCTGGCTTATTTCAGTTTTTCATGGAAGAAAGTGGTTTACCATGAAAAAAAATTGTACTAACTTCAAGTAAGAAGGTCTAGATTGTAAATACCATGACTATCAGACTTGAGGTTACCTGGAAAAAATTGATCACATTAGAAGGAGATATTCATGAATTCAATATTCCTCATTTGAAATGTTTAATGATACATAATTGTGAGCTGTCATGTTTAGTCAAAAGTTTACAAGTGTGGTGTCAACAAGTTCATCTAGACATGGAATGTTCCAGCTCTAGGTATGTAAAGATTTGGTTTTTCAATGTGGTAAGTACCCAAAGGAAAAATGAAGAACAATGGACTGTCCCCTGTTGTTTGAGATGAACAATAGGAATAAAACCTTTGACCAAATAACCATAATAATTGTGTAGTTTAAGATGAACGATAGGAATAGAACCTTTGACCATATAACCATAATAATATTGTTATGGGTCCTTCATCAAATTACTCAGAAAAATACTGTGTTTCAGGACAAGGTGGTAATACCTAGTTTCTGTTGGTTATTTTTCAATATGCTAAAATATTACAGGAAGAATAACACATTGAAGTTGTTATAGGTACTTAATTATTATTACAACCATAGTAACTGTTAGAGATCTTAGAAATAATTGAGTGTATCATAATAGTAATAATGTGCTGCTACATAAAGCACAACTTATTTATTTTTAACGTGCATTGATATAATATGTCATCTTTATAATGAATATTTATTAAACTTCCAGCACTGATTGTCAATGGAGCAAGTCAAACTCTTTTGTTGCAGCAAAAATCAAGTCAGGAATGGATAGAGTCTGGGAGATTTTGAATACTGGGACCTGGAAAGATGTGCCTGAATTTATTAAACACACATACACCCTTCTTTGTTATTATAAAGTGGTTGCCATTTTGAATTCCACTTCTTTTACCAATTGGACTCTGAAACTAGTAGAAGAGTGTATTCAAGTGCTAGATAAAGGTAAATGATATAATAATTAAAATGAGTATTTTTTCTTATATATCTTCAACTGAATCAATTATTCCTCAGTGAAAATTGGTCATGGTCATCAGTCATCCTATTGTAATTAAATCAGTGATTAAATTTCAAATCACATGAAGCCTGAAGATATGAAAGAACTGTAGTTAACCCATGTAAATTTCTACAGTATTCAATACAGTTGATTTCCTACAGATTTCGAACTATAGTTGTAACATTAAATTCCCTACAGTAGGTTCGCTGTTAAAAATATTATATTGTCAACAGGAATTCTACTTGGCTACAACAACTCGCATATATCTCATGCAATGCAGTGTCTAATGGAGATGTACACCACTCTAACTGAGCCAAGTGATGGGGACAAGAGAAGCGAAAAAAATTCCATGACTAGTGATGTAGTTATGTCCTCTTGGAAAATTACAGGTAGTTAATTAGTAGTTACCTTCATATAATACTATTTCACCTAAAGATGATGTGGTTTTATTTTTTAATCAACCTGTACATACCTAGATAAACAGCACCAATAAAAAATAATTGAAGAACTAATTAGAATCTTTTTTTTTTCAAGCTCTGACCATGATTTGACTGGAAATGTTAGTAAATTCCTTGTTCTCCGTACTTCTTCAGATCGTTTTTGGTAGCTCCACCTTTCACTTACTGGACTCTTAACAGAGGTCAATGGTTCGAGTCCCAATGATCTAAGGCTGGTTTTTAGTGTTGTGATTAACACAAAACATATAATAATAGACTCTTCTGTGGAAGCAGGTAACCAATTGACGAACCTCAGAATGATATGTTTACGCGGCCATTTACCCAAAGAAAAGAATTTTCCTCTCTATTATAGTCTTATTATTATGTGGTCAAATACTCATATTAATGAGAAAAAATTCATGCATTGGGTGGGATTCGAACCAAAGGATCCCTACGCTACCTAAATTACCAGACTAGCGCCTTAACCACTCGACTGTAAAATTTTCCTACCTCAGGGGTCCGCGGCTGCCCAGTAGCAGAGGTCAACAACCCCAGCCTGCTTCTCTTCCAGCGAGACTATCTCTCTGTCAAGCGACCTGCCAAGCTGGTGGGCTGTGTCGAGCACTGGCCCGCCCTGCAGGCCTGGGACCTCGGCTACTTCAGACGGCTGGCTGGGCCTCGCCTCGTGCCAATAGAAGTCGGTGAGTTGTCGCTGTGATGGCTTGGTTCTGGGGGCCCTTGTCAATTATTTGCCTCCTTGTAAAGATAGTGGTAGAAGTGCTGAGTCATTCTTCCACTATCTGGCTACCATCGTTCACGATGACGCCACCCTATGATGATGATGAAGTCGCTGTAGCGGCTGAGCTACGCCGCACTGATTTTTACTTCCGAGAAATGTCTAATATTAGAAATCGGAAGCATTGTGATTTTTTTTGTAAAATAAATAAATAAATGTTTTTTGCTCCGATATCAATTTTTTCATATTCAAATTTAAAAAAAAAATCTGGTGTAAACATCACACGACTTTCCTTATCCCCCAAAAAGGAGTCGAATTCCGCCACTGGTGACTCAACGGTAACAGATAACTAAAAACCAATGCCAAATTCGTAATCAGCACTTCAAAATCATTGAATTTGATATGTCATAACCCCCATGTAGGATGAATAATAAAAAAGTTAGTCAAAGCGGGTCCCCCCAAATACCGGTAAATTGGGGCCGAGTTCCAAAAAGTTCAAGATATCAAAAAAATGATCAGAATAGACCCCTATTATTTTTTTAATCAAAGAAAATGTTGTTCTCTAAAAATTTTTGTATCTTTAACCAATTTAAAGAAGCGGCGCTTGCGGCTAGCATTTGCGGCCCTGTGGCCGCAGAATGCGGCCGATTTCAACCAAAAGTTTCGTGGTTCGTCTGGTGTATAAAATTAATTTGTGTACCAAATTTCAAGTCTCTAGCTTGTACCGTTCTTGAGATATCCTGTTCACACACAGACAGACAGACAGACGCACGGACCAATGGCTGAAAACCACTTTTTTGGTATCCTGAGGCCATGATTCGTCCAGAAATGTGAAAAACTGGGTAGGTCAAATTTTCGACGAATACAATACTTTCCTTATTATAAGATAAGGAAAGTAAAAATTTAGATTAAATCCTGAGGTATCAGAAGTATTACTTCCAATGAGTTAAAATTAAATAAAAGTTATCATATTTGTGTTAATCATAATCGTGATATGACAACTACTCAAACTGGCTTTACTAAATATTTGCCTTGGGAGAATACAACGTACCTTCGCCTCATGGATTAAGCTACTGAGGTTAGAACTTCCAAGCACATCAGTGAGAATTCTTTCTGGAAGGAGGGTCTTGCCTACCAATGCCAAAAAAAATATCTATAAAAATCTGATATGGAATTTTCCCGTTCCATGTTCAAGCGAAACACAAATCGTATGAACGCCTGACATTTATAGTAATTATGCAATGTGGGAGGTTATTCCTTAAACTTGGGGGATCATTCGAGATGTGTGTTTTTTACTTTCCTTATCCTATAATAAGGAAAGTATTGTATTCGTCGAAAATTTGACCTACCCAGTTTTTCACATTTCTGGACGAATTATAGCCTCAGGATACCAAAAAAGTTGTTTTCAGCCATTGGTCCGTGCGTCTGTCTGTCTGTCTGTCCGTCTGTCTGTCTGTCTGTCTGTCTGTGTGTGAACAGGATATCTCAAGAATGGTAAGAGCTAGAGACTTGAAATTTGGTATGCAAATCAATTTTATACACCAGACGAACCACGAAACTTTTGGTTGAAATCGGCCGCAAAATGCGGCCGCAGGGCCGCAAATATTGGCCGCAAGCGCCGCTTCTATGAATTGGTTAAAGATACAGAAAAAGTTAGAGAACAACATTTTTTTAGATTAAAAAAATAATAGCCCCCTAAACAAAAAAGATACTTTTAGCACGATACTATCGTACTTAAAGAATATTCAGGTATTCTGTAGCGCATGTGCTAAGCACGTTATTATCACAATATTAGCAGGATTATATTACGCTAATAGCATGGCTATGACCGCTCTTTTCGTGCTATTATCCCATTTTTGGGTATAATAGCGCGCGTGCTATTATCACGTTATTAGCGCACTATTATACCCAAGCACTAGTTGATCTGCTATTGTTACGCTAAAAGCCTTCTAATATTACTACTTTTATACTACTTTTAGCAGATGCTAAAATTACGCTTAATGTATGCTATTATCACGTAATGTATGAGCGTGCTATTATCACGTTTTTAGCGCACTATTATACCCAAGCACTAGTTGATCTGCTATTGTTACGCTAAAAGCCTTCTAATATTACTACTTTTAGCAGATGCTAAAATTACGCTTAATGTATGCTATTATCACGTAATGTATGAGCGTGCTATTATCACGTTTTTAGCGCACTATTATACCCAAGCACTAGTTGATCTGCTATTGTAACGCTAAAAGCCTTCTAATATTACTACTTTTATACTACTTTTAGCAGATGCTAAAATTACGCTTAATGTATGCTATTTTTCTTTCTTTTATTTGATCTTATATTGTAATACTATTACTATTTAAAGTAGTCACTGTGGCAGAGTGAGTTAGCGCGCTTGGCATTGCACACATGGTGACCTGGGTTCGATTCCCAGCGGGGTAGGATTTTTTCCGCTCTGTACTTGGATGTTCGGGGTCCACTCATACCTCGTGAGGAAAAATGAGTAGCTGCTTTGATGTGAAGCAGCGACCAGTGGCAGAATCATAGGCAAAAAAAATAATACAAGATATTGTAAATTAAAGTGGTAAAGTCCTATGTTTCTGCGCTACCCACTAAAAATTGTGACATAATAACACAAAGAAAAAGCATTATTATTACTATTACTATTTAATATCTCTTTTAGTAGCATTTTATTCCACGATACTATACTGGCGCTTTTAGCATAATTTTAGCTTCTCATGAAGAATGCTAAAAGCACGCTACTCTAGCACGTTTTTAGCAGATCATTATCATGATAAACTAATGGGATTTTCTTTAGTAATTTATTTTTCTTCCTTAAAACTTTTCTTTTTTACAAAGTTTTACTCCAAAAATGCTACTCCATTTTTAGTTACTCGAGTAACTACAAATGGGGTAGCATTCTTGGAGTAAAACAATGTACAAAAAAAAGTTTCAAGGAAGAAAAATAAATTACTAAAGAGAATCCCATTAATTAGTTTGTATATTATATATTTATGCTTTTCTGAAGTATTTTTTTTTTCTTCATCCCATGTAGTTTTTACTTTCCTTATCCTATAGAAAGGAAAGTAATGGAATCACCAATACCTGTATTTGGGGGGGGAGGATTTCAAGTGATGAGCTTTCCTGGTGTCACACCAGATTTTTTAGTTTTTTTCCACCATTTCTATGAATTTGAGCTCTAGTATAGTGCAATACAAACTCACAAACGTATTAAAGCACCGCAGGCGACATTTTTTAGAAGCTCATTTATGTAAAATGTCCATCTTGATTTAAACCATTTATGAAGTGACTTTCAGACCTGAATACACTAAAATTTACATATCGGAATACTGTTTGAATTTCAAAGCCAAATAAAGAATTAATCAATAATATCAGAGACACTTTTATTGATAAAATATGTAAAGAAATAATAAAACATAGTATTTTTTAAAGTAATGCGAATTTGATTTATTTAAAGAACTAATTTAATAAAATCAAAACAAAACAGTAGGTAAAATATTTCAAATCAGGTACAATTGAACACACTTTTTAAATTAATCATTGCTAGTGTTTTAAAATCTAATTAAATGTATGTGATACTGAGGAGACTAATAACTATAGCTCATGGGTAGTAAATTTGTACCATAAGAAACAATATAATATGGCTATTCTTATTACCTTCAAAAGCATGTAAGGATGAAAAACACTTTGTGTTAAAACTAACCACTATGCCTGATTTTACTTGAATGTTTTGAAGCATTACAAGGTTCTCCATTACTTATTTCTAAAACATCTTCCCAGAATCAGGCTGGGTTGGAATGGAATCTTTGGATACCATATTGATGAATAATAGCAACAGATTTTAAAATTACTAGGGGTAAAGTATTGATTTCCTACCAAGCATTGATAAAAAAATTAATAAAAAAGAAAAAAATTAATTCAGATAGTAACAATTTTAGCAAAAATTATGTTTTAAAGCTTATCTTATGGTAAACAATTCAATCAAAATGGATAAGACAGCTTAGAAATTAATCTGTTTACTTTTAGGATAGTCCTGTAAATTGCATTAAAAAGACAATTCTTAGTAATAAAGATAATGCTTATTTTTAACTAATACTGATGATAATCAAATATGTTCTTTGGTATGATTTGTTAGTAGGTACTATGAAAGTATACAGATGAATTAAAAATTGAGTTGAGTTGTGTTCTCATAAACACAAGCAGAGATCTATTTAGTTGTTACTATAAGTCTCATTCAAGGTGTAGGAACTCGTAACAAATACAGAATATTCAAAATAATATTCTGCAGAATATTGAAAATAACAAATTTAATACAACTCTTCTCTCATTATCTTCACTGGCTCTCTTATCACCACACTTCACATTTTGCTATTACTCTTTTACTTTTTCTCCTTTTGCTTCTCCCTTTCCCGGGGCCACTTGATGCCTGAGACTAGTTGCCTTTGGCGCATTGGTTTTTATTTAGTTTAACTTCTCTAATTAGTAATTTAAGATAAATGTGAAACACATACTTTGTATATTATTATTCACAATAAACATTTGATTGATTGAAATAACCTTCAGGAGGGATTAACACCTTTAAAGTATGAAATAAAGATTGTAAGAAAAATCAAGGGAAACGTATCAATTTTATCTAAATTTTTTGGTTAAAAACCACTTCACAAAAGCCTAGAGATCTCATCTAATGTAAATCAAACCTAATAACTAAAATTATAAGATCAAAATGATTGCTACTTATTGAATCTGGAATGGAGTTTTAAGCTGCTGGAAAAGCTGGAGAATTCAGTTTTCTGGCTTCTATGTGTTGAAGTTCAAGCTTTCTTGTTGGATATGGATACTTATGAGACTCAAGCTGCACCGTTGCTCCTTCCTCAAACAGTGAGGCAGTAGGACTTACTTCTTGGATTAGATTTAGCAAGTGGTTGAATTTGTTATCACCTCAATGTAGTCTGACAATGATTGTATTCAATCAGCAACTTCAATAGAATTAGACTTCCTGTTGGGGTTTCCAGGATAATGCTAATTAGTTTGATCACAGCAAGATGAATGAAAGTTCTCAATTATAGTACAATGCCTTGAATTGTGGGCAGGTGAATTTCCACTTGGTACTTTGTAAGTTTTGTCAACTTTTTGTTTGTTTTATTGGAGCAAATATTTAAATCTTACCACTTTAAATCCAAGGAGGTTATTTCATGAAGTCAGGTTTGAGGTATAACTGGGTCAAATAATTTATGTTTTCAACTTAGGAAAAACGATAATATCAAGAGAATAAATAGAATTTTAGATTTTTTAGTTTTCACAAAAGCAAAAGAAACAATTATTTTACAGATCAGTAATGAACCGAAAAATGGCGTCTTACGTTTATAGGCGATATTATGTCACTACCGCTTCAATAGCGTCGAAGCGCTAAAAGACAGCATAATAGCATGATAATAGCACGTGCTAATACTACCTAAATAGTATCGGTATTTTATTACTTGCGCTAAAACAGCGCTAAAATAGCGCTAAAAGACAGCATAATAGCATGATAATAGCACGTGCTAATACTACCTAAATAGTATCGGTATTTTATTACTTAAATATTAGCCTCTTTTATTGGTATTTTATATCTTATATAGGGAATCCAATCCCGGGATTGGATTTCGGTTTCGGGATCCCGGGATTAGAAATGATCAATCCCGGGATCCCGTGACCAATCCCGGGATTAGTAAAATTTTCAATTTTTTACGTTTTAGTACCCTTAGAGCCCCATTTTACTCTAATATTATTTGATAAAAGGCATTATATAAGATGTATTACTATAGACTAAAAGTATAGTATAATCAGAAATTCAATAGAAAACCATTTTGTTTAAAAGAAAATTTGAAATAAGCAACGTTTCATTTATATTAATACAAACACAATATAAACTTCTGAAACAAGTAATTTAATTAGCTATAAACCTAACAGGGTGTTATTAATTGAGATAAAATACTAAAAAAAAAAGAAATGAAAAAAAGAAAAGAAATAATACTACCAACATGAATCTGTAACTAATAAACATAAGCAATTGTAAGAGCTACTTCGAAAGTAGGCTCTTAGAAATAAGGCTATCGATGGTTTCATCGCCTAACCTACTTCTCAGCTTATTCTGAATGAATCCAGCAGCAGAAAAGGCTCTATCCGATTCAACACTAGTTGATGGAATGCTGTGAAAATAGTTCTTAGCTAGTGTAAGGTGTAAACCTCTATCACCTCCATTTTCATACAGCGCCATCTCCCTCTTGAATGTGGTTTTTAGGTAATGTTTTGCTAATCTCATTGGTTTTGACTATTTGGATTTTGCGATTTCTTTTTCCACAATCGATTGAAGTGTACTTGGTGTGCTAGAGCTTTGAGGATTGTCCACATCTTGCTCTTCTTCTACATCTGATTCTCCTGAACTATAGGCACTTCTTTTGAAATTCTTTGACGAAGGTTTATAATTTCTTTTCTTACTACATTTGTTGTGGGTGGTTCAAAGATCATCTCACTTTCATTCGTGTTGAGTTCGGGATTCTGCAGATAGTTAGCCACTCCTGAGTCATACTGATCAATCCTGTTCTCATTATAAGCCGCAAGATAGTCAATGCTCAGGAGACTCACGTATCCCTCCCACACAGTGCTAGATTAGACCCTTAGATTCCTTGAAACAGTTTCTAATATAAAAATATATATCCTAATAGCGAAGTAATTCTTTAATCATTAAAATTGTAAGCAAACTGTCAATCCGGAAATCCCGAAAATCCCGGGATTTGAAAATCCAAATCCCGATCCCGAAATGAAAATTCAGTCCCGGGATCCCGGGATTTCAATCCCGGGATTTTTTTTTTTTTTTTTTATTTAATACATGACAAGTAAATGGTTCAAATATATATATATAACAATGACAGTTTACGTAATTCATAATATTTTTAATTGAACTTATGCTAGTTTCTTTTGGCTGTCGTCATCTCACACTAAGGGCCACACCTATGAAGTATGGTCCTTGTGTCGTGGGATGCAGCCTTGTTCTAGTTTTTGTGTTAATTATAATTACTATCCTTTACATTTCTATTTCTTTTTGTATAAACTAATTTCTTTTTGTATAAAATATTTCCATTAACATCAACATCGTGATTGTTATCATTATCTCCACCATTAAAATTTTACTATTATTATTATTTATTTAACCATCACAATTACTTTTATTATTTTCGCTTTCTAGCTAGGTAATATTTCAATCATACACCACTGTCTAAATCATTTAACTTGAGCCAGTCTCTTAGTTTTAGTTTGAATATTTTCTCATTTTCCTCATTTTTGAGGTACTCTGGTATTCCATCGTAAAGTTTGACCCCTATATATTGAACAGCTTTTTGACCTTTCTTGGTTTTAAATGTTTTAATACTGATGTTCTTTTTACGTAATTGGTGCGGGTGGTCAGTTTCTTGAATATATTTTTCTTTATGCTTGTGGATAGTTGCACAGATATTTTTGTGAAATATTTTTTTAACTGGTAATATATTTAATTCTTGATACAATTTTTTGGATGGATACATATTGTCTTTTTTGTACATTATTTTGAGGATCATGTTCTGTGCAATTTTGAGCTGTTCTAATATAGTGGGGTCTGCTCTACCATATCCACATATGCCGTACTCTATGACGGATTGAACTAGAGCAAAATAAAACTCTTTTAATAATTGAAGATTTAATATTGTTCTTAAGGTTCTGAAAACATGACTATAACTACGTAACCTTTTCACCATACCTACAATATGGTCATCCCATCTGAGGTTAGCGTCTATCTCAACCCCCAGGTATCTACATGTTCTAGTGATCTCTAACAGTGCACAGGCACATTGCTCGTCCCCTTGACTGCATTCGTGTTCATGGACCTGTACGTGTCTCTCTGTTGGATAATTTCGAATGTTCATACAGAACGGAACTATTTTAGTTTTATCCATGTTAAGGAAAAGGTTGTGAAAGGCAAACCAGTATTTTATTTTGCTCATATCTTGCTTTATTTTGTGGTATACTTCATCCCATGTTTTACCTTTTACTCTGAGGGCGGTGTCGTCAGCAAATGATATTAGCTGTCCGTGTAAAGGTAATTTGCTGAGTCCGCTAACGTAAACGTTATAGAGTATAGGTGATAAGACCGTACCCTGGGGTACTGAGTAAGGTTGGCACAGGATGACGTCGCTTAAGATTTCTGAGCTACTGACACATTTACCTCCTATGTTTTTATTAGGTAGTCGTAGTTTAGTTTGTTGGGTACGGTTTTGTAGGTAGCTTTCAAGTAGTTTTAATGGTTTGCCTTTTACTCCTATTTGTTTGAGAATCTCCAACAGACGACCGTGACTCACGGTGTCAAAACTTTTGCTCAGGTCCATGAACACGACTGCTGTTTTTTCACCCGAGTCCAGGGCCGGATAGATGCCTTCCAGCAACTCAACCACGGCGTCGCTGGTGGACATTTTTTGTCTGAACCCGTATTGTGTAGGACTTAAGATATTGTGCTCATCTAAGAAAAGTGTGATTCGCTTTTTTAGGATTCCCTAATCTTATAAAATTGGATTCCCTAATCTTATAAAAGAGGGTATTTTAGACTGCTATGGTCTACTTATAGCATGCTGTTAGCAGTATAAAAGACATACTACTAATAAAGGTATTGTATTCCAAATATAATATCCTGCTAAAAGAGCTAGCGCTAATATATAATTAGCCATTGTTTAAGGGGCATTTCACTGTGAGAAGCTCCCCCTAATTTAAGTTTCTCTGATTATCGCTAGAGCGCGTCGAGGCGTTCTGATCTCTACAGATTGGGGGAGATTAAGTACAGAAAATACACTTAATAATATCAAGAGAATAAATAGAATTTTAGATTTATTAGTTTTCACAAAAGCAAAAGAAACAATTATTTTACAGATCAGTAATGAACCGAAAAATGGTGTCTTACGTTTATAGGCGATATTATGTCACTACCGCTTCAATAGCGTCGAAGCGCTAAAATACCGGTAAAATAGCGCTAAAAGACAGCATAATAGCATGATAATAGCACGTGCTAATACTACCTAAATAGTATCGGTATTTTATTACTTGCGCTAAAAGAGCGCTAAAAGACAGAATAATAGCATGATAATAGCATTATAATAGCACGTGCTAATACTACCTAAATAGTATCGGTATTTTATTACTTAAATATTAGCCTCTTTTATTGGTATTTTATATCTTATAAAATAGGGTATTTTAGACTGCTATGGTTTACTTATAGCATGCTGTTAGCAGTATAAAAGACATACTACTAATATAGGTATTTTATTCCAAATATAATATCCTGCTAAAAGAGCTAGCGCTAATATATAATTAGCCATTGTTTAAGGGGAGGGGTCTTTTCTTATCATTTTTTTGATATCTTGAACTTTTTGGACCTCGGTCCCAATTTACCGGTATTTTGGGGGGGACCCGCTTTGACTAACTTTTTTATTATTCATCCTAGATGGGGATTGTGACATATCAAACCCAATGATTTTGAGGTGCTGATTACGAATTTGGCTTTGATTTTTAGCTAACTGTTACCTTTGAGTCACCAGTGGCTTTTGGTCCTGTTACCATTCCTAATATGATAGGAAAGTCGTGTGATGTTTACACCAGATTTTTTACCATTGATTTGCTGAAAACTCACGAAACAGTTGCCCACATTAACTTAACTTAGTTTTGGAATAAACACATACAAGCAAATAAATCAAAGTATGTCGAGTATCGTATTATAAAAGCCATCTAAAATGTAATTCTAAAACAGTTGAACTCGTTATGTACAGGAACTTTTTTTCTTTCATAAGAAGGTTACTTCTCCTTTTAGAGAGGTGAATTGTACCTGGAAATTATTCTCTTTTATATCCAAGTTCAACTGTACAATATTCTTTAATCTATTTTATTTTCAATTCAGGCAAGAAATATACTGACGAGGACTGGTCTCAAAAGCTGATGAGTTTGAACGAGTTCCTAGATAATCACATGCGTGAAGATAGTCATGCCTATCTCGCTCAGCATGATCTTCTGTCTCAAGTAAGAGGTCTTTGTGTATATCTCAATATTGGACATTAAATTCATAATAGTTTTAAGTTAAGTTATCATATTTGTGTTAATCACTTTCGTAATGTTACATGCACCTACAGAAACTAGCTTTACAAAACTTTGCTGAACATGGGAACCATCGACATCTTAGGTTACAAGTCCGCCGCCTTATCGATCCAGCTACTGAGGTCGGTTGAATAAATAATAATTAGCGTAAAACACTGAATGATCACTGTTTCTTCATATTGGCAATACCACAAAAATGCTGTTTATTTGAAATATAAAAGTTTATTAATCGAAAATCTTTGATGAAATTACACATGTGATATGACTTAATAGGTGTTACCACAGCTGGCTTAGACTAGATATTTCAAATTCTTTATGACATGTAAACTTTATTTTTTAGTTTTTTTATTTATTTAATATTAACACTTTAAACGAACATACGGGATTACGGGCCTATTTCCTAAAATTGTTATTATAAAAATTAATGATAGTTTAAAAATAATAATTAAACTTTCACCGTTTGTCATCAGATTCCTCAGTTGAAACGTGACATCATGGTACCGGACTATTGCTATCTCCACACAGGTACAGATGAAGATAAAGATAGAGATACAGATGAAGATAAAGATACAGATGATGCTGAGTCACGGGCTGTGGACTTGAATATGTGGCTTGGACCTCCAGGTAGAATAGAATAGAATAGAAATTACCTTGTTTATACTGCCGAGGTGAGACTAAAAAGTCCCTTTATTCCAGCAGTCTAGGTAGGTACTTCTTTTTATTTTATTTATTTTTTCAATGTCAGAAGTCTGTCTCGGAGGGGGTGTTAGTAAATTGTTACTTTTTATTTTCTGAATAATTGCTACCCTCACTTAGTTAACTGAATTATAAAACAGGATTAGACTTAATCTAACCGTGCACTGATGGTTAACGCGCTAGTCTGATAATCCAGGCAGTGTAGGGATCCGTTGGTTTGAATCTCACCTAGTGTATGATTTTTTCCTCATTCATTTGAGTTTGTGACCACATAATAATAAGACTGTGAGGGTCAGGTAGTAGAAAACGCTTTGAGCATTAACCTCGCCTGGTGGTTACCTTACACTAAAGAGTGTTATAAGTGGACACTATCCTTAACTTGGGTTAAAATGCGATGTGATTGGTTGAAAACTCCGACTTTAGAGCGTGTCAGACTCTGCTCAACTTAAATCCTGTTTCATAATGTGGCCCTTAGCTTCAGTTAGACCGGAAGTGCCAGCATAACAGGGGTCTGAAGTTCAGAGGTCACAATTTCTATTTTCGCTGAAAGTTTCTTGAAAACTGCCACTGTCTGACCTGTATAATAATAATATCGCCTTATTTATACTGCCCGATTAAGACTACTAAAGTCCCATTATTCCAGCAGTAAGCCCAAGACATATTATTATATGGTAAAAATCCCAAATGGGAGGATAACTTGTCATGTCCCGGTTGGGTTTCGAACCCACGACCTCTGGAAACTTTGGATTCACAGAGTGCCGCCTTTACCACTGAGCTACCGGGACAGACCTGTATTGACATTGTTGTTTTATCCCCCAGGCACGGTCACCCCCTTCCACTGGGACGCCAAGCACAACCTCCTAGTCCAGGTGAGGGGCGTGAAGCGCGTCCTCCTGGCCGCCCCTGAGGCGCCCATGTACCCCCATGAGGGCCTCCTCAATAACACGAGCCGGGTGGACCCTGAGTCCGACCCTGAGATGCTGGCCCGAGAGTTTCCCGACTTCGTGAGACACCCTGTAGAAGGTAATAATAATATCGCCTTATTTATACTGCCCGATTAGGACTATGAAGTCCCATTATTCCTGCAGTAAGCTCAAGACTTATATTATGTGGTAAAAATCCCAAATGAGAGGATAACTTGTCATGTCCCGGTTGTGCTTCGAACCCGCAACCTGGATTTACAGAGTACCGCCTTTACCACTGAGCTACCGGGACAGACTAAGGTACGGTATGGCCCGCGGGTATGGTATGACCCGTGCCTTCTACAGACCCTATGCACAGAACACCCAGGACACACGCCTGCGAATATTGAAAAGTGCTGTATGAAACAAACAGTGTCACTGTTCTGTTTGTTCTATAGAAAGTTCATCGCATGCATTTCAAAACTGCATTCCGAAAGAATGGGTTAGGCGTATGCTCTGTGTGTCACAGCAGCTACTTGAAAATTCATCTTGAAAAGCTCTGTCTTGAAAATTCACCGAAGTCAATCAGGGGTACATTTCTGCTCCTACCTATAATAATAATAATAATATTTATACTGCCCGACTCGGACTAATAAGTCCCAATATTCCAGCAGTAAGCTCAAGACGTATTTTTATGTGGTCAAAATCCCAACTGGGAGGATAACTCGTTATGACCCGACTGGTTTCTGAAACCGCAACCTCTGGATTACTAGACCGACGACTTGACCGCCTTGCTACCGGGACAGAATATATCCATTGTTGTTGTAGTCAGCTTGGCTACAGCTGGAGGGGTGAGTGATGGTCTCCAGCCAACTTTATTTCAAAGTTAGCTCGTCCTGAACCACATATTTCTAGGTGCAATCAACCATCATAAGGACTTGGACTTTTCTGTACAAGCCATTAAACCCTTAGGAAACTGCAAGCTAGCCTGGCTTGTAAGGGTTGGCTAGTCTGTTCTCTGTTTATAGTCCTCTAGCGAGACACTGGTCTTCTCCCTGTATAACGTCCCCCAGTAACATCGAATATATTTATTGGATACTTGTGTTGTGTTTCAGAATGCACCCTGCACCCGGGTGATATGCTGTACATCCCACCCCTGCATTGGCACCACGTCAGAAGCCTGTCCACCAGCATCAGTGTCAGCTTCTGGTTCTGAGACCCCTCTCACCTCAGTGTTGTTGTTACATTTAAATAATAATAATATCGCCTTAGAGTCCCCTCTCACCTCAGTGTTGTTGTTACATTTAAGTAATAATAATAATAATAATATTGCCTTATTTATACTGCCCGATGAGGACTATTAAGTCCCATTATTCCAGCAGTAAGCCCAAGACGTATTATTATGTGGTAAAAATCCCAAATGGGCGGATAACTTGTCATGTCCCGGATGGGTTTCGAACCCGCGACATCTGGGATCTCTAGATCTACAGAGTGCCGCCTTTAGCACTGAGCTACCGGGACGGGACTTACATTGAGTAAGAAAGGTATTTCAGCCAGCGATGGCGCGTTGATGAACCGGTTCTCTTAGTATCACCGAAGTTAAACAACGTCCAGCGAAGTGAAGACTTCGTGATGCTGGCATTCTGGCCCAACCCAGGCTGGGTGAGGTTAAAATGGTTAGCAGGTTTGTGAGTTTCCCGCGAATGGAGGGTAACATCCCCGTCGTGATATGAACCCAAATGTTAAACCCAAATTAAAAAAGGTATTTCAGGATGTTTTCTTTCTCTGTTATCTTTTGTATAATAAGTCTTTATTGACAAAGGATTATTTCTACTATCAAACCCATCTCTTCTGAAATCATGTACAATGTACAAATCCTCACTTATCTTTAAGTAGTGATATTTACCCTAGGGTGCCTGTGAGGTATAAATGTCTGGTGTATTCGTTCATGTGGCAGTAGTCACCGTAGTTGGCACAGAGGGGGACTACTAGCAGCTGACCCTGGTTCGAATCCCGCGGACTGTGGAGTGAAATTTTTTCTCTCAGTCCAATACCTTTATAGCCTCCTACCCCGTGGAAAAGAATGGCTAGTTGCTTTAGTGTAAACAGCGACGAGTGACGTAATCCCGGGCCTTATTATTATTATTTCTCATTTATTATTTTGTCTTATAACTTGGGTGTAATTATTTATTGTTTCACACTTTAAACAAGACTGATGTATTTCATAGCTTGAATGTAAATCTTTAAATTAAAATGCCCACCACATTGCATAATTAGTATAGATATCGGGCGCGCATACAATTATTTTACGTAAGACTAAAATATTCCATTACCAGAAGAAAATTACCCCCTACTTTATAGTTTACCTGGGTGAATAGCGTCACCCACGACACAATAATTTTATTATTATTTATATACTTATCCCTATGTCTCCCATACATCTCTTCTTTATCTCTCTCTCTCTCTCTCTCAGACCTTCTGTAGAAAGAACAAACTACAACACCAAATTTGCAATTGAACACTATTTTTTACAGTAGGTACCTAGCTAGTTACTTTCATAAGTATAAAAACCACAACATGGACCACAAGAGTCAAGAATGTCGACAGGACACAAATGGTAAAAATAAATTTAGTTGTGCGTTGTAACTTGACCGACAAGTTCATTAAGATAAAAAAGTTAAAATATGTCATATTAGGTGAACGTGTCTATAAATACCTATCTTTCTGTATTTATTAATCTATGCTCTACGTAGCATAGATTATTAGCACCAGCTATAAATACCTATCTTTCTGTATTTATTTTCCTGTTTCTCAAACTGCTGAAGTCACAGTTTCATACCAGAATAGTAATTAAAAAAATTGAAATCAAAGCAACAGGAATTTTTTAAACAAAAACGAACCAATACCGATTTCTAATATTAAAAATTTATTGTAAATAAAATTAAAAAATCCGAAGCAAAAAAATATTTTTTTTTACAAAAACGAACACAATACTTCCGATTTATTATATTAGAAATTCTTCGGAAGTAAAAAAGAAAATAGAAATCCATTTCTTCCCTCAGAAAAAAATTCCTGTCCTCGTGTGGCTGCTTATTATAGACCTGCTTATTCTACAATTCTAGATGGTAGGAATTGTCAGAATAGGTATCTAAAACATAAACTCAGAAACTTTAGAGAACTAAGGCTTACTATCATTAAGCTGAGGATTTTTTCCTAAGCTGTGGTGTCCTGCTGTGTTGCTGGCAGGTTCAGAAACATAGGTGGTGGTGTGGTGTTGTGTTGTGGTCTAAATGTTTCTTAGACCTCAGGTCTGTTCAGTCTGTCCTAGATTAAATACAGGATTACAAACTATATGTAGCTACCAAACCAACATACTACTTACATAACTTCAAAAGGAATACAGCAATGGATAGGTTAAAACAGACAGAGCTTCAGAAATAGCTGAATGGAGTATTCGTTACGTTCTTGGGTCAAGAATGAGGTCTGGAAAATTTCAGAAGAATAAAATGAACCCTGTTGGAAGCATAAAATTCGAGCTTCTCTTAGAAATAATTTACTCTACGTAGCATAGATTATTTTGAGGAGAGATAGAGAGAAAAATGTAAAGAATTAGATATTTCAGTCGGATTTCGACAAGTGCGCAAGAGTTTTGTGTTTTTATATAAAAAGAAAAGAGGAGGGAGAGACGAGGAGAGAATGGGAGAGAAAAGAGAAGAGGAAAATTTCATTGAATTTTAAAATGTCTGTTAGCTTTCTCTCCTCTCTGTTATTTGGAACACACAATGATATCTACTTTTTCTATGTACTCTCTCTTTAGTAGGGTACCGCTTTTCTACTTTTGTTTACTTTTATTTAAAATTTAAACTATACATTTTTCTCTTGTTAATCGTTACCATATAAAAAAAATCCTCTCTTTTTTTTCCAAATTTTTTACGAAGTTTAACTGAGTTTGTTTTTTTCTTGACATTTTTATTTGAAAAATTGATAGTAAAATGTTCGTTCGTAGAGTTTAGCGTCTGGACGGGTAGACTTTGACAGTGAATAATATTAAACGATCGTCTTTTATTTTCGTTTTGAGAGCTTCCGGGAGCTTGGTACGTTCCGGTAGGGTGTGTATTATCTGTGTCTATATCATTAGCAAGTGGATAGGTGCTTCACTTTATTAATTACAAGATTTATATTATATGCCACTTGAAAGGAGTACCTAGTTTCCAATTAAGGAAATACATTTATGTTAAGGATGTACTTAAGTTTATGTAGACCCATTTTTTGTATGATAAATAGTTTAGTCGACATTTCTAGCCACAATATTCTTTAAAAAAAACATGCGAGACCCATTAAATAGGAATTTATAAATTTTCTATTCGATACAGAACGTATAGAAACTTTAAAGGATTTGTATTAGCTTACCCATCTACTTACCTAATTGAAACGTACATGTAGACACGTGCAGAAGATTAAATTCATTTCCAATGGCCTCATAAAATATGCATGAATCAAATGTGTGTTTTCAAATAAATAGCAAGCCTGTCACGTCTGTCCAATCATCGTTTTTTATGTTTTCACATCAGGGGGTGAACTATTTTTTTATTTTTAATAAAAATATATTTAAAATAGTGATAAGTACTATAATTTAGGCGTGATAAGTTAGGCGTGATGAAATTAGTTTGTGGTTTTCTGTTGGTGGACTATAAATAGGGCGGAAAAAGTCTGGCTGTGGGCTTTATTGTGTGTTTACATTCAACCGAAGTGAGTAGGAAAGTGGGCTTGATACTTCAAAAATCTCCTTCACATGTCACTTCTCTATGGCAGTAGAAGGCAAAGTAGCTGTAGATGTGAGTAGGCGAGTTAGGATTTTACATACTTGTCATGCTCACTTCCCTGCTCACTTCAGCTGAATGTAAACCCACCATCAGGTGATGAAAAGTAGTCAGCATCGATGGGACGTTAAACAAACCAACTCTCGTTCCATCACTGAAGTTGTTAAGCAACATGCAGTGAGGTTAGGACCAACTGACAATTCTGCTAGGTGAGGTTTAAAGAGTAATCAGTAGTTGTTTGCGAATCAAAAATAAATCCCCATCTTAATATCATCTTAGCAATTAAGAAATATTGAACCCCAATAGAGTCGAATCTAGATAAAAGAGAACTGGATACAAGAAAAATCTCGATATAAGAGAACAATTTCCAGGTCCAATTTACCTCTCTACTATGGAAAATAACCTTTCATAAGAGAAACCTGAAAATAAGAGAACTGGATACAAGAGAAATCTGGATATTAGAGAACAATTTCCAGGTCCAATTTACCTCTCTATAAGAGAAAATAACCTCTTTATAGGAAAACCTAAATATTGAGAAATTTTTTTCGGTCTCTTGAGTTCTCTCATATTAAAAACTAGCCGTTTGCCCGTGCTTTGCAACGGGACTAAATTTCAAATTTACTACGGCATGGCCGTACTGCTGGACAGCAATGCCTTTTTGAACTTTTTATAATTTTTCTGGACAAAGCGATAATGGTTTTGGGGGGGTCAATTCTGAGACATTTTTCTCTATCTCTTACCGTTTTAACTAAACAACTCCGGACAAACAAACAAACAAACATAGGTAGGTAGGTAGGTAGTCCTTTTTTCTGTTTTATATATAGAGATAGGTCAAGAGGTAGTCTTGAAAAAGAAGAAGTCTTCCTTTCCTGAATTCAATTAGATATTTTATTATTTTCTATTGTTGATTAACTTCTCTTTAACACCCAGGTCTACTTATATTTTACTTCTTAAACAGTTCTGTTGGTATTGGACATACTGATACAGGTTAGCATACCTCGACGTTGCTTAACATGATGTGGTCCAAAAGCTATACAGGAAATTACAAGTATGTATCGAACATTCCCTGAAAAATTCAACTCGATAGGACAAAAAGTACAATTTTTAATGTTGCTCGAGTTAAGCCATACTCACTTAGTGACTCTGCGTTTGCAACTGTGTAGGTACAGGGTCTACTATTGATCATGAACCAATTTAAAATGCTTATACTTTCACAACTGAAGTTTCAAAATGAGTTTAGCTTTGGTGGAATGTTAGAAAACAAAACCCCATTTATTGCAATACTCAAAAATTCATGTTTTGAAGATCACATCAATCACCATGAAGATGTTGGTATTGATGCAGAATACATGAATTTAGACATTCTCTCGAGATGTGCATGACATTCACTGAAATGTCGTTGGGGATATCATTTCTTGTAATCTTGTTTGGGTGAAAACCAAAAAACTCACAATAATTGAAATGTTTTATTCGACCAATCAATGAAAATCAATGCTATCCCCGAATACATGTTGGTAAACCGCATGCACAACTTGAGAGAGCGTCTGAGCCCTGAATTCATGCACTCTGCATTGAGGCCTACAACTCAGTATTTTTTTTTTTAAGTGGGGTTTAACGTCGCTTTCAACTGCCATGGTCATATCACGACGGGGGTTTTACCCTCCATTCGCAGGAAACTCACAAACCTGCTACTCACATTGACCTCACCCAGCCTGAGTGGGGCCGGGAAAAGCCAGCGTCACGAGAATTAGAATTTGAATGGTCACCCATCCAAGTCTTAACCTCGCTGGATGTCGCTTAACTTCGGTGTTCTGAAGGGAACCGGTGTATTCAACATGCCATCGACGCTGGCTCAACTCAGTATTGTTATCTTCAAAACGTTAATGGTGAGTATTACAAAGAATTGCATTCTGTTTCCTAGAATCCCACCAAAGAAAAAGTCATTATAAAGCTTCAGTTTCGAAAATATAGGCATTTCAAAATGGATCATGATCAATGGTGGATGCTGTATATTCGTAGGTTCGTTGTAAAGTCTACAGACTTTCTACCTTGTAGGTGGAAAAGCTACAGACACCTACAACGACCCTAACAAAATACTAAATTGCTTCACAAAGAGATCATGAACCTGATCTAAGAAGAAATCTAGCTCATACTAAAAATATATTACTTTCCTTATCCTATAATAAGGAAAGTATTGTATTCGTCGAAAATTTGACCTACCCAGTTTTTCACATTTCTGGACGAATCATAGCCTCAGGATACCAAAAAAGTTGTTTTCAGCCATTGGTCCGTGCGTCTGTCTGTCTGTCTGTCTGTGTGTGTGTGTCTGTGTGTGAACAGGATATCTCAAGAACGGTAAGAGCTAGAGACTTGAAATTTGGTATGGAAATTAATATTATTCACCAGACGAACCACGAAACTTTTAGTTGAAATCGGCCGCAGAATGCGGCCGCAGGGCCGCAAATATTGGCCGCAAGCGCCGTTTCTATGAATTGGTTAAAGATACAAAAAAAGTTAGAGAACAACATTTTCTTGGATTAAAAAAATAATAGGGGTCTCTTCCCATCATTTTTTTGATATCTTGAACTTTTTGGACGGCCCCATTTTACCGGTATTTTGGGGGGGACCCGCTTTGACTAACTTTTTTATTATTCATCCTAGATGGGGATTGTGACATATCAAATCCAATAATTTTGAGGTGCTGATTACGAATTTGGCTTTGATTTTCAGCTAACTGTTACCTTTGAGTCACCAGTGGCTTTTGGTCTTGTTCCCATTCCTAATATGATAAGGAAAGTCGTGTGATGTTTACACCAGATTTTTTTTATTTTTGTTTTTCCTACTACTGCACAGTCATTTTAATTTATTTTATACCTACGTCCTATTTTACTCTGCGCTAGGAGTCTAACCATAAAGGCTTGTCAGTGCTCCAAAGGTCTTATCAGTGTTTTCCAAGGAGCCTCCAACAAAATGTCATATTAGCCTTCTATGTCCAAATTCACAATTAATTTACAAGTTGTAAATTTAATACTTACATAGATTTACGTCAACTTAAAAATTACCACTTGGTTCTGAATGACACAAGTTCCATTTTCCTACTCGTGGTTTACATAGATAAGTTGATGACTTTGATGTGACTGAATTACCAACTTGTAAACTGATTGTGAAATAATATAGTCCCAAGAAGGTAGAACTACTTCGGCAGAAAAGTTCTTAATTATCTTAGTATTCATGAAACTTATTTTGTAAATTATTTTCAGGAGAAGTTGAAATTTTAATGATTTTTTGACATGTGAGCAGAACATTATAATATGAGTTTATTAGAACAGTACCTAACCAGTAACAATCTTATTTTGTAATTATTATTTAATTTTTTCCACTATAGAAAGAAACAGCTGTTTTATTATATATTTTGTACACTTACATATATTTATATCATGTACAATAAGTTGTAAATTAAAACCAATATAAAATAAACTCTATGAGTTAATAACTGTTATTATTAATTATCTATCAATATACTTTTGTTATTTCTTCAAGTGTGATTGTTAAGTTGGACAACCGTTGTAAGGAGACTGATCTTTTTGTTTACTGAATGTTGATTCGAATCTTTGAATAAATTATAGTCAGTCACACAGTAAATATTTTTAAATAAAAGTTATTGTTTTTCTTTCAAAGAAAAACAATACAGGCTAAATCAACTTGTTTTATTTGTAACAATCCGTTTGAGTTGCTAAAATATTAAACCAAGGTTGAAAATTTAACATTATTCGACCATACTCTTGGTGAAAGTGACTCACTTTATTAAAATAAATTTAACAAATTAGGCACCAAACTATTGATTAACTGTGGTGATTTGTTTCCCTGAGGATTTCTTAACTTTTTGGATATTTTCGGAGACCTGTCCATCTTTCTTTACTCGTTCTTCTTCCTGGGAGTTAGAGAGACAGAGATAGACACATTTTGAAACATTTAGCAAAAATTGGTGAGTTTTTTTCTTGCCTGTACATTCAGTAGAGATTAGTAAAAGCCATAGAGAAATCAAAGTAGCTGAGAGTAGAGTAGAAAATGTAGACTCTAGAAACACTTTACTATTTTTTGTAGATCTTTTGAATCTTAGATTCTCTTAGTATTTCTAAAGTTCACCACAGTTTTATTTTATTACTTCATTTTATAATAAATTATTTGTCTATATTTTAGTAGTATTTTTCTTACATAAAATACCATTTTTATTCATTTTTAACCAATATCATAGGTTATGGTCCTCCATCTTCATATACTTTAATCTCCTAACAAACAGAGTTGGCGTTAGGAAAAGCATCTAGTCCTAAAATATGAAATGAGGAGTGCCAGTACTGAACAATCTAAACCACAAGGGAGAGGTTGGTCAAAGCCGACCCCAAGTAGGTTTCGGAAAAGGCAAAGAAGAAGGAAAATTGTACAGGGGCTGGGGGTTAAACTATTCTTCGTGCATGCATGATAAGTTTATTATAGCAGTTCAATTCCACGATAGATGACAAAAAAAAAACTAAAATATAAAATCATGCCATGCTCATGACTCGATCAGCAACCTCCAGGAGTCTAGGCTATGAGTTTGCGGACTTGATGTCACAGCTTGGTCGGGTCACTCGGCTAATCACAAAGAGTTGGTTTTAACATGAGCGGACAAGTAATTAGAGTCTAGGCCTCTTTCAGAAAACATTTATTTGAACTGAACAACCAATCAGAGTGCGTTGTGTGACGGTTGAAAGGGAGATTTTGAGAGTGAGAGCGCTTTCTGGAACAAATCCCTACCCTGGACAAGTGGTTAGAGTCTGGTCCAGTAATCCAGGTAGCGTTTGGGAATCGAAAGCTGAGATCCTACATCCTCAATGCATGGATTTTTCCTCATTTTTCTCTCTCGAATTTGACCACACTATAGTTACAGCAGAACAACTGCTAGATTATAGGGACTTAAAATTCCTGTTCGGGTAATATAACCAAGGCCTTAAACCATTTTATTATCATTTACGTTAACATGTGAGGTTATTTTCCGAGAGGTGGGGTAGGATTTCCTGCCATCCAGTAATCCCAGTTTGTAATTCAGTAAATGGATGTTGTGTTCGTAGCATTAGTCGTTCAGTAAAATAGTCATAGATATTTCCATGCTATTCTACTCGTATGGAAAGCTTGCCTTTTCCCTTTTATTACCATTTCCATGTATTATCATTTGGTTGTGACCTTTTATTCGTCTAGTTTTTTCAAACTCTTTTTGACCTTCAATCGATACTTTTAAGTACTTATGTATAAGTAAATCTTCGAAAATAAAAATGTATAAAAATACAATAATGCAGGAAAAAGAACAAATCAAATACTACTGACTTAATGTACTTCCCTGAGGGGATGTGGAAACTCAATCTAATAACTTGAAAATAAATAAAAATAGCATTCATTACTCAGATGTGGAACATTAAGTGGAAATTGCGATTATTAAAAGAACATGTTAGCTGCTATTCGACCTTCCTAGGTCACATTATTTACGAGTTATTGAGCTGCGATTAATTTTTTTCAATAGATACCTAATAAAAATAAAATAAAACAGTCATAATAATAATACTCTTTAGTGGAAGGTAACCACCAGGCGAAAATTAACCTCGCCTGGTGGTATTTCTACCACCTCAAAGCATTTTCTACCACGTAACCCTCAGAGTCTTATTATTATGTGGTCACAAACTCAAATAAATGATGAAAAATTCATGCACTGGGTGGGATTCGTGTCAGTAACATTACAAAAAATATTAGAAACATTTCACTATTATAAAATTGCATCATATTATCAACACCATTGTCATCCAAATTTGACGTTTCTTCCAAATCTATCTGTTTTTGTCTAGAGTTCTAGAGTGTTCCTGTTAGTTCAAATTTTCTTCCTGATCTGTTACGTGCAATTATTTTCCTCTTTCAATGATGTTCTTGTTACATTTCCTGTTCATGTTCTTTCCAACAAAAACAACAACAAAAATTGTTCAAAATTTCAACCATTATACCCAAGAGGAATGTACTAAAAACGAGGAAAATAGCCTGACAGCATACGAGTAGAAGCAACTTGAAAAAGAAATGAAATATTCTAATAAAAGTAATAAGGAGACCTAGGCATACAGTGCAAAAATAATACAAAAAGGATGCGACATAAATACAAGACAAATGAGAAACGTGGGAGATCAATTGATCAGCAAAAGACAAAATACAGAAGCAAGTGTGAAAGAAACCAAGGAGCAATAACAAGAACAATAAATTTGATAAAAATGAGAAAATACGAAAAACAAAATTCAAAACACACCCATGAAATACAAAACACAGAAGCCAAGATTATATAAAATATAATCAACAAATATGGAGAAAACACATACCAATTAACCAAATTAGAAAAACGTTAAACACATTGTTGAACCATGTTAGAAGAATTCAGGAGCAAACCACAAGATCCAAACGTAGAGAAAAATCAAACTCAACGAGAAATGTTTTACACTTCGTGTGGAAAAAAGGGAGACCGCGGTATGTTTCATAAAAAAGTGATAGCATGATTAATAAACGCGTAAATTGGCTCTTGTTTCATTCCTATTAAATGAATAAGTTTGGAAAAGAAATAACATTTAAGACTTTTTTGCTGAACACCCGGTATATATATACCTATATTTTTTTGTTTGTATGACAAATGGTCTTGACATGTAACTATGAATGACCCGTCAGAAAAAAAAGAATTAAAGAAACGATTAGGAATTAGATATCAAGGGAAATAATTATCTATCATACACCACTTTGATTTCATAATTTTTAACCTTGACGATTTTTCGACCACCCTGTTTGAATGACAAAGTCTGTGGCTTTTGAGCTTTCCGTTTGTCCCTGTAGCTTTTGTAATGGTGTTTCCTGTAGTTCCAATTCTGCTGACTACATTTCCTATTTTGCTTGTCAATGGGAATTCAGTTCTGACAAATGATGATGCGGCAGGTCTAGAATTTTTTATCCGTTTCCTATTTTTTGCCTGCATGGAGTGAGGGGGATGGGATGTAAATGATAGGACAGGGGAGTTAGAGGAGGGAACTGAGGGGAGAGGAGTGGCGGAACAGAAAACAAAAGAAAGGGAGGGGAGAGAGCTATTAACAATAATAAGAGAGCGCATAGTATAGGTTCCAAACTTAACAACCCGTAAATGCTCGTTCAATTTTTCTTTGCAGAAACTACAGGGACAAAATTCCTAGTGTAAACATAATTTAATAGGTACACTAACTTTTTTTGGTGGGGGAAGGGGTTTAACATCGTCGTTTTTAACTGTATGGTCATCTGACGACGGAGGTTTTACCCTCCATTCGCTGGAAACTCACTCAAATTATTATTAAAGTTATCTAACATATTTTTGTTAATCACTTTCGTGATATCACATCTACTCAAACTCGCTTTACTAAATCTTCGCTGAAAGTGCTGAAACCGGGACTTATCGATCAAACTACCAGTCTAATTATTATTAAGTTATTATTAAGATATAACGTTAATTGTGGCATTATTTACTGTCACTTATTAGATTAAAAATAATGTCACTAAAAATGTTTTACGTCCACTATCTGTTCAATTTCTCATTAGCTTGATCGATAAGGCGGCGGACTTGTAACCTGGAGGTCGGTGGTTCATAAAGCGAGTTTGAGTAGTTGTGACATCACGAAAGTGATTAACACAAATATGATGAAAAAAAAAACTTTTAACAAAAAAATGACTTTTTAATGTTTCAGATTTTTAAAAAAATCAAAAATTAAAATGTTTCCCTCAACATTTCAACAATATCTATGGCGAATCGCGTGCAAACCGTTATTAGCAACTAAAATAGCAAAAATAATACCTAGGTATCAACAACAAAAAAGTTCACATAGCTGTGCCATTTAATACTGTAATATTTGAACGTACCCTACCAGATATCAGTTGAAAATTCATAGCTTTATTCTAATTGAAAATCTGTTGGGGGGCGGACCCGTTATGTAGAGGGGGGGGAGAACTGATACAGTTGTAAAAAACAGAATGTAAACGAAACAATTAAGGGTCACTAGGGTTGAAGTTGTAAACAGACTTCTATTACATATTCATTGGAACTCCATCGGACATGGTAATATTTTAACAAGTTTTACGCGTTTGCCTCTTTAGACCTACACAGCCAGAGCACTAATAGCTCGTTGATTGTCATATTTACATAACTAATTATGTGAACTTAAGCCCAAGAATAATGAGTAAAACCTCAAAATCCCTGAGTCAAAATCGCCATTTTTGTTGCTCGAACCAGCGATCTACAGGCTACAAGTCCTGTGGGGCTCTTGAATGCCTACACAATGGAGTTTCCTTGTTGGGTTTTTTTATCAGTCAGGCAGTCAGTATAAACAGAAGGGTGAGGAGTTGTACTCATTGAAGAGAACAGCACAGGAGTAAGATGCTGCATGCAAAGGGTCGAGAGTTCGATACTTAGTGGTGGAAAAAAATTGTAACAAGACTTTGTTTGTAATTTACTTGTTAAGTACGTTAAGTTTCTGTGCTGCTCTATTGAACTATTAGGACCTAGGTAATTAACAAGTTCTGTAGACCAGCCTGTAATCGTCCTGAAAACAATGGCTTAAATGGTCAGAACACAATTGTTTATTTGATAATTCGACTTATCAAGACGGGTATTTTTCTATCCATTCGCTGGTCACCCTATCCAGTCACCCTTCAAAGTCTTTTTCGTGCTAGACGTTGCTTAACTTCAGTGACAGAACCAGAACTGGTGTATCCAACGTGGCATCGGGTCTGGCTTGACAGAATAATCATGGGGTATTTACTCAAAGTAACTATCTGCTAGATTCAAGGAGAAATGTACTTTTTCCTTTTTATAGATACTATTCATACTACTGAAGCTAGGTAGTGCAAAAATAAAAGATTTCTTTTAATGAACATTTATTAAAGAGAGGTCTCTATAACTCCCAGAGTTCTTGCCCTAAATAAAAGATTAAAAAGGTATATTTACATTATTATTCATGATTTTTATACCTACATATTATATCAAAATGGAACTTAGGGCGGAATTAATAGACAACATCAATAACCTAAGTCGTTGGTAAGTGTCGGTTTTCCCTATCTTACACAGTACACAATCCGTGACTTAGCGGCACAGAGTTATTACTAAAACTTCTATAAATTCCGCCCTTAGTTTCCTGTTTCCTATGGAAATATAATTCCCACGACTGGGATTTGAACCCCGGCGTCTCGGGCTGGAGTCCACTGGCCTCACCACGTAATGAATAGCTCTAGGTAAAAAAAAAAGTTATCATATTTGTGTTCATCACTTTCGTGATATCACAACTAGTCAAACTCGCTTTACTAAATCTACGCTGAATCCGGGACTTGAACCACCGACCTCCAGGTTACAAGTCCGCCGCCTTATCCATCAAGCTACTGAGGTCGGTGAATAGCTCTGGGTACAGTGCAAAGTACTTGGCTTGAATGCAGTCTTCTCGAGAAACTGCATCATCTCGTGCCGCTGCATGGTGGGTTGGGATAAAGGGATGCTAATGAAGGCTCAAAGGCTGTAAGTAATTTCTCCCTAGGGGCTCTCCAAGTACTTTCCAAACCCATGCTTCGTCCCGAGTATTGAGTACCTTTCTTGGAAATTATGGCAGCTACAGCTCCAGCTTCAATTTCTTCACGAAACCAAATCTAAAGTATTCAGGAACTTTGATAATGGATTGGAACATGAAACTGGAACTAAAATATTCAGTATGTACTCGTTTTACCGGGTGCTTACCTCGAGAGGAAAATTGAGTAGATGTGGGCAGCGACCAGTGGCGGCGGGCGGCATCATGAGATTTTTGAAATTTGAATTTATTTTTGCAAAAGTTCTGTGTTATCTAATGATCAAAAGTTACTCTGTGTTATCTAATAAAGTTGTTCTTTAGAAACAAAAGAAAATATAATTTTACTATTGTTATATTACATATTACTTCCGATAAATTTCTAATATTAGAAATCGGAAGAATTGTAATGGCTTTTGTAAAAAAAAAAAATTGATCCGATATAGGTATTTTTTTTTTTTTTTTTGCAAAAAAATAAATCTGTAATGGATTTTTTTCACAGAGCCAAATTTAGTATAGGAGAAAATGTTGTGACTATAATATTTTACGTTATTATAAACGAGTAGGTACACTGAGAAAAAAATCATCCTTGTTAGGTAGTAAGTTATCCTTAAACGAGGATGAAATCGGGATTACTTTAAGAAAAGATTATTTGTCCTTGCACACTAAGACAACGATACAAGTTACATTGTTACATTGTAATAATGAAGTGAGTAATATACTAATTTAAGTATCTATCATCCTTATATTTTAACATTTTTTCAAGGATGAATGTCCAGGATAATTTTTTTTCTCAGTGTAGGTACTTACTAATTCACTATTTTAAAGCTTTTAAATTTGATACTCCCCGGCCTCGGGGACACAACAGGACACAGTGCAGTACAATTCCATCCTGGCGCGTCTCCAAGTTTCCCATTGTGTTAACCGTTATAAAGACTACATCACCGGGGGGGCGCGGGGGGCACTTGATCCCCCTCATAAATTGAAATTAATGGTTGTATTTTCCACACCAATATACCGCGGAGTAATTTGTCATTAGAAACAAAGAGGTGAGGACAATTTGAGGTGAGGACATTCGAGGTGAGGACATTCGAGGCACTTGAGGGAGTTGGCTGTTTAATTGCTGCCTTTTCAACCCACACGTTGAGGGGTGGCGGTGAAAAAGAACTCTCAACTCTGTTTCTGTACGGAATAGTCCATTATTATGACATATTGCAGAGCTGGTATTCATGCTTTTATTTTCATATTTTATTTAACAAACCTCAGTGGCCTCAGACAGTGCCAGATTAAGGCTGCGCGGGGCCCTTGGCATTTTCGAGGCGCGGGGCCCCAAAATTGTACTGAGTTTTTTCTAAAATACTATTTTTAGAACCTTGAAATCGAAGCCAAGTGTCCTGGGTACCAATCCATAATAGTATCCAAAACGACGTTTATAACACCGAAGGCAACATTTTGTCCAAAGATCATGCATCGATTCAAGAAGATCATCGATTACTATGGAGATTTTATTGCTATTATTGAATGCTATTTTTTTTAAAAGGTCACTCGCCAAACTAATACCAACCTATCAAAAGGCACTTCGAAAATGCCCAAAGATTTTTTTTTCTTTTCTTTTAATGGTACTAGAATTGCACGTCTTGAAAATCAATCCAAAACATCAAGATAAGTAAATTTGACGGCGCCGCAGGCGAAATTTTTGAAAAGTTATGTGGTAAAGTACTCGGAAAATATATACAAAAAGATATCTCGAAAGAAAAAAAAAACATTAAAAACGTCGCAGGCGATTATAATGTAGATCATTGGTTAAGATGTCGATAAAGCCGATCACTGAGCACTCAGGAGAAACTTTGGCATCTACCAAATCCGCCATTGAGGTAGGTAATCCGCTAGTGTCCATGTGGTTGATCATTGTTGATTCGAGGAGTAGACAGTAATAGAGGGCATTTCTTTCAATTTATGTACTTTGCTGTGAGTGTGTTCTTTCCCCTTTTATTTCTTTTTCTCCTTACTCATTATCCAAAAACACCTAGTGTAAGCTTTTAAAAAACTTAAATACCTACTGCAAGCTTTTTCAAAATCTCATAATATCTAGTGTAAGCTGCTCAAGCGCGGGGCCCCCTAAAGCGCGGGGCCCTTGGCATCTGCCAAATCCGCCATATGGGTAATCCGGCATTGGCCTCAGATGAATAAGGTGGCGTATTCCTAACCGGAGGTCGGTGGTTCAAGTTCCAAGTTCAGCAACGTTTAGTCAAAAGAGATTGAATAATTAAGTGAAGTCAAGTGGTTAACGCTCTAGTCTGGTAATCCAGGTAGCGTAGGGATTCGTTGGTTCGAATCCCACCCAGTGCATGAATTTTTCCTCATTCATTTGAGTTTGTGACCACATAATAGTAAGACTCTGAGGGTTTTGTGGTAGAAAATCCTTTGAGCATCAACCTCGCCTGGTGGTTACCTTCCACTAATGAGTTTTATTATTTTTAATTGTTATATCACACGATTAACGCAAATATATTAGATAATGTTTTTTTTATATTTTCATTATAATAGGTAATTCCTTGTGATGACAAAAGATTGTTACATAGTTCTGTTATTGTACCCTACATTTATGTAATGCAAATTTTAAAGAAAAATTTATACGAGAGAATCGAGAGAAGCTATTGGTATGTGAGTAGCGAGCAGTGGTGGCTTTGCAGGTATGGTTGTGGGTAATTTGTAGCGATGGGGGTGCAGATACTGAGAATATTACTAGTTAGGTACTCGTACCTATGTAAGTATGTATCTTACCTTGAACTTTATTATGCAGTTACACCCACTAACTTTCAAAACAAAAGAACATTAAATTATATGTTCATCATAAATATAACTTTGAATTTGAACACAAGCTTTCATTTTTTACATTTTGAAAGAAAAGCGACACATAATTTTTCATTTATTTCTTTCTTGTAACAAGTTTCAATTACTTCCGATAAATTTCTAATATTAGAAATCGGAAGTAAGTATTGTGTTCGTTTTTGTAAAAAGAAAAAAATATTTCTTGCTCCGATTTCAATTTTTTTCATATAAAAGGTGCAAAAATAAGGTCTACCTACGACTTGCCGATACAGATTTTTTTTTTTTTTTTAGAATCTAGAATTTAGGAAAAATGGTATATTTATTATTACCATAAAACAAATTTGAAGAATCGGTTATGAACTTTTGGAGGTACAAGTAATATAAAATATCAAAATTGCCAAGTGTATCAAAAGTGAACCCATCACGAGGAAGTATTGTGTCCATAATTGTTGGCAGTGTATTTTTTTTTTTCGTTCCAAAATCAATAGGCAAAGCAAATTCTGACGTACATGTTATGAAATTGAACGATTTTAACAGTGGTGCTGAAGCTATTCTTGGAATAAGTCAAAAATTTGCCGTCTAGCCTACTAAGTCTACTACTTAATAATTAATAAGGTGTAGGTATCAATTTATCATCTTATTATTTTCTTCTCACAGTAAATTATATGTCCTTAGATTGTGAACCTCATACTAAACCAGAACAACCTGTGGATTAAATCATACTTATCTTTACGATTTAATGATAACCCCATTCTCAATGTCTCCCTCTACATTATTATTTATTGAGCTTTTATTTTTATCACCCTTAAGGGACATCGAACGTATTTTATCTCTACTGTCCTACTTTCTCTCTCCCTCATTTTCCCTATCGAACTCTGCATTTCTTTCTTTATCTCTCCCTCTCACTCATTCTCTCTCTTTTTCCCTTATCATCTCTCTCTTCCTTCCTCTGTCTTTCCCTCTTACTCTCTCCTCCTTCATCTTTCTCCCTTGAGAAAGATGAAGGAGGAGAGAGTAAGAGGGAAGGTTCAAATCCCAGGTTCAAATCCCATGAATCAGTTTAATAAAATATGACCCTAATCTTAAAGTTGGGTGGAAGAGATTGCCATAGGCAATAACCCCGCCCTTTAGTTAGGATATATTTTGTTTATTTTTTTTCTTGTTTATATTATTAACTAGCCGTTTGCCCGTGCTTTGCAACGGGACTAAATTTCAAATTTACTAAGGCATGGCCGTACTGCTGGACAGCAATGCCTTTTTGAACTTTTTATAATTTTTCTGGACAAAGCGATAATGGTTTTGGGGGGGTCAATTCTGAGACATTTTTCGCTATCTCTTACCGTTTTGGCTAAACAACTCCGGACAAACAAACAAACAAACATAGGTAGGTAGGTAGTCCTTTTTTCTGTTTTATATATAGAGATATTGTCAATTTATATATTTAATTTTTACCATTATTTGTCTGTATATATGTTCTACCTACTAATAAAGAGTTTCTAAATAAATAAATAAAAAAAGAAACCCTGATTTTTACTTCACACAGTAAACTACTAGTCTACTTTCCGTTTACGAGTGTAGTACTCTACAGACAGACACTTTCCCTATATGTATTCTTGCTATGTATGTATGTATAATTATGTACGAGTACGTAGGTATATACGTTATACATTGTACGTACGGTCCATAAATGCGAGCCAAATTTCCATACCAGCCTTTCACTTGGTTGTTCCTAATCTAGCATCTGGAGGGTACCATTACTATTCTGCGGGTAGGAATAATTAAAACCCTCTCTCCTTCATTTCTATATCTTTATCTCTGCCTCCCTCCATTCCTCCTTCCCTTCCTCTCTCCATCTCCTTCTA
Organism: Bactericera cockerelli; assembly: GCA_024516035.1. NCBI lineage: Eukaryota > Metazoa > Arthropoda > Insecta > Hemiptera > Triozidae > Bactericera > Bactericera cockerelli. The sequence goes on from CM044961.1 coordinate 14,708,141, forward strand.
ATATTGTGAAACAGATGCTACCCCTTTAATAGAAACCTTTATCTTCCTCTGTTTCCTCTAACCCATTTCCTCCATCTCTCTTCTCTCTCTCTCCATTTCTTGCACCCGCTCTCTTTCTCTTTCTCTCTCTCCCTATGTCTCTCCCTATTTTTACTCAATTATCTCTCTTTTTCAATTTCCATCTCTGTTTTAGTTGAGTCTACTCTAATACTCGGTTTCTACTCTATTCTCTCACTATCCTATCTTGCTCCTCTACCTTCCTTCCCCCACACTCCCACGCTCCCACCCCCCCTCTCTCTCTCTCTCTCTCTCTCTCACTCATTTCTCATTAATGTATCCATCTCTAATCAGTCTTATCTGAGAATTACAATAGAACACAATCAGGCTCCAGAGCTCTCCGAAAACACAGGGTGGCCTTAAAACTATGCATTATGCAAATTTGCAATTCTAGTAAAGGGTGTACAAGAAACATGAGTGAGAAAATGGAAGAATCAAGAGAGAGAAAATTGGGTTATTGAAAAAAAGAACACGTTTAATCTATTAAATTTGTGAATATGCTGTACTGCCAGTTCCTTTTTTGATCCAGCGAGATACTATTATGTAAATGGTTTTTTGTTTGTTTTTTTTTTTTTTAGGTTTTAACATCGCTTTCAACTGAATGATCATATTCTGTTAGCATAATGGAACTCCCTGTCTCGAGCGGATAGTCTAAATAAAGCACTACTATACTATACTGTACTATACTATATTCCGACGGGGGTGTTACCCTCCATTCGCAGGAAACCCACAAACCTGCTACCCACATTAACCTCACCCAGCCTCATTACTTTTTTTTTCGTCGTTTATTTGAAAATTCAACCACATAATATACAGGGTGGTCCAGAAAGTTTGCACCAAAATCATAGGGATGATAGAAGAGACCATTTCCAACAAAAATGTTCCCGGACATTTTCCTTTATTTTTTGTCGTTTTCAAAATGGCGGCCAAAACGTGTGTTTTTCAAATATTCCGACTTTGGTTTGGCTTTTGATTAATTTAATTTTTTTTGTACCACCTAGAAAAAAACGGATTACATTTCTGAATTGAGAATAAAATTTTAATTAAAATAAACTAAATTAACTCGTTTAATGTTTTAATGATCATGCTCATTTAGGCAGACAAAGTTGTGAACGCACCGTGACTGATAGACTTTCTTCATGTTTGCCATTAAATGGCATGAAAATTTTAAATGTAACTAATCTGGCACTCATCAAGGAAAACATTTGTGTTTTCTCAGAATTGTAACAATGCATAATTTTTTAAAATGACTTCAGTACTTTCGGAGCTATGGGCTATTTTTCCGAGTAACCTCATAAACCCAAAAATGCATGATTGGCAATATTGAGGCTACTAACACGTACTGTCTAAGTTGTCCCCATTTTCTTCGTAAACTTGGATACCTACTTTCTCCAGTTGTTATTCCTAATTAATTATCCGATTTTTAATCTTTTATTTTAGACGGTTTATGAGGTAAAAGACCCAGGTTCGAGCCCCTGATCGATAGAATTACAGTAGGTAGGTAGGTAGTGCAGGTACAAACTATTAATTGAAAACGCAAGAGATTTATAATGACAATAGGCAGGTACATAGGTCCTGACCTGATCTAAATGTTTTATTAATCATTTTAACAACATCTTTTACTTGAAAAAAAGATAAACAAATAACAACAGTAAGTATGGAAAAACAAAATTACATAACAAAATAGGTAGGTAACAGTTTAAGGTAGTTTGAGAGAAGAAAATATCACAACAAAGAATAAAGTAAAAATAGATACACTTCAATAGTTATGTTTAGGAAAATTAATAAAAATCAGACTTTTTTTCAGACTTATCTAAATTACTAAATAGTTACCTTACATTTAGGTACAGAGGGCAAAAATATCACAACAATGAAATAATAAAAATAGGTACTTTCTCAGACTCCAGATAAAAAACAATACTGTCCTTATTATAGGATAAGGAAAGTAAAAAAAATAGGGTCAGTATTCTAATAATAATAATAATGTCGCCTTATTTATACTGCCCGATTAGGACTTTTAAGTCCCATTATTTTAGCAGTAAGCCCAAGACATATTATTATGTGGTAAAAATCCCAAATGGGAGGATAACTTGTCATGTCCCGGCTGGGTCTCGAACCCACGACCTCTGGAAACTCTGGATTTCACAAGAACTGTTGGAAGTGGCGTCCTCCTTCTTCTATGCAGAGGTGGCATCTCTTCCTCATGCTCCTGCGGATGTTACGGAACACCCCGGCCTTCTCCAGGAATTCGCCAAACGCCGCTACAATCCTCGCAATCAACTCTTCTTCTGTCTCAATGGGCGTTTCGTAAACCAAGTCTTTTATGTGACCCCACAGACAATAATCAATCGGGTTGAATTCCGGCGATCGAGCTGGCCATGGATGTGGACCACCGCGTCCCATCCAGTTTCCAGGGTACGTCTCGTCCAGGTATTCCCGATTCAACCGAGCAAAGTGAGCTGGTGCTCCGTCGTGTTGGAAAAAAATATTTTCCCTCACCTCTGGTGCTACTTCTCCTAGAAGGTCTGGCAGCACTTCCCGCAGAAACACGTTGTAGGAGTGGGCATCTAATCTGTTTGGTAGAATGTAGGGTCCTAACAAGTGGTCACCAACAATTCCACCCCAGACATTGACGGAAAAACGCCACTGACTTCTCACAGCCTGGACCGCATGCGGATTTTCTTCACTCCATATGTGTGAATTATGGATGTTGTAGAGGCCATGTTGTGAAAAACAGGCCTCATCAGTCCATAGTACAACGTTATCAAAGTTTGCATTTTCCTGGAGTCTTTGCAGATACCACCGGGCAAAAGCCACCCTCGGCTCAAAATCGTCCGGGGTCAGTTTTTGTACTTTCATGATATGATACGGATGCATAGGGTTTTCGTGAAGAATTCTGAGAACCGTTTGATGACTGGTACCAACATCATTGGCAACTGCCCGACTGCTCGTTCTAGGATTATCCTCGACTCTCCGAAGAACCTCTTGCACAAACCTAAGTGTCCTTGCGGTCCTGGGTCTACCACCGCCATGGTGATCAGTTCGAATTCCCTGCTCTCTTATCCTCCTGTCCACTTCTTGAAATGTTCTTCTGTATGGTACTGGTCTGTCTGGGTAACGCGCCTCGTAGATCCTCACAGCCTCTCTTGTGTTTCCTTCTGCAGCACCCAGGGCTAACATCATGTCAGCGTAGTCATTATTGCCAAAGAAACGACGACGTGCCATAGCTACAGAAAGTATGATGTTTAGCTCTTAAAATAGAGTAAGTAGGTACTTATCTCACAGATAGTCTCGCTGCATACCTAGTATTATTGTAAAACGGAAAAAATAAAATAGGTAATAAAAAGAGATTGGTAAGCTGCAAAGATTATTAACCTATTTTTTGTAGTTGCAGTTGCACGCCTAAAATATTTGATTTACGCACTTTTATTTAATTAATTAGAAATTAATCACTGAAATAAAACTACGAAGGTACTTGCTACGTATTCAAATACTTCAAAAATGATAATAACAAATAGGTAGGTAATTATTTTTGATCTAAATATTTTGTTTTGGTTTTAATTAAAATAAACAATGATTGTCTCAGACCCGAATCGAAGAAATTAGAGAACATACATAGTGCGTTGTGTCAACCTAAGTACGATATCACGGGGACAATTGGATGTCAATCTCCTCCACTGATAAACAAGTAATTTTAACAAGATAAACATGTTTTTCATACGCATCATACCTACATGCAAAGAAGGATAATGGTCATAATACCTACCTACATAATTAAGTAGGTTTCTGATACCTATTAGATGCGAGAAGGGTAGGTACTATGTAGTTAAGTAGGTAGGTAGATAAATAGGTAGGTAGGCACCTACGTAAATACAGCTTTTAAGTTATTAAATGACATTAAATTTACTTATTTAAACATGTCTTCTTGTTTCTCCTTTGTCTGTCCTGCTTTATTAATAGTTCGGGGCTCGAACCTGGGTCTTTTACCTCATAAACCGTCTGAAATAAAAGATTCAAAATTAATGGGATAATTAATTAGGAATAACAACTGGAAAAAGTAGGTACCTAAGTTTTCAGAAGAAAATGGGGACAACTTAGACAGTACGTGTTAGTAGCCTCAATATTGCCAATCATGCATTTTCGGGTTTATGAGGTTACTCGGAAAAATAGCCCATAGCTCCGAAAGTACTGAAGTCATTTTAAAAAATGATGCATTGTTACAATTCTGAGAAAACACAGATGTTTTCCTTGATGAGTGCCAGATTAGTTACATTTAAAATTTTCATGCCATTTAATGGCAAACATGAAGAAAGTCTTTCAGTCACGGTGCGTTCACAACTTTGTCTGCCTAAATGAGCATGATCATTAAAACATTAAACGAGTTTATTTAATTTATTTTAATTAAAATTTTATTCTCAATTAAAAAATGTAATCCGTTTTTTTCTAAGTGGTACAGAAAAAATTAAAAAAATCAAAAGCCAAACCAAAGTCGGAATATTTGAAAAACACACGTTTTGGCCGCCATTTTGAAAACGACAAAAAATAAAGGAAAATGTTCGGGGACATTTTTGTTGGAAATCGTCTCTTTTATCACCCCTATCATTTTGGTGCAAACTTTCTGGACCACCCTGTATAATAAAGTCACCCCGGACCTACGGCTGCATGAAAAGTGACCTGTGTATAGTAGGTTCTATTCGGACTGTGTAAATAGTCTCTGTTAGGTATCCTTTTACATTTGAACTTTAGCGCACCAGATGAAGTTTACATGTTTGAACATGACTAGATATTAGGTACTTACTCAACTTACCTTACAAAAAACATTCATTCAGAGTCCTATGAATGCGCCTACTGGAAAACTTCTCCTTATTAATGTCTGCTATTCCCATCTAGGGCTTTGCTCGGCTCTGTTTCCCTAGGAGAAGTTATTTCCACTGATGTAGTGACCTATTTTCAATTTTATATGGCTTTAACTTTTCTTCCTCAGAGGTCAGGTGGGTTTTAATACAACTTTAAGCCCGACATTTTACTTTGCATTTTTATTTCTCAAGTTTAGACAGAGTTTGCTGAGTCGAGAAAATTGTAAAGTTTTTATTATGATAATTAGAATGCTATAATATATCTTCCGTGATGCTGAATGTTTTCCTGCCCCACCCAGGCTGACTCAGCGTAGTGAGGTCAATGTGCGTAGCTAGTTTGTAGGGTTTCAGCAAATAGACACAAAGCGCCACATCTGGAATGCATTTAGAACATATTGTTTATCTGAAATTCGTATAATTGTATCACACGTGGTCACCCTACAAAAAAGATACATTTAAATTATATTTATGGCTCTGATCTTAAAAAATCACTAAGAAAAGAAAAAAAAGAAACCCTAAACTTTACAACAACAACATCAAAAAATCTCACCCTCTCTCTCAGTTACTCAGTGGACACAAAAATCTTCAACTCTTTTGGTCCCAGCCGTCCCAGCTAAGGTTGGGTGAGGTTTGGGAGTTTTCCGCAAATAGAAGATACAGCCTCTATGTTATCAGTTAAGCTAGTATCAGTTAAGCGAGTTTCATGCTATTCCATCGGAACCCCGGAAAAGCCCAATATCACATTATGATATAGAGTCAAATATCACTGCCATTAGCACGCCCCCCCCCCCTTCTCCCCCCCGCGCCCTCCCTATACACCGGGTCAGAAAATCGAAAGCTTCACATTGAATGTCCAACCTCATCAGCAACTATCTTTCCAGCCGACAGAACCAGAATAAAGCAATTTAGAACTCCGTTATCTATAATATGTTTCACGTTTTCACCATTCTATCTCCTCACAACAACAAAAAATGTCACAGAAACGAACCGTAATGGTTTTTGAAGGGGAAAGAGGGGAAGAGCAAAAACTCGAGGACAACCAGAGGGGAAAAGGAGAAGGGAAAGAGAGGGGAATGAGGGAAAAGAGGGGGAGAGATTGTGGGAACAGGAGACGCATGCTGCAAGAGATCTCCTGACCTCCTAACCCAGATAAGAAAGTTTTCGACAGCGAATTTCCCTTCCTCCTCTCCAATCTTACTTCTCCCAAACCTTCCTCCTTCTTCTCTCTTTTCCCTCTGTTCTTCCCTTTAATTTTCATCTTTCCCTTTCTACCTCTCCTCGAGTCTTCCCACGATCTTTTCCCAATATATTCTGCTTCAATACCATCTCTATAATTTTCTCTCTCTCTCTTATTTTCATTCCCTTTCTCTTTCTCTCTCTCACTCAAATCCCTTCCCTTCTATCTCTCTCTATTCCCCTTCCTTGCCATATCATCTCTCCTTCTCTAACTCTATCATTCAATCCTGTTTCTCCTCTCCTAGCTTTTCCCATTATTTTTCGACAGTATATTCTGGTTCAATACAATCTCTTCGATTCTCTCTCTTCCATTTTATATTTCATTATTCTATTCCTTCCTCTCTCTCTCATGTTATTTCCTTTTCCCACTCCTCTGCTTCTTTCCTTCTCTTTCTCTCTCTCTCACCCACCAAATTTCTATCCATTCCACTATATTATCTTATTGTCACTCCTTCTCTAACTCTACCATTCACGCGTCTTCCCTCTCTGCTAGCATGTCCCACTTCTCCACTGCTTCAATACAATCTCTTCAAAAAAGGTGCACTGGTAGTCAAGTGGTTAACGCGCTAGTCTGGTAATCCAGGTAGCGTAGGGGTCCGTTGGTTCGAATCTCACGCAGCGCATGGCTTTTTCCTCATTAATTTGAGTTTGTAACCACATAATAATAAGACTCTAAGGGTTAGGTGGTAGAAAATGCTTTGAGCATTAACCTCGCCTGGTGGTTACCTTCCACTAAAGAGTGTTATTATTATTATTATTATCTCTATAATTCTCGCCTTTTCCACATTATATTCCCTAATTCCCTATACTTTTTATCACCCCCCCGATCCCTCCCTCTTTTCTTCTACACCCTTCTGTCTCAACGTATAATTGCCACGTGTCTTCCTCTGCATATTTTACTTCAATACCATCTCTATGATCAGTCAGTCTCGCTATCTCAGTGGTCAATACGTCGCGTCGATGTGGTAATCCAGAGGTTACGGGTTCGAAACCCAGCCGTGACATGACAATGTAATCCTCCCATTTAAGGTTTTGCCCACATAATAATACATCTTGAGATTACTGGATCGGACTAAGTCCTAGTCGGGCAGTATAAATAAGGCGATATTATTATTAAATTTTCTGTCCAACCTTAAACCCCTTCTTGTCTGTCTTCTTTTATTTTCTTTCTTCCATTTTATTCAGTTTAAATAAAAGTAAGATATTTTGTGTTTTTTTCTCACGAGGTATGAGTGGATCTGGACTGCTAAACTTTAACCAAACTTGAGACTCAAACCACCAACCTCCGGATTACAAGTCTGCCGCCCTATCAATAAAAAAAAAATAGATAAAAAAAGCTACTGAGGTCGGTTAAAAAGAGACATTTCAGTTGATAACCCCTCAGAAAACCAACAGCAAGAAAACCTAAGTAAACGACTAGGGCAGCTTTTGTAATGTATTGCCTAATAGAAAGCTAAATCTCGGTATACATAATGGAGAAATTTAGTACTTGGGTATAATACAGGAAAATTTCTAACATTTCACTTCCGCAGGCAGGGCCGTATTTTGGGGCAACAAATGGAAGGGCTTTCATCACATTTGTACTTCCTCTATTTTTTTCAACATGTTTCTTACATTGAAGTACCTTCGGGACGAGCACTCGAGCAGCCCACGTTAAACATCATCCAACTTTGTGGTTCGGAAATACCTTATTATTATGTATTAAATGCTTTATTTGATAAAAGACATATAAAATATGTATAATTGTATGTGTACAATACAAATACCTAATCATTATAAAAAGGAAAAAAAAAAAAAAAAAAAAAAAATGGAAACGATATAAACAATAAAAAGGGAAAAATAGATAAATATACATATACAGATGTCCTAACCTAAAGGGTGGGGTGATTGCCTATAAAAATCTTTTCCACCCAACCCTTCTACTGTTGAGTCACCCCACCTGAAGATTCACAAATCTACACTTGAGTTCATCCACTGACTCGCTTTCAGTAGCCCTAGGCTTGTTGGTCTGCGTTAATTTAGTAAGTTGGATACTATTATCACTACCTGTTACCAATGTTTATTACATATTATTGGTTCATCTAGTTACTTATTATTTTATAACTCTTACTTAATCTATGTTTTTTTTTACTTTCTTTATCCTATAATAAGGAAAGAAATTGTCTTCGTCGAATTTTTTTTATTATTATTTATCTTACATGGGGGTTGGTTGTGACATATCAAATCCAATGATTTTGAGTTGATGATTACGAATTTGACATTGATTTTTAGCCAAATGTTACCTTTGAGTCACCAGTGCCTTCGGTCCTGTTCCCATTCCTAATATGATAAATAAAGTCATGTGATGTTTACACCAGATTTTTTTCATTGTACTGATATGTATTTATGTTTTATTTAACACTGGGATTGACACTTAAATATACAACTACAAATTATACGTATACAATACAACTATACACTCTCCCGGCGTGTTTTTTTCTTTGGATAAGGAGTTGTTCACACCACGTCCGAGGTGTTTGATTTGTAATACTTGTGACATCACTCTTGTGAATAACACCAAAAAAGATTAACTAAATCACTCAGATGAAAGTATGTCGGCCACACACCAACAGCTGTGTCCGCCCTTGATAAAAGGTCTTTCTTTATCATATATTTTCCTTCCCACTCTATCCTTTGTTACTCCTCCTCCTCTCTCTCCTTCTCCCCCTCTCCTTCTCTCCCTCTCTCTTTTTTACACAGGTCTTCTTCTATTCTCAACTCTCTTTTTCTCTTTCCTAATTCAAAAAGTTTTAGCTTTTTCTTTCTCTCCTATTTGAAAACTTCTTTAACTTTTTAATTTATTTGTTTTCCTTTAAATATTTTTCTCTTCCTCTACTCCCCCTCACTCTTTCTTTCTCCATCCTCTCCCTCTCTATCTTACACATTCACTTCTCATTTTGTTCTGTTTTCAATTGTTAACTTCCCCCTCCCCTCTCTCACTCTACTTTCTACAACTTACTTTTTCCAATAAAAACTCTGCCAGTTTATTTTTTAGCCAAGAAAAAATGTGAAGGAATAACTCTATCTTACACAACTTGCTGTTTGCCTGAACTTTGCAAAGGAACTAAATTTAAAATAAAGTGAAACATTGTGTGAGGATACAGCCATGACCTGAATTTTTTTATTATTATTATTGACTTCTAAGTGGGTGTCCCAGGTTCGATTCGTTGACATCTTGAAATAAAATCTGATAGGCTAACTGCTTTGTGACCAGCTTTCCTAAGATGAAAATTTTCCATACAATGTAACAACCTGTTAATTTAGAACATTTTCATGAATAAAAATTCACTTTTGATTATAAAACATGAAAAGAGTCTCATTGTTTCCAGGGAGCCAAATCAACCACCATGGGTGTAAGGTATCCGGCATACGCTGTTTATTTGTGAAAATTAAATTTAAAATGGATCACGCAAATCCCAATAACAAATACTGCAGGTAACAATAAATTACTACTCAAACAAGAGACATAATAAAATATTATTAATAATTCCTAATGATATATAATTTATTTTGAATATGATTATAAAAGCCTGAAACCACCCCACTAAACATGACTCCACACAACAACATAATAAGGTATTCAATACACCTCCATTGACTTATACATGACTTTAAACAAATCTACAAAATAATGGTACAACCCTACAGTGATATCGATTATAAAATACTTCCCACCCCACATCTCTCTCCTATTTTCCTTCGTTCCTCTCTTCTCTCTGACTCGCTCACCCAATCCGTCCCTCTGGATTTCTTCTTTCTTTCACGCTTTACCTTGGAATATATTCCCCTTCTTTCTTGTCTCTCCCACACGACTTCCTCCTCCGATATTTTATTGTTGTCATAGGAATATTTACCTTCCTACTTTTGATTGTAGATATTACTCCATTGTTGTTTCTACGTTCCTCACCCCGCCTTACAATTTGTTCTTCATCGAAGTCTTCCTCTTTTATTTTTTAATTTCTACTACCTGTGAGGTATAAAAAGACTTGACATTTGTTTATGTCTTGTTGGGAAGTAGCGTTAGTCAGGCGCGGCCGATGCTAAGGAGCTGTGGAACTGCAGCATCAAAAACGAAAAAGAAAAAGAGAGGATTTTCTCAAGTCCTAGCTTGTACACAATGAACATTAACACACATTTCTAGAATAACTAAAGCATAATTATTATGATTGGTATGATAAACAAAATCAACCTGTTTAAATACTGAAAGAGAGACTCTTTAAATCCTATTTTAGTACGGCTTATGTGGCAGCTGGCAGCACACCTAAAATCTTTTTAAATCGGCCGCGCCTGGTTATACATAGTTGTAGGTAACACAACAATAGTTGTCCTTAAATTTGTTTTGTTACCTTTCCAAGGACTTTGCAAGTTAGAATTTCAGGGCACTGCCACGCGCTGTTTATCAATCAAGATTAGCAGAAGGTTTTCTTGGAATTGAATTCCTTGCAATGTTATGTGTGTCAAACAACATGGAACCAGTGAAAGATGTTTTACAATGGAATTGTATGTGCGCCTGTTATTTATCTAATTAGACAATGTGCAGTACTCAAAACATAATTGAAGGCCTCGCTCAAAAAACTAGCTTTGATGGGGAATCGAAGAAATTGTTTCAGAAATTCTTGCTTCAATTTTTTATAAATCCAGATATCCTAAAATTAACTATTACCAAGGAGTCCAAGGACAAATCCAATCCACATGATTCATTTTTTTTCAAATAACTTATGCAAGGCCCCACAAGCCATTGAATTTCGCAGATAGCTCGTTTATCCAAACAATAGTTTTTTTTTAATGCTTATTTCACCGTTATTTTAATGAAAAAATGTTCTCCTCTAACTTTCCAGCCAAATGAAACGAAGAGGCCATTTTTTTCCCCATAAATATTATTTTTACTTCCGAGAAATTTCTAATATTAGAAATCGGAAGTATTGTGTTCGTTTTTGTAAAAAAAAATATTTTTTTGCTCCGATTTCAATTTTTTTCATATTTCTGGACGTTTCATAACCTACTGAGTAAATTTGGTTTTGTGTCCGTCTGTCGGTCTGTCGGTCTGTCGGTCCGTCGATCCGTCGGTCTGTTAAAACGATTCCTTGTAACGCGCAAATCTCGGAAACTACTCGACCGATTTTGTTGAAATTTTGCACACATCTAGAAGACATTCTGTAGATGGTCCCATTTTAAATTAATCGAATTCATACCAGCGGTTCTGGGTGAAAGAGACCATGCGCCTGACCACTAACTTTTTACTTAAACGCTTATATCTCGTGAACGGTACACCCGATTTCGATGAAATTTTGTAAAAATATGCATATAATTTTTTTACATAGGTTATTTATATTTATTTTCAAAATAATCATAATTTAACTCTGATATTTAAGAAATTCCGAAATTTTGGACAAAAAAGTAAAAAAATAAGGACCACGACTTGCCGATACAGAATTTTTTGTAGAATCTAGAATGTAGAAAAAACAATGTTCTACCATATAAAACAAATTTGAAGAAAATCGGTTGAGCCGTTTTGGAGATACAAGTAATTTTCTATAAAATCTCAAAATTGGCACGTGTTTACAATGTGAAGCAATCACGAGGAAGTTTTGTGTCCATAATTGGCAGTGTTTTTTATTTTCTTAGGAGTAAAATATACTTTTTACTTCCGAGAAATTTCTAATATTAGAAATCGGAAGTATTGTGTTCGTTTTTGTAAAAAAAAATATTTTTTTGCTCCGATTTCAATTTTTTTCAGATTTCTGGACGTTTCATAACCTCCTGAGCAAATTTGGTTTTGTGTCTGTCTGTCGGTCTGTCGGTCTGTCGTTCTGTCGGTCTGTCGGTCTGTTAAAACGATTCCTTGTAACGCGCAAATCTCGGAAACTACTCGACCGATTTTGATGAAATTTTGCACACATCTAGGAGACATTCTGTAGATGGTCCCATTTTAAATTCATCGAATTCGTACTAGCGGTTCTTGGTGAAAGAGCCCATGCGCCTGACCACTAACTTTTTACTTAAACGCTTATATCTCGTGAACGGTACACCCGATTTTAATGAAATTTTGTGTGTGTATGCATATAATTGTTTTACATAGGCTATTTATATATATTTTTTAATTAATTATAATTAGACTCTGATATTTAAGAAAATCCGAAATTTTGGACAAAAAAGTCAAAAAATAAGGACCACGACTTGCCGATACAGAAATTTTTGTGGAATCTAGAATGTAGAAAAAACGATTTTCTACCATATAAAACAAATTTGAAGAAAATCGGTGCAGTCGTTTTGGAGATACAAGTAATTTAGTATAAAATCTCAAAATTGGCACGTGTTAACAATGTGAAACAATCACGAGGAAGTATAGAGTCCATAATTGGCAGTGTTTTTGTTCTCTCAATCTACGCAACAACTCGATGGTCGTCTTGATTAGGTCGAATAATGAGTCAGCTGCATAAATAGTTCATTACTCAATCCGATGACGTTGTCACATTGTCAAGCTATCTGTCATATGGTCCTTTTTTGTACAATTATAACTATCGGAGAGCCAGCTGCTCTTTACCAATGAAGCAGCATAATTATTTTTTTTGTGACAAAATATTATTTTTGTGACTCCAAAATTGCAGAGAGCTCGTTTTTTCAGCAAGACCTTCTACATGTATGTACCCTGTATTTCAGATGGGGAGACTTTTATGTAAAAATGTAATTCTTAGATGTGTGGTACAAATAATATGTACCTGTAATGTATGATTAATAAACATAAAAACTGCAATTGATATAATTTTTCCTATACTATACATATAGAGGGACATTCCATTAAACTAATATTTCTACTAACATTTATATTTTAGAACCAAACCTGCTGAACTTCCGAACCAACGAAATTTGGTATAAAAGGTCTAGATATCCAACAGTGGCGTAACTTACACCGACACCGCTATAACACCTTGTCCTCACCCTCTGAGAAGGGTACCTACCAGTCCAGCAAAAGCTCACTCATACAGTTCGTGCCTTCTAACACGGAAGTGTTAACACTGGAGGAACCGCCGCTTTACCTACTAACCCTTTGAGAACTCAAGGGCCTATTGGGAATATAGTACTATGGTAAGGAATAGAAATTCAACTTTACTATATGAATGGAGAATTGGATAATGTTGAAATATAATTACTATAGTTATACTGACCTCAGTAGCTTGATCGATAAGGTGGCAGACTTGTAACCTGGAGGTCGGTGATTCGAGTCCCACTGTCAGCGTAGATTTTGTAAGGCGAGTATGGGTAGTTGGGTTGTTGTCACGAAAGTGATTGGCACAAATATGATAACTAGTTATACCTATATGATATACACCAACAAATATACCTACGTTGATTAAGTTGATCACAATTTATTGATGTCACAATTACACAAACCTGGTTTGGTGAAATTGAGCAAGCTTGAGGCTCAAACCATCGACCTCTAGGTTTCAAGTCCACCACAAAGTCCAGAACAAAACCTTTACAAAACCAATTCTCAGCGAACGTCTACATTCTACAACAGACAATACCTATTCTAAGCGTATACCTATCGGTCAGTCTCTAATAAACCTGAAATCAAGATATCACAAGATCAATACTAATAGTACAAAAAATCGAAACCATGGGTCCTTGAAGTGTTGAAATCCAGAATAAGGTTAGACCATTCGGGAAAGAAACTGATAGGATTTACTACTTAATTGATAGGATTGAACTGATAGGATTAATAATTGATGTAGCAACAGTCCTTTATTATGGGTGATCCCCGATCCAATCATTTTCTCTCCCAAGAATTGGCCTTGTCATTCAGAGCGCTAACACATCTTACATCCTCGGTTCCCTTCCAGAGGGTCAGTCAGTCGTTGGGAGAAATTCATTATATTTAAAAATAAATTAATTACAAAATACTTTAAGTAGGTACTGGTATTGCAGACGCCCCAATGATATTCTTGAGCTGGCTACACATGCATGCATGGCAGGCCTGCCTGTCATGCATGCATGAGCGTGTGTGACAGAAAAAAATCACGAGCATAATCTCGTGTATGCTGCCTGTTTCCTGTTCATGCATGCATGACATGCATGTAAATGTACGTGTGCGGGCGGCTTAACAGATTGACTCACCAACAATATTCCAGAGTCCAGCTTATCCTAAATCCTAAACCTTGGAACTAGTGAAGCAGCCAACAGCCGACCCTAGGACCCTATGACCCTAGGACTCTATGACCCTAGGACCCTAGGACGGATCCAGGTGTGGACGTCATTAAATTGAAAGTTCTCTTTTCTTCAATTATGTGGTCTCAAGTCTCTATATAATAATAAAAAAAAATAGTGGTCTGAAGTCTTTATACCTACATGGCAGTTAGTTAATGATGAGTATTCGAGTAATAATGACAGAACTTGTTAATGTATTTAATGGCGCTGGAAGGACTTTTTTTCTTCTCTGAATTAAAATGAGACAGCTATTGGGTTGATGTTAACGTAAGGCTATTACTTACTGTATTATGCTGTGCTTCACGATAATTATAATTCATACACGAGAGAGAGAGAGAGAGAGACAGAGACCGAGAGAGAGAGAGAGAGAGAGACAGAGAGAGAGAGAAAATGTTTGCAAAAATAATGTTTTTTTTTTACCTAAGCACTTAGTGCATGCAATGGTTTGCTAAAAGTTGAGTAGGTAATAGCATTAATGCAGAAATGCAAGGTTTTGCTGGAAAATTTAAAAGTGTGGTTTAGTGTAAATGCAACGATTAAAGTATATTTTTTTGATTCCATTAGTTTTTTCTAGTGCTAACAAATAACTTAGTGAAATTTGAAAAGTGCTGAATTTAAAATATTCGACAGTTAATATTCTATATTCTAGATATTATACATAAGGTAATCCCATACAGTACAATTATTTTCTGGTTCAGGAGCATATCGCACTGACTACCATGTAGAAGGTCCGGATTCGAATCCTGTCTTTTCAAAATCCTGTCGCAGTGTTTCACTAATCTCATAAATCTCGTGATAGAAAAATGATAACTATACTAATTAGTAAGTTAATACGTAATAATTATGTTAACAGAGAACATTATAAGAAGTTTAAAAAAAAATATTCTTTTCGTGTAGGTATTTGAAGTGTAGGAAAATGAAAACTTTCAAGTGTAGGTATTTGAAAAAAAAATATTCCTACATATTTTAAATCCGGGCATTACTTTTTTTTCAACCGACCTCAGTAGCTTGATCGATAAGGGGTCGCACTCCTCTATCTTTTCCTCAGAGGCAAAATCAGCATTCTCCACCACTTCTATCAGCACCCTGCTGACTGCCAACATCTCGCAGCGGCATGTTTCCTCACAAATGAATGCCCTTTAAAGATCAACTGTTTACCCAGGTTCGAACAAAGTAAGGGAAAGTAAGGGTAAAAACGCAGGGGTCTTTTATTGTTATAGAAAAATACTATAATTTTGTAACCATTTTAAAGCACTTTTGTCGCTAAATGGGAAGAGGAAGGAAGAAAATGGGTTATTGTGAAGCAGGATAATACGAAACCACTGACCTTTAGCTGCAGAAAGCTCTATTAAACCCGAGCATTTACTCGGCTTGGAACAGTCTAAGTATTTGTGTGACCTTTTTTCTCTTGCTGAATAATAGACAAAAGACGTCTTGTGCTGCCGTAGACATTTTCTATGGGGATTCATGAGGCGGGACGGATCCTAACCTACTGATAGGGTGAGTGACCCCACTGTGTGACACCCACTCCTTTCTATTCTTTACAAGTACGTACATGATTATTTCCAAGTGCATGTGAAAGAATTGATGTTGTAGTGGGAGAATGGGACTCGATGTCTCTTACTGACAATCTAAATAAAGCAAAAGTAGCACTTTATGGAGACTGTCACCACTAGACAGGTTGTCTCATTGTGCCAACAATATGACTAAGCCTCTTATTTATTTCCAGAGTACAGTAGGTACCTACCAGAGGACTATTTACATTATTATTAATATTATTACCTTGGTGATAGAAAATGCTCAAGGAGAGCACTATCACCACCATAGATAAAACTTTATTTTTATATATTGTATTATATTGTATTGTACTGAATTTATTTAGTAATGTTTAGTTTCAAAAATAATACTGACCGATATTATATTACCTTCTCGTCTTATTTAAAGAATTTTACCTCTGAATATTTTATTTGATGGGTTATAGTAATTATATGTATTTTTCTTGTGTTGGGTGAGTGGAAAGACCTTGGAGTTGTAACACATCCTAGTAGGAGTATAGTATTTTGACTGGAGACATACCTAGTAAGAGTATAGTACATATTTTGCCTGGAGTATTTACATGTAACACGTGCAATTTCCTTCAGGCTGCGTAGTTATAAATTTATGGGACAAATAGCTACTTCATACGAGCGGAGGAGCACAAATAAAAATTATGCTCTCTGTGTATATACCTATGTACAATAATGGTACATGTACATACAAAATATAAAGTAGTAAATAGCATATGTAATTTTTTTTTTTCTTCTTTTTTTTCTTCAAACATAATAACATTTTAAGTATATACGTATGCCATTTTTTGGATATGAAATGTTACATACTTAGCACTTAATTTTGAATATATTTTTTTCTCTGTAATATTGTGACGAGTAGTTTAGAAGGAAATGATTGAGCACATACCTTATGCTACAGAGCAGATGTTGAATTCCCACGGTGGAGAAGGAGAATTAAAGGGACGGAAAATAAGAATATGATAGAATAGCAAGATGATTAAGAAAAAAATAAAAGACACAGAGATAAAATACGGATAATTTAGAAAATGAAAATAAGTCATGAGCGCGTTAAAAACACACAAAGTGTTTTTCACCATACCTACACTAATTACAGTTTAAAACATTCATTAGATATGTATATAATGGTAGGTATACGGTGTTTCGAGCTAGGTAAAAAAAAAGTTTTGGGTGTCAGTTTGTTCTCAGAAATTTTCAGGACATTTTCCTTACATGCTTGGAATGTTATGTATATTTTTTGGGCTGTATCTTGTTTTGCAACTTCCATTTCTAAGCCTAGCTCGATGTCCAAATTACCCTTAAAGTTTCAGCTTAGTTGTACAAAAATTACATTTTTTTTTTCTTGAACGTGGAACAACAGACCTCCAGGTTGCAAGTCCGCCGCTTTATCAATTTATAGGGCGGTAGTAGTCACCGTGGCCGAGTGAGTTAGCGCGCTAGGCATTGCACGTACGGTGACCATGGTTCGATCTCCAGCGGGGCAGAAATTTTTCTGCTTTGTACTTGGATGTTCGGGGTCCACTCATACCTCGTGCGTAAATGAGTGTAGCTGTTTTGTTGTGAAGCAACTACGAAGCGGCGACATCATAGGCAAAAAAAAGTAATACAAGATATTGTATATCAAAGTGGTAAAGTCCTATGATTCTGCGCTACCCACTAAAATCGTGACATAAAAACACAAAGACTTTTTTTATTTATTATTATTAGTGAGGGTGGTAGGAAGGATAAACTAGGAAGATGAGGACAAACGAGAAAAAACTACATTGGGGAAGAGTATGATCACTTAAATCTTAGACGGCATAGATTTCTGAAGAAGTCTGAATGGGTGTCTGGAATAACGGCGTATGTTACAAATATTGCACAGGCCATTCGCCTGTTTGCGTCAGCTGTGTGCTTCAGCATAGGTATATACATATATATTTTTACAACTCCCATATAGGGGAGGGTTGGGTAAAACCGTATACTTTCACTTTGAGGTGCTATAGGTAAGCTATAAAACAGACTAGATTCATACTTTTTTGGAATACTAATTAAATTTTTTTGGTGTATTAAGTGGTGAGTACAAAAATTCCATAAGTGCTACCAATACCGACTTAGAGACCGGTATTTAAAAAAAGTCAAAGTATACGGTTTTTGCGTACTGGTACGGTAAAACCGTATACAAATAAAAATACTTTGAATGGAGTATAAAAATCAAAATAAAGTGTTCATTTTTGAGAAAATGACAGTAACTTTCAACATACTATTCGAAGAAGACTTGACAAAGGTCACAAATGAAGTTCTGGTCCAACTCTTCTGCACTGGCACAAGCTTCATGTGCAAACAACTTACACTTAGTGCACTGTATTACACACTGATTTGAAAAATTGCAGCGGAGTGCATTGCAATAGTTGCATGCATCCTTTGGAACATCTTTTTTTTTTTTTTTTTTTTTTTTTTTTTTTATGGCTTTCTTTAAAGTGGCAGGGTTCTCACATGTGAGCTCTTCCACTCAACCACAATCTTCAGATTGTGGTTGAGTGGATGTTCACACTCAAAATCTTCAGATGATGAGGAACTATAATCTTTTAATTTACATTTCTTCGGCAGAGACTTCTTCTTCTTTGGTGGTGTCTCTTTCCTCCTTTTGTTTCCTGGTTGGGTCTTCTTTGCAGCTGCCTTGGTCTTCTGCAGAGTCTCCAATTCATTCTTATAGGGCGATGAAGATAGCACCGCACACTTACCTCTATTTGCATGCGGTTTTATTGGTGCTCTTGTTTCTTCTTGAGGGACAGGGAAATGACCTTTGGAGGTTTATTTATACTCTCTAGTACTTATGTTTCAAAGGATCACTACTCTAGGGAAACTCTTAGAACCCTTCATTTGTGACACCAATTACCGCAAAGAAAAAAGTTAAATTGGTTCTCTAAAACCGTATACTCGAAAACTACATACGATTTTAGCACAACCACAGGTGTACGGTTTTAGACGCCACGTTAAAATGAAAAATAAATGACATTTTAATAATTATACACGGAAATAAAATTAAAACCAACTAGTTCAAAATAAAGTACTTCATCAGGGCTTTCGATTGATGTACATACCAAAAGAGACAAATCACAAGAACATTGCAATTATTTATAATAACTGTCACCAAAATATTTTAAATCTCAGACACAAAAACTTTCGACACGCATAGAGGAAAAGCAACAAGTGAATGAGATTTTTTGTTTACATTAATTAAGTGCTGATGATTAGTACAATAATGTACCACCAATTCCCAATAGATAGCACTTCCTGTTCTATTGGATAGTACGACTATACGGTTTTATCGACCATACGGTTTTACACGACTTACCCCTACAAGGTACCTACCTATTACTTGCTTTACCGATTGAACTATTTTATCCAAGATAGCCTTTCTATTCGACAGCATGCCATTTGATAGCATGAAATTATATGAGACATTAGGAGAGGGTGAGAGAGGAAGAGAATGAGAGAGTGAGAGAGAGATAAAAGAAAGAAAGAAAGAGAAAACCAATTACTACCTATTGAATACGTTTTAGTCATTTAAAATTCAACATACCATCTCTTTCACTCTCTTTTAAATTAGGTAAATATCATTTTAAAATAATTAAACACAGTAGGTACATAAATCAAACATTTATTAAATTTGTTATATTATGTAGTATATTGTAAGTGCATATCTACTAACTCAATACAGATGAAATAAGTACCATTATAACTTTATAATGTATGTTCCCATGAAACATTTATTTTTTTGACATCTGATTTTTACTTTTTGCCAATTTAGAATGGTCTTCCAACGTAAATAGTAACAGCTATGTGACATGAACATGCAGTTTAAAGCGACGTAAAACTCAAATGAAAAAAACTGCTAGGCCAGCGTCGATGGCACGTTGAATACTCCAAAAAGTACTCGTGCTGTCACTGAAGCTAAACATCGTCGAGCGAGGTTAGGACTTGGATGCTGAATTCATATTCGAACCCTCGCTCGTGCTGCTGGCTCTTCCCGGACCCACTCATGCTGGGTGAAGTTAATTTGAGTAACTGGTTTGCGAGTTTCCAGCAAATTGAGGGAAAAGGATCAATATTAAGTTACTAAAGACGGACAGATACACCCCCGAGTTAGAGTTTCAACTTTAAGCGCACTATAGCTCGAGTCTGGCTGGGGGACTATAAACAGGGCGTAGACTAGCATTGGCTTGGTTCTGGGGGCCCTTGTCAATTAATAGCCTCCTTGTAAAGACAGTGGTAGAAGTGCTGAGTCATTCCTCCACTGTCTGGCTACCATTGTTCACGATGACGCCACCCTATGATGATGATAGCCCGAGTTGAGAGATAGTGTCCATTTATCATAACTCTAATCCCATTTTATATTTCGGGGCTAAGCAATTGATTTGAGGTTTTGCTAAGAAGGAGAGCATAAAACAGGAAAAGTGACATCACGTGAAACCATCCAGAAACCAAGAGGCGAGAGAATAGGGAGGGCATTGGAAAGCACAGCTTGATACTATACATAGATATACATATAGATATTATACATAGATATAGGTGCAGGGCGGGCCAGGGTACTCAAATAGAATGAAAAGTAGACGCCGGGAAAGAAAAGGAGTGATAATGGAAACTTACAAAAGAAAAGAGGTCGAAAAGGCGATAATAAGAAACGCGGGCAACCTGCCAACTCGATTAAATGTCCTACCTTTCACTTTGTACAAGGTGAACCAGAGAGGAAGGCAATTATTTTAGGGGTATCATACTTGTCATAATCTCTTAAAAGCCCTTCAAAGATAGGGAGAACCCTCGTTTGTGCTGAAGTACCTTAGTATAAATGTTTCTTTTTAAAGAAAATAAAATAAACTAAAAAAATAAAATAAAAAAAAATCAGCCTCCGTGGCGTAACGTTTGTGACCACTACCCGTAGTCCAGAGATCTCGAGTTCGATCCCCGGTTGGAGTAGACTTTTTGAGGAAAATTGTGTTCCCTCTAAACACGTGAGGCTGTCATTTCCGACCCTATCTAGGCTGGGTGAGGTTAGTGTGGGTAACGACCACAGCCATAAAAAATGTGATCCACCATACCAACCTAAACCTAACAATGCCGACCCCAATAGCAACATAAGCTAATATGGGATTAAGGCAAGGAGATATAAAGGCAAAGGATAAAAAGCGTGCGATTAGCTCAGTGGTTAAGCACTCGCTTGCCATGCGGAAGGTCCCGGGATTGATCCCCCGTGCCAACAAAAATTTGTATTCTTAATTTGGTTACAATTGTTTGTAAGGGATACCTTCGGTGCCCTCGTGTTGACCCAGCACCCAAATGGGAAGTATTGTGTCACTTCTCGCCCATCAGAGGGGAGGCATACTACGGGATGGGCAGGCTACAACACAGACCACAAGCGTCTACAGTAGCTCCTGTTTCATGACTTCGAAATAAAAAAGGGCTGTGAAACACGCATCTTTTAAAAAAAAAAAAAAAATCAATCGATTATTATTATTTCTGTCAGGGATAAATTGACGAGGATTAAAAAAAAAAAAAAAAAAAATCTTGTGCAGGTCAGTATAACTGCATGACCTAATAACTGCATACTAGCTTATATTTTGTGTACATCACTTTTTTGCTGACTGCACCAAAAAAAATGGCAAAAACTCTCCATCTCTTCATGTTCCAAGTTGTGAGATACCTTTTCACAGCATAATCCAACCTCTATGATGGAATGGATGATGATAGGAAGAAAGAATGATATGAAATTTATGTAATACATAAACGTACCATGTATACTACGTTACATAATTATATAGATGTGACGGTAGGTGGGGGGTAATGATAGATATGACATAATAATATGTACGTGTATACATATTTTTTAGACAAGAAGAGGAAGGGGGCGGGGCGGGGCGGGTGGGGGGGGGGATCTAGAGGAAGTCGTCGAAACATGGAAATGGTCTGAATGCAAATGAGCTTGTCGGAAAAGCATACAGAAAGCTGACGAAGAAGAAGAAGCAGATGAGAGAGGGGAGGAGGAAAGTGGGAGGGAAGGAAGAGGAGGAAGAGGAGGAGAAAGGAGAGAACAAAAAGAAAATGGAATGTGTAGAAAATTACAAGAGATTAAACAGGGCATGTCGAGAGGGGAGGGGGAAAGGGGGGAGGTAAGGGAGAGGCGAAGAAGGGGAGGGAACAAATTAACAAGAGAGGGAGGGTTGTGTTTTTTGATTGTAGGATTATAAGTAAGACAAGGTAGAGAGAGAGATGAGAAATAGAGTATGTGAGAGAAAGAGAGGGAGAGTGGGAGAGAGAGAGAGAGAGAAAGAGAGAGAGAGAGAGAGAGAGAGAGAGAGATGAGAGATAAAGTATGTGAGAGAAGGAGAGGGAGAAAGAGAGAGAAAGAGAGAGAGAGGGAAAGAGAGAGAGAGAGGAAGAGAGAGAGAGAGAGAGGGAAAGAGAGAGAGAGAGGAAGAGAGAGAGAGAGAGAGAGAGAGGGAGAGGGTGGGAGGGAAAAGAGAGAGAGAGATGAGAGATAAAGTATGTGAGAGAAAGAGAGAGAGAGAGAGAGAGAGGAGAGGAAGGGAAAGGGAGGAAGAGAGAGAGAGATGAGAGATAAAGTATGTGAGAGAAAGAGAGAGAGAGAGGGAGAGGAAGGGAAAGGGAGGAAGAGAGAGAGAGATGAGAGATAAAGTATGTGAGAGAAAGAGAGAGAGAGAGAGAGGGAGAGGAAGGGAAAGGGAGGAAGAGAGAGAGAGAGATGAGAGATAAAGTATGTGAGAGAAAGAGAGAGAGAGAGAGAGGGAGAGGAAGGGAAAGGGAGGAAGAGAGAGAGAGATGAGAGATAAAGTATGTGAGAGAAAGAGAGTGAACGTGGTGAAGAAGGAGAGAAAAAGTATCCTGACGGAATCATTTTGGTTTTTTTCTAGAATTTCTACAGTTTACTATGATGGTTTCAGCTCCATTCACACGGGGAACCACCCAGCTACTTCCTAAACCTTATCAAGCCGCAATGGGGCCTGATTTATATCATTGGTAGGCATCGAAATATTATTTTTATCAAATGAGCTTTCTTAAAGGCACGCTATCCATGATAGCTTTCAGCTCTAAGCCGTGTGGAGTAGCTATAATTAATATATTAACTTTATTAGTTGGCTGTACATTTATATAACTGCATGACCACATGGTCCAGCTTTCCATTTCAACTTACAAGAAGCATTATATCTTTTTTTTAAGAAATTGAATAATTTTTTAGGTATTAAACAAATGAGTGTTTAATACCTAAAATCATTCACTTTTTTGTTATTCTGTTAATAATAGGCTCCTAAAATGACACATAGGTAAGTATTAATATAGGTATGAACCCAATGCATGTATGCTAGTAATTATAACCTAGTGGAGGATTTGGAGGGTGAGTTTATTTATCAATGAAAACGATCATCTCAGTAGCTTGATCGGTTAGGCGGTGGACTTGTAACCAGGAGGTCGGTGGTGCATGTTCCGGTTTCAGCGTGGATTTACTTAAGCGAGTTTGAGTAGTTGTGATCTCCCGTAGGTCGTAGGTGATAAACACAAAAATGTAGACTTGTTTATTAACGACTTTCTAATTTGTGCTCCCTCTTCTTACCTACATTATTCTGTTCTGATTGATGATTTTAATTTGAAAATAGAAAAAGAAGAAGAAATAAAATATACTCGTACCTAGCAACAACAAGAACAACTAATAATAATAATCCTTATAGAACTTAAAAGATATCCCTTACAAATTTAATGACAACAGGAAGCTCATTTGGAATTTGCGGTAGGTACAATGGTTTTGAATCCAGAAATTTGCACAAACATAGAAACTAAATGTTTCCTTATTTTATGATAATTATCAGGTTACGAATAAAAATTGCTTTCTTTTTTTATTTTAGTTTGTTTCTGTGGTTTAACGTCAGCTCAGCAGAATTAATATTTCAGTCCTATTAATTTCAGAAATAATATTTTTTAGCTTAATTCTGTATGATTTTAATCGAAATCCTTTCATAAAAAAACGACAGTAATTTTATTTTAAATACCTAAACCGAGAAAACAAAGTTGGTGAATTTTTAATCACTTCACTGATTTTGGACAATGACTAATACTATCTGCTAATTATTTTGACATGTACAGGATTCGAACCAATAAGATTTACAGCAAATGTTCCCATGGGCTCCTCTGGCTTCAATGCAGACCTCCATACGCCTTCGAAAAGATTGACGAACACGTTCAAATATTCCAGGTGTATTTCTTTGTTAAATAATGAATTGGCTGAAAATTCTTGTTCTAAAATTGTATGCTAGTTGCATAGGTTTCAAAACTTAATGTGGTTTTAAAATCTTCAATTTAAATTTTCAAGCGTTTGTATTGATTTGAGAAAAAAATTATTCAAAACATTTTTGTAGACACTGACAGACGTTTTAATAGGGTGAAAACCAAATTCAATTACAAGCAACGACTAAAAAGTTAGAACCTTTTTTCTACCATCTGACCCTCCTGAGACCGCCCCTGACATTGGAATGGTGTTAAATTTTGTGCCAAAAGAAAGGTGCTATCTAGTATTGAGAGTGATTTTTTTACCACATTGCGATATCCCAAATAGGTAAGCCGTAAAATGAAAATTTCGATTGTTTAAAAACACCTTAAGGGGCGTGTACCTCCGTTAGGAGGCATTTGCGCACTTTCTTTTATAGAGTTGACCCCTCCTTAACTAGCCCATAGAATATGTGGTTAACGTTTGACGGTACTTTTCTGAATCACCCTGTATACATAGAAATTGAAATTAATAGAACAAAACTTGATCAAGGGCGTTGTTAAGCTAAACTTGGAAGAAAATGGAAATATTTGGAAATAGCGAACCTGGAAAAAAAATTATGCAAAAGAAAAACACAACTACTGATCTCCTCAACATTTGTCGAGAAACACTAACACTAACTAACAAAATAAATCAACTTATTATTATTATTATTATCACATTAAACTTTCTACAAGACACAGGTGTATGTGTGTTTTGCTTGATTGAAATTTATAAAACTAAAATGTTTTATTTTGAATCACAGTTCCAGAGTACAAATATTTTACCTCAAAACTGAAAACAGTAACATCGTTACATACTTATATCATGCATACAACGAGACAAACTTGTTGTTTTCATCCTAGAGGAAATGCCAAAGAACAATCGTTTTGCATGACCACCAATAATTAAATTTTATTTATTTATTTGACGGGTCAGAAACCCAACAATACATAATAATATGAAAGTCTCTACAAAGCTAAATTGAAACTATGGTTATTTCATATAGCTGTGTCATTGCTAGATTGAAACTATGTTTATTTCATATAGCTGTGTCATTGCTAGATTGAATCTACGTATGTTCATTTCATATAGCTGTGTCATTGCTAGATTGGAACTATGTTTATTTCATATAGCTGTGTCATTGCTAGATTGAAACTAATGTCTACTTCTTGTAGATGCGCCATAGCTAGATTGAAATTAATGTCTCTTTCGTGTAGCTCTGCCATCCTAGATTGAAACTAATGTTTGTTTCGTGTTCAGACTGACACGTGTCTGGGAAACTTACTGAAAACTTTCACAAGCGTGCTCTTCACACAAAATGTCCCGGGGACAAAGTCTTCTACGCCAAGAGTATCACTAACTTGTTTCTCTTCTCTTATCTACATAACTATCTGTCTCTACCTAGGGATCACCATCAATCCTTGGGGAAATATAAGGAAATTGTATTTTGTAGATACCTCTTACGCTAGGGTAGTGTTTTGACACCTCAACACCCATTTTACATATTTTTATTATTAGCTACCTTTGTCATCTTGTTCATTGTAATTATTTTTTAATATGATGATATTTATTTTAGGGATTTTAGGGAATAATATTTTTAACATAATAATATTTTTACTAAAATTTATATCAAGTTTAGCCCTGGAGGTCCGTGGTTCAAGTTCCATTTAATTCATTAAAGCGAGTTTGAAGGATGTTGATATTGTGATTAACACTATATGATAACTGTTTTTAAAAGTACTTTTCTCGGTGATATTGTTAGGAGTTTCAAATTATAAATAGGTAAACCTATAAAGATTTTTGAGTCCACATGTGGTAAACAATTAAAATTTAGATTCTCCGTAGAGTTGGGCTTTACATCCCCTTTTCAACGTTCCTGATATTATTTTTACGATTCGTTGCAAAATAGTTTCCTCGCCTTTGCAAAAAGGAAACTGATGTCGCCATCTAGCGGAGGAAAGCCACACCATCTAGAATTTACGCTTTTCATTGATGATTATTATGTTGGGGAAGGACGGAACATGTGTTTTCTCTCCGCGCTCCCGCCCCCTCTGTAGTCGTTGAAGGAGGAAGTAGAGTACTGCACACTGCACAGTTTCGCACGTATTTTTTTATTTTTCCGAAATCAGGTTTGTCGTTTGAAT
Organism: Bactericera cockerelli; assembly: GCA_024516035.1. NCBI lineage: Eukaryota > Metazoa > Arthropoda > Insecta > Hemiptera > Triozidae > Bactericera > Bactericera cockerelli. The sequence continues at coordinate 14,734,542 of CM044961.1, forward strand.
ACTGAATTGTTAGTCAATTTTAGCTTTAAAAATAGCACTCTGGTCCTACCTGGCTTATTTAGAGATGCAAGCTGATCTTAATCTTAGAAGTCGGTGGTTCTAGTCCCAGGATGTCGAATTTTTAATAAGATGGATTCGAAAAATTGTGACATCACGATTTTAATTCACAAATATAGGTAACATGATAATTTTAATAATCATTTTAAGTATGCCTTTTCAATTTTCATACTCTAAACCGTAAGAAATAGTGAACATTGTAGTCCCCTGGAGAAGTACGGGGTAACAGCTGGTGAATAAATAAAAGGAAAACGGATAACAGATATTGCTAGAAAGATAAATATGTATAAAGGAAGAAAGTAACTCGTTGGATCTGCGGTGAAATCATTAATGTCAGAAAAGGAAAAGGTGGAACAGAAAGCCACAAAATCCTTCAACCCATTCCCCTGTATTTCCCTTTCCCTTCTCTGTGTACAACCTCCTTTCCCTCCTGCCTTTCTCTCTTTCCATTTTTATTTCCTTTATCCCTTCTTTTTCTTTAGTTTCTTTTACTCCTTTACTCCCTCTAATCTCTCAGTCTGGCTGGGAGACTATAAACAGGGAGTAGACCAGCATTGGCTTGGTCTACTTGGTCTATGAATCTCTCCCATCTCTTCTCTCTTTGTTCAATTCTTTCTCTCTTTTCTATCTGTTTCTCTATTTCCTTTTTTCTTTCCCTTTACACCATCTCTTTCTTTAGTTTCTTTCTCTCCTTTCCTCCCCTCTAATATCTCCCTCCTCTTCTCTTCTCTCTTTTTCTATCTCTCTCTCTCTCTCTTTCTAACTTTTCTCTGTTTTCCTTAGTTCTTTTTTTCTCCTCCCTCTTCCAATTCTCTTTATCTTCTCTCTCTTTTCTTTAGGTCTCTCTCTCATTATTTCGTTTCTCTCGCTTCTCGTTCTCTCTTCTCTCTCTGTTAAATTCTTTCTCTCTTTTTCTATCTCTCTCTCTTTCTAACTTTTCTCTCTCTCTGTTTTCCTTAGTTTTTTTTCTCCTCCCCCTTCCAATTCTCTTTTCTTTAGGTCTCTCTCATTATTTTGTTTCTCTACCTTCTTGTTCTCTCTTCATATCCTTCTATCCCCTAAGACATTTTTCCTCCACTTGCTCTTCTATTCTCTTTGTCATTTTCTTTCGTCTTCCGCACTTTTCTTTTCTACGTTAACTTTTCTCTCGTTATCATTTCGTTTTATATTTCTTTACTCCTCTCTCTGTCATTTTCTTTCGTCTTCCACACTTTTCTTTTCTATATCAACTTTTCTCTCGTCATCATTTCGTTTTTTTATCTCTTTACTCCTCTCCATGTCATTTTCTCCATTCTCTTCGCAGTCTTCGTTCTCATCTTCATTTCTATTCATATTTTCCTCTCTCTATTTTTTCTCTTAAATTGTCGTCTTCTTTACACCCTGTGTGGTGTTTTATCTTTCTCTTCACTTCTCAATTCCATTTCTCCTCCAGCACTATACACCTGTCTGCAAGTCTTCAGATTCTAATCTTTCCCTCTCACACTCCATTCTGTATATTGTCTTGTTAAATTGCTTGTTACACTGCACTTTTTTTCTTTGGGGGATTCCTTTATCACTTTATCTTTTCTTTTCTTCAACAATTATTCTATTATGTATTCATCTATACTTCGTTTTCACTCTTATGCGCCTTTCTCTCATGTTCGCTTTCTTCTTATAACTCATCACCATTTATAAATCTACTTGTTAGATATACATATAATTATATGACGTATACTTGCGTCCTACAAATTCCCCTCCGTTCCACCTCTTCAATCTTGTTCTAGCCAGCGTCGATGGCATGTTGAATACACCGGTTCCCTTCAGAACACCGAAGTTAAGCGACATCCAGCGAGGTTAAGACTTGGATGGGTGACCATTCAAATTCTAATTCTCGTGACGCTGGCTTTTCCCGGCCCCACTCAGGCTGGGTGAGGTCAATGTGAGAAGCAGGTTTGTGAGTTTCCTGCGAATGGAGGGTAAAACCCCCGTCGTGATATGACCATGGCAGTTGAAAGCGACGTTAAACCCCACTTCAAAAAAAAAAAAAAAAAAAAATCTTGTTCAAGTGACAAGGACAGATGATATTGTTAAAAAATAGTGCGCTATAACAGTCTGTAGAATAATAACCATGTTCAGGGTATTATGCAGACCAAAAGACGGCAGCTTGTCATACAGATTGGACAACATTGCATTTCTAGTGAACCCCGTAGAAAAAATGAGGTCTGGAAAATTCTACAATACTGCTTTTTATTGATCACCTGTTATGCAAAACAGGCGATGGAGAGGAGGGTTAGAAAGAGAGTTAGAGAGAGAGAAAGGGGGATCCAGTGAGAAAGAGTGTTAAAGAGAGAGACATAGAAGATAGAAAGAACAGAGGAGCGAAAGAAAAAGATGGGAAAATAACAAGATAGGAAAATAAGGAGAAAGACAGAAAAACGGAAAGAGTGGGGCAAAAACAAAAATAGGAAGAGAGATGATGAAAATATGGAAAGAGCATGGAGAGTTTAAATTAAGGAGGAAGAGACAAAAAGAAAAGAAATGAAAAAAAAAGAAAAAAATCAAGGGGGAGGGGAGAGAGAGAGAAAAAAAAATTGGAACTAGAAATGATATTTTAAGCAGAAATTTTCATTATATTTTTAAAGTCTTGAAGATTTTTATGGTGCAATAAAGAGCTTAGTTTTCATTCGAAGAAACATCAGACTCTAATTTTGAGAAATAGCAATCTTCTACAGTACAGGAAGTCAGGTAAGTATGGGACAATAAAGCAGAAGGAGTACTCAAGTTCAAAGCTTACTAATGGAATATTTTTTATTATAAATGGAAATTTCAACACATATTCACGGAAGTTGAAAACATGATTATTGAATATTGATATATAATATTTTTTTCAGGATACAAATGCCAACCTCACGTGTTCGGAGATAACACAATTATTTTTTTCTTCAAAACTTTGCCCAACCCGCGATCGAACTCAGGATCTTTGGACCACTGGCAGTTGGCAGTATTACAACCGTTACATGACAAAGGCTAGCCTTATTCCGGTGTATGTCTTTGTCTAATGGGTGAAAAGAGGTACAATAACTTCTAAAAAGTTCTGTTTCTTCCAACCAAAGCACCAAAATTTATCATTTTGTAATCATATTATTCTCACAAGAGACCCATTGTTTCTCTGTTGGGCTGGGTACGTGCAAGGATAGGCATGGCAATCGTGAGAGCTGCAAGTATGTGTATGCGAGGGGCCAGGAGGCGATGGAAGTCAGGAGAGTCGCTGCTTGGATACGAAGTAGAGTTGATGATTTTAGATGAAGGAGTTGTTTTTATTTTGTTTCTGATTTGTTTTATTTTAATTTAATGTTTTTTTTTTCAGCCGACCTCCGTGGCTTAGTGGTTAAGAGCATTAGTTGCTGACCACCGGAGGTTGTGGGTTTGAATCCCGGGCCGGAGTTGAAAATTTATTCTAACCAAGTTTTTCCGTTTCCGGAATGGTATGGATGTAAAGGTAAAGTGCCCTGAAGTAATGTGAAAGTGGTTCCGGGGCACAACTACCTTTTTAAAAACTGTAAAAATAAAAATAAATGTTTTTTAAAATATAAGTTATCATATTATTTGTGGAAACCCCTTATTATTTTCACATTATTTGTTATCTTCGAGTTTCGAAAGCAGAACCTCTTGCATGGTAAACTTGCGCAGTACCACTAATTTATTAATTGATTTCTAATTGTTGTTTTTTTTTTAACTTTACTGTTTTCAGGTTCTTCTGACTTACCAGAGGATAATTTTGAAGATCGGCAGTATTAGGTAAGTGTATTATTTTTCATTACCTGTTTTTTTCAATACTTTAGTCCCAGCTCGAATATTGTTTTAGCTAAAGAACTGTTAAGTCTAATGGACATTATGGAAAAATCGAATGAGTAGTCTCTCTTGCTTGAGCTAGTTGAGTTCTTCATCTGGTGGCATGTTCCTACACGATAGAACACAAAGACAAGTTAACCGAAATATATCAAACACGATTGATTTCCTTTGTTAGAAGGTTAATATTAGAAATCCAGAGTAATGTTATATGTAATATTTTTTTAAGTAAAACTAGAATTCTTTAAAATTCCACGCACCAACTCGAGTGTCGCCTAGGCTCATAGGCTTCATCACAATATTACTGATGATCGTGAAAAAATTAAAGAATCCTAGTTTTATACAGTATGTTTCAGAAAAGGTGGCCACCCCCCGTAACTTTTGAACGCGACGGAATTTTTCAATTCTGTAAAGTCCTAGGTATAGGAAGTGCCCTATGGCCCATCCTGTGGTCATATTTATTTTTGGCCCCGGTCGGCCCTTCCGGCTTTTAGGCCATATTTTTTCATTTTTCTCGCGAATTTTAAATGGAATGCTATATTTTTTATTCCTGTTAATTAAAGTCCAAGTTAGGCTGAGTATAATGAGCTTTTAAAATTTTCAAATACCTTATCAGGGGCGGAGCTAGTAGGGTGCAAGTTTCAAAATTGTTACACCCTGTATTTCAGCGTTAGTTAGATTTTTTAGTACTTTTTTTATGTTCATAGGTGCAAAATATTGTTTTACACCATATGAAATCAAAAAAATATTCTTGTTTACTTCTAATCAGGGTCATAGTAAGTTTTTTGTAAAAGTACTTTTTTTCTCACGTCAATTTTTCCGTAAATTAATGGTGTTCTCGAAATTGGCATTTTTAGAGGTGAAAGTCTGCAGTGACATATGTTTTTTATGCTTGAAATCGAAAGAAAACTTAACGCAGAAGCGATTAAGATCATAAAAAAAGCCATTTAACCTGCTAGTTTTTTCACGACAGTGTCCGGTAAAGTGGTTGAATTTCGTATTGGAATTTTATTGTTGTTGAGGAAACACAATTGGCATAGAAAATAAATAATACCTAATAAGGGAATAATACTTCAATTAACATAACTAAATGCGAAATTAAATGAAGATCATTTCTTCTAAATCAGTGCCGGATAATTTTTTTCTCTCTCTTTCTCTCTCTCTCTCTCCTCCTCTTTAAAATAATTGAATTGGTTTAATTTTCACCCTCAAGAGTTTGGTACTTGACCTGGTATTTTTTTCTCTTAAATTTCGAGATAATTAGATTTTTATTTAGAGACCTGGTATTCATTACTAGCAACACCAGTATGATTTTTTTTTTTTAAATTTGGGTTTAATATCGCGTTTCAACTGCATGGTCATATCATAACGGGGGTGTTACATTCCATTCGCAAGAAACTCACCAACCTCCTAAACACATTTATCTCACACAGCCTGGGTTAGGCCGGAATGCCAGCATCACGAAGTCTTATCCTCGCTGGACGTTGCTTAACTTCGGTGATCCTACAAGAATCGTTGCATTCAAAGCGCCATCGGAGTGACTCCAGAATTATTGACAATGTGTTTTCTACAGATTTTACCAACTCACCAATTAAAATTGTCTCAAGAGGGGACCCCTAGGCCGACTTTAGAAGCACCATTATCCGATAATTATTTTTGATACAAGTTGAACTTTGAAAAGTGAAAAAAAGAGAGAGAGAAAAAAAAAAAAAATATCCGGCACTGATTTAGAAGAAATAGTTTTAATTTAATTTCGCATTTAGTTATGTTTATTGAAGTATTATTCCCTTATTAGATATTATTTATTTTCTATGCCAATTGTGTTTCCTCAACAACAAAAAAAATCCAATACGAAATTCAACCACTTTACCGGACACTGTCGTGAAAAAAACTAGCAGGTTAAATGGCTTTTTTTATGATCTTAATCGCTTCTGCGTTAAGTTTTCTTTCGATTTCAAGCATAAAAAACATATGTCACTGCAGACTTTCACCTCTAAAAATGCCAATTTCGAGAACACCATTAATTTACGGAAAAATTGACGTGAGAAAAAAGTACTTTTACAAAAAACTTACTATGACCCTGATTAGAAGTAAACAAGAATATTTTTTTGATTTCATATGGTGTAAAACAATATTTTGCACCTATGAACATAAAAAAAGTACTAAAAAATCTAACTAACGCTGAAATACAGGGTGTAACAATTTTGAAACTTGCACCCTACTAGCTCCGCCCCTGATAAGGTATTTGAAAATTTTAAAAGCTCATTATACTCAGCCTAACTTGGACTATAATTAACAGGAATAAAAAATATAGCATTCCATTTAAAATTCGCGAGAAAAATGAAAAAATATGGCCTAAAAGCCGGAAGGGCCGACCGGGGCCAAAAATAAATATGACCACAGGATGGGCCATAGGGCACTTCCTATACCTAGGACTTTACAGAATTGAAAAATTCCGTCGCGTTCAAAAGTTACGAGGGGGTGGCCACCTTTTCTGAAACATACTGTATAAATACTAGTGGGCTGTCGCCCGCTTTGCGGGCCGAGGCTTGGCCGTGAAAGCAAAAAATCCTTTTTTGCCAATGGCAGGTGTTGTAGTGGGAATTTCGAAAAATCCCGTCTTATTGCACATCTAGACTATAAGACAAAGCTACCTACCAAATTTCAGCTTCCTAGGACTTACTGTTTGGGCTGTAGAGCGATGATCAGTCAGTGGTCAGTGAGTCAGTGACTTTGACATTTATATATTAAGAAGATATTACATATAACATTACTTTGGATTTATAATATGAACCTTCTAACAAAGCAAATCAACCGTGTTTGATAAATTTCGGTCAACTTGTCTTTGTATACTATCGTGTAGGAACATGGGTTAGGTACATATTCCCGATAGCGAAAACAGCGCGCCGACAAAGAAAGGATCTCCAGAATTGATATTCTCAAGGCATTTTTTTCTCTAATAGTCTCTTCTTCGAAGAAATTTCTCTGTTCCCAAGCTCAAGATGTTAATATCTACGTCTACCCCAATCTACTTAGGATGATTTATTCAAGCTCCTCAAACCAGAGACGTATTACCTTCGCATCAACCGCTATTATTTTCTCATCCAATCTCTTTCTCTCTTTCCTTCAATCTCCCTTTCCTTCAATCTCCCTTTCCTTCAATCTCCCTTCCTATCTATGTCTCGTGATCTAGTGGAGATTTCATGAACTACTAAATAATTCTCAAATGGCATCCTTAACCCATTATAGGTCTTGAGTGCAACGGTAACATGATATTTCATAAGTCTTGGTTTTGCGAAGAATAATTAAATAAATTCAACAGAAACATTTAAAAAATATATTTATTGATTTTTTTAATAATGAATTAAAAAAGTTCTGAATCCTGTCGAATTTCAGTCAGTCATTTAATAGCACGTGTTTCACTCCATGGGGTAAGTTTTGAATTTTTAATTATTTGGCGAACTGCTGGAATTTGTATTATGCAGCTTAAAGTAATTTTATTAATTTATTGCACATTACATAACTACACAATAATCAGGCGTTCATAACTTTATATTCTCCACGTTTCTATTATTTTATACCGAAAGAGATACATAATTAATAATCAGAGGAGCATAATTTTACTATTAAAAATTATAAAAAAATAAATAGGTTCCTCAAGGAGATCGTATTTGTATTATGAATTTAATGAAAAATGTCTTTCTGACGTTAAATAAAAAATCGTTAATTTTAAGAATTTATAGATTAGAGGTTTATCATTTACAAAAGACCTGATTTCAATTACTTATTACTACTAGCTTCCTTAGAATTCTTAATTCTATTATCCACAAAAAAATAATAGCAGGGCAACATCATCATTATCATCAAGAGGCACTGCGTGGGCCTTGAGCCTTTGGCCTCCTCAACAATTTGTTTCCAGAAAAGTCGGATCTTCACTGCCACAAGCCAGTGACCCGAATGGCTCGAAGATCTTTCATAACCTGGTTTATTCATCTTAGGCGTGGCCTGTTCATTATCTCATTCCGTTCACTCTGGAATCTTGTATCCAAGTTCATGTAACCTTTTCGGCATCATGTGTTCCTCTATTCTTTGCATAGTCTTTTCGATTTGTGATTTTACGAATCTTGGCAACCTTCTTTTAAAACGATCACACTTATTTTGCTTGTAGTTCTTCAGAGTTTGAACATTGAATAGTTTTTCTCGTATGATTGCTTTGAATAAAATAATGATGAGAGTCACAGTTAAATCCTCTACAGATTTGAACATCTATGACAGAACAAATTATTAAACATCAAACATCAAAAAACTGAAAAAATATAATTATAATAATTATAGGTGAATAAAAATAATAATAAATATTTTTGGTATCAAAACAAAGTTTGTACGTAGTTGTTCTGCAATGAGAGACAAAATTAACTCTTAGCGATCCCTTTAAAATGCTATGATCGTTCATAATGACATACATAATTATATTATGTACCTCCATGTCCTCAATTTAGCCAGCCTCCGTGGCGTCACGGTTGACACAACTACCCGTAAGCCCGAGATCCCGAGTTCGATCCTCGGTTGGGGCAGAATTTTCGAAGGAAATTCTGTTCCTTCCAAACTCGTGAGGCTGCCATTTTCGGTCCTACCAAGGCTGTGTGAGGTTAATGTGGGTAGCTGGTACGATTCCCAGCGAATGGAGGGTAAAACCCCCGTCCTGACCAAGTTTCTCAATCTTGTTTAAACCCAGGATGTTAAAACCAAATAGAATCAACTGGTCACAAAGGATCTAATTAGGTCGCAGTGTTAATTGTAAGTGTTTCACTGAAAACCCTGCTACCAGGTCAGATAATAATAAATGCCCTTCATCTATGATGATGCAGCTTATAATAAATGTTCATTTCACTGATGACAGAGCCTCCCCAAAGATTGACTTTCCATCAAATTGTTCAGAGAGACAACGACAGGGTTAAAGCGTTTTCGTTTCTTGCGTTTCTTTCAGCTTAAAAATTTTCGTGTACATTTTTTCTCAGTCTCTCTCCTCAACAGTTAGTTGTGTAGAACTGTAGCTAGAGTGCTGTGTAGTGACACAAATTCACATGTTCATTTATTTTTCTTAAAAAAAATTTAATGACTAAATAAGGAACCTTAAAAAATATATTTTTTATAAAATCATTTATATTTAAATTTTAAAATTCTGTGGTATGTCTTGGTAAATTAAAAAAAATCTTTGCAATAAATTTTATACGTATTTTTTTATATATTTATTTTTTTTCGTTAGTATTTGCGTAAAGACCGGCATTTAATCTTCATTAACTAAATACGCGTGAACAAATTTTCATTCATGCAATTTTTCCTTTTGAAAATGTTAGAACTTTTCCTTTGTCTTACGTAACTGGATGTTGTTTCAAATTGTTTTTAAAACTATTTTTTTTTTCTTCAAAACTATCTGTTGATAATTGTGTGCTCCATAATGAAATTAAAAAAAAGAAATAATTAAAAAAGTAATAACACTTGGCAAGTTGAATCGCGTGATTATTTGACCTTATTTTACTTGGGAAAAAGTCATTAAAAAAAGAGCCACTGTCAAAGAGAGAGACACACACACAGAGGAAGGAGAGAGAGAGAGAGAGAGAGAGAGAGAGAGAGAGAGGGAACTATATTTCTGATTTTAAACTATTTATTGGAAAAATGGGCACCTGTCATTAATCGACTGCTTTTTCACTAATACGTAAAAAGCTAAGGTGTTTTTTGAAATTGGTAGAACATACTTAAAGGATACTTTGTAGTTTTATACTAGTTTTTCATACAGGTACGTTTTTATGTACGTATGAAAAATTATAAAGAAGATATTAATTTAATAATATTTATTCATGACTGTATAAAATTACAAGCACATAAACCGGTTTTCGGCATGGGACTGAATCAACAAAGGTGTGGCCATGACACCGGATGGGATCGATTTTGAGGGACTCTAGTCGCATTGTTTTTCATGAGCTGTTGTTGTTTGGTCGGGATGACCAGAGTAGTAGACAAACCAAGTGTACAATGAAAAGTAGGTACATAGTAAGATCACGTAAACTCAAATTTTATACATACGTATAAACAATGAGTTCTGGTGTAGCTATAAGGTTAGGGTTATCTGAATAATCTAGATTCTAGAATATTAAAAATGATATTAATTACCTATTTGAAACTAATACCTACCCTGAATAGTAGATGCTTGTATCTACGATGGTAGCGAGACAGTGGAGGAATGACTCAGCACTACCACTGTTTTTACAAGGACGCTAACAATTCACAAGGGCCCCCAGAACCAAGCCAACTCCCTGTTTATAGTCCCCCAGCCAGACGAGATTTATGAAATTAATAATTAGGTAAACGTGAATTGTATTTAAGAGTAAAAGAGGTTTTCGATAGCACTGGTGACAGTATCTTCGAATAAAGATGTTCCAGAAATCGAGTTTATTTCAGATAAACCACTTGGAACTCTAAAATATAAATATCTGGTTGGTTCGCCTTGTTGTGGCTAACCCTCTATAAAATCATCTTGCAGCAGTGAATTCCGTGATTAAAAGTGCAAAGGTCATCAAAATTTTCCATCAAAAGTCGTAAAATCGCATTCAGGAACATTCCCTTCATAAATGATTATCCTAGCAGCTGTAATATCGGAATATTCTGGAAGAAATAAGGAGAAAGTGTACATATGCTTAGTTGCTTAGCCATTTAATTACAAATGGAAGACATTGAAAGGTAAGATATAATTATAAAAACAATCCTAACTAAATTATTCAATACTAAACCCTTCTTTCACTTCGCCTTTCCCAAACGTACTTGGGGTTGGCCTTGTTCAACCTCATCTTCATGGTTGATGTTCTTTGGTAAGGGCAAGCTTTTTGAGAAGGGGAAACCTCATGCCCAAAAGTGTGGGACTTAGGGATGGACCGCCCGGTTTCCATGGCTGCCCACACTAACTAAAACCCGCGACTCCTCAACAATGCTAAACCATACGGTTATTACCGTTAAATATTACTTCAACAGGTCACTACTATTTACACACACATTTTACGACTGGATGCCCTTCCTAACAGCAACCCTGCTAAAGGCGTTAACGTTATTTGTTATGGTCTCTAAGGCTGACAAAGGTAGTACCGTATACTTTTTCCCAGCCAGACAATGAAAGTTACCATGTATTATTATGACTGAATTGTATTTCCTAATTATTATTTTAGTTTATATCGTCCAGGTGAGTACTATAACACCTATACTAGCCAGGTGAGATATCACTGAAGCACAACTGAAGAGAAACAAAATTTAATTTTGTTTTTTCTTTTGCATTCATAACAGTCATTCAACACCTAAAAATCAACAAGGAAACTTAGGGCGGAATTAATAGACGTTTTTGTAATACCTCTGTGGCTCTAAGTCACGAATTGCGTACTGTGTAAGATTGGGAAAACCGACGCTTAGCAATGACTTAAGTTATAGAATTTGTCTATTAATTTCACCCTTAGAAGTTTACTACTTACGTTAAAATCACCCATCTGTTTGAAGTTTTGTATCTGTTGGTTATATTCCAAGTGTTCTATATGCGATAACTCCAGCGATCATGCGAAATCTAGGGCGGAATGAATAGACGTTTTTGTTATACCTCGGATTGCGTAGTGTCGAAGATAAGGTAATGCGATGCTAAGCAATGGCTAAAGATATCGATTTTTGTCTATTAATTTAGTCCATAGAGTAAATGCAACGTACTAAAAAAATATTAGGTATGTTCTATCACAAAATCACAATACTTAATATGCTCGTATGTAAGTATACACTATAAATACATATAAATAATAGTACGTACTTATGTATAAATATATTATGTATGTACTGTACTTAGATTTTGAACATAATTATCGACCTCAGTTGAGCTCAATCCATAAGGAATCGGAGGTCACAGCCTGTAGGTCAATGATTCAAGTCCCAAGTATGCTAAAAAGTAAGTCCAGATTAAGTGACATGTTGTGATTAATACGAATCTAATAACTTTATGTTTTTTTGAACATCAGTGGAAGGACATCCTCTGAATATCAAGCCCCGAGTTTAGATATTGCATCCAGACAACACAATATTTATAGCTTGGGACAATAAATACAAGGATCACATTTCCTGCCAGACTCCTCGAGTTCAAATTAAGAAAAATGAAATAATGATGTCTGTCTAGACAGCTTTAAACATTAAAAAATGCTACATGCAGAAGATGCATGTTCATCTTTAATCATATAATATAATATATGTTCAGATATTCTCGGAAGTGCGAAATAAAGTTCTTGTGCAAAGTTTTTTTTTCATAGCTTACAATGGCTCTCTGCCATTTCAATTCATTGTATAGTTGTATACAAAAGACAATGGCTGGTATGCAGAGACGATTTTGTAATCCCTATAGGGTTCACTGTAGGGTCGTCCCGAGCTAGCTATGGGGAACACTTCGACCTTGACAATTATTTATTAAAGAAACATCTGATTGCTCATGCGCACAGACGCTTTAAACAAACGTCTCTGAATAACAAAATCAGCTGAAGGGATAAATGACCCAGGCATCCCTACAGTGAGGACTTTGCATACAACCCAATGTTTTGGTTAAAATTGTATAAACTCCTGCAAGACAAAGTTCTTGTATAAAGTTTTTTTTGGAATGCTTAAAATGGCTCTCTGCCATTTCAATACATAGTATAGAATGTATAGTTCACAATGAATTTGGTAAATTTGTATGAACGCCTGCTTTCTATAGAATTATGCAACGTGCAATAAACAGTTTAAATAAAATACATTAGTGGTATCTCCTCCCCATGTTCCTCCTAGTATTATTATTTTACAATTTGTTAATAAGGACATAAATATATTATAAACAGATAATAAATTACAAATGAATAAAATAGGTACAACTAAAGAAAAGGATAAAAGAGAAAAAAATTAAGAAAAAATAAATAAATATATACACAATTACACATCATATATAGCAACTTTGTGTGTAGGTGTGTTACATCTGCACGAGTGTGTGGGTGTCTGTTTTCAAATATTTTTATTAAAATTTAGGTGAAATATTTATATGTTTTAATTTCTATCTGTGTATCGGTACAAGTAGGCTGCAAGGTCCATGACGTCCAGAAAAAAGCTTTGTACGTAGGAAGAATCAGAACCGATCATTTTCATGCAACACCATTGGGAAAATTTTAAATGAACCATTAGTAACATGTTGCTTGAACAATTTACCTAATTACATTATTGTAACAGCATTGTATTGAGAAAAGGAAAATCATTGAAAAGCATAGTTGAGTAGTGAGTACCTATTACTGTAACCGCAGGTACTCATTATAACAGTGCATTGGTAGTCAAGTGGTTAAGGGGCTAGTCTGGAACCAGGTAGCGTAGGGATCCGTTGGTTCAAATCCCACTCAAAGCATGTATTTTTCCTGATTTATTTGAATTTGTTACCACATAATAATAACACTCTGAGGGTTAGGTGGTAGAAAATGCTTAAAATATTAACCTCGGCTGGTGGATACTTTCCACTAAAGAGAATTATTATTATTACAGTAACCATACTTTTTATAATTACTGTAACCGTACTTTTTGTTGAAAAATCAATTTCCATGGTAATGAAAATCGTATTATTTCAGGTCAACCACAGTGACGTTCAATTATTATTGTGATTAACCTGTTTCAATGAGTGGATCAGAATGTAATATTTTATTTTCCAAAACCTTCATGTTACCATTGCCTCCTATTTTTCATTCCTCTCTTAAACAGGTAATATAAACGGAGTCAAAGTATAATGCAATAATCTAAAAGTCTCGGAGGAGATAGGGAGGGAAGGAGGTAGGGGAGGGAGGAAGGGAGGGAGAGAAGAAATAAGAGGGAGAAAAAGATGTAATATGTACTGAGATGACAGACAGTGACAAATGCGCTCCTGCATAGCATCAAGTATGTGAATCTACCAGTGCCCCGGAAGTATAGCATCAAGTAAGTGGAGACACTACCCACTGCCCCGAAAGTATAGAATTCATGATGATTTGGGAAATATGACATTGAATTGAAAAATATTGATCAAAGATAATAGGCAAAAAAAGAGAGAAAAAAGAGGAAACAGGATGAGAGTGTAAAGGGAGATACAAAAAGGAATGGAAAAAGGAAAAGGAGAGAGAGATATCGGATTTTTTTTATATAAAAGAGATAGAGTGAAGGACAAGTTATTACGTTCAAATCGTTCAATTAATTTTAAATTGATGATAAAAAGTTTTTCTCACTTTGCCGCCGCTCTCTTTTTCTCTCTGTTTCTTTCTCTTTTTTTCTCTCTCTCTCTTTCTTTCTCTCTCTCTCTTTCTCTTTCTCTCTCTTACTCTCTCACACCTTATAGCTCCAAAAATCTCTCTCCATTCCTCCTCTTTATTTCTCTCCATCCCTGTTTAGCTTATTTCTACCGACTCTTCTCTCTCTCTCTCTTTCTCCATTCCTCCTCTTTATTTCTCTCCATCCCTGTTTAGCTTATTTCTACCGACTCTTCTCTCTCTCTCTCTTTCTCTCTCTCCCTCTTTCTCTCTCTCTCTCTCTGTCTTGCTATCCAAGTGTCCACCATTCAATTTGCACGTCACCACTGGAATGTTGGTCATAAAACAGGAGAAAGCCAAGGTATGAAATATAATAAAGAAGAGCCTTTCTGTGGAAAACTTCTCGTAATAATCAAACAAAGAAAAAGTAAAAAAACAACAACAACGAAAGGATCATAACAATGTAATGAATTAACGTAGCGGTCTATTTCACATTATCGAATCTTTAATAATAGATCTTCTAGTTCATGGTAACCACTAGGCAAGTTTAATGCCCAAAACATATTCTACCACCCTTAGAGTGCTTTTATTACGAGTAGATGGTCACAAACTGCGATATAGTGGTTAACGCGCTAGTCTGGTAATCCAGGTAGTGTAGGGATCCCTTTGTTCAAATCCCACCCAGTGCATGAATTTTTCCCCATTAAGTTGAGTTTGTGACCATTTATATTAATAAGACTCTGAGGGTTAGGTGGTAGAAAATTCTTTGACCATTAACCTCGCCTTGTGGTTATCTTACACAAAAGAGAGTTTGTTATTATTTTTTTATCATTATAGAAAAAAAAAGAAAAAACTATAATTTAATCGGGATATAATCCACGGCAGCGCTTTGACCAATTCTATTTAAATATTTAAGATACCTATGTTTTCTGCAAAACAAGGATAGATCATATAGGTACATGTTCATTTTGAAAATCAACAAATTTAAAGGTATTTTTAGGCGTGACATTTTTATTATTCGCAAAGAATCCATAAAAAACAAAAATGCTTTCACTTAAAGTGGAATTAGAAATGAACAAAAGAATATAATACGGGTTTTAAACGTTAAAAATGCGGAATTTGCACAAAAGAAAAACTCAGAAGAAAAAGTAATTGAAAGAGAGAAGAGAGAGAAAAAGAAAATTTAAGGGGTTGGAGAGAGAGATAAATAAAGAGATAGAAAAGGGTGGAAGAGAGGGTAGGACGTGTGAAAAAGAAGAGAAGAGAAATAGAAATGAAAGAGAGAGAGGTAGACAGAATAGAAATAGGTGGGAGGTAGTGTTGGTAGATCAGGTATTAGGTAGTGTAGGTAGACACGGGGTATTAGGAGGTATTGTAGGTAGACACGGGGTATTAGGAGGCAGTGTAGGTAGACACGGGTATTAGGAGGCAGTGTCGGTAGATCAGGGGTGGTAAGGGGTACTAACAAATCCTAGCCGGGTTCTCGGTGGCAAAGTTTATTCACAGCGCCCACGGGAATAGCTAGTAAGAACAGAAGGTAATATTCCATAAAGCAGTATGCATAATACCTCTCGGAATTTATGACCACAGAAGTTTTTTGTCAACGCCAAATAAGTATTTCTAGATTTATGACAATAATAAAGCACTCATTCTAACTTTTTTAACATCATATTTGTAGTAATCACTAGAGTGATATTACAAATTACACACACTAACTATACTTAAATTGTCAGTTCACACCCATCAGAGGGGAGGCATACTACAGAATGGGTAGGCTACAACACAGACCACAAGCGTCTACAGTAGCTTCTGTTTCATGGCTAAGAAGAAAAAAAAAAAAAAAAAAAAAAAAAATGGTCATGATTGAAACTCGAACCATCAATCTTCAGATTCCGAGTCTGTCACCTTGACGCTCGAGTTTCTGGAGTCAGTTTAATAGAGCATTACTTCACTGATTATACAATTCTTGGAAATATCTTAATCGAAACATCTTACTGTGTTAGATTAGTGAGTAAGTTAGTTGACCACCCTGTCCTGGGACCGGTATTTAGTACGGCTTCCTGTATTATTGTGATCTTCTTGTCCCAATACACTACTGGTCCCACTTCCTGACTTGTCCCTTCCTGTATTCCTGTAGGGTCGGAAATGCTCCTTGTAATCGGACCAGCTTCATCTTCCTTCAAGTATTGTAATTGCTATTGTCAACCCGACATAATTGTATGTCTTACATCTCTCTGATGTCTTGCTTCCTTTATCTCTCTCTCTCTCTCAGTCACTCTCTTTCTTTCTCTCTTTCTCGTTTTCTTTTTCTTTCTCTTTTTCGTTCTCTTTCTCTTTTTCGTTCTCTTTCTCTTTTTCGTTCTCTTTCTCTTTTTCTTTCTCTTCCTCTTTCACTTTCTCTTTTTCTCTTTCTCTTTTTCTCTTTCTCTTTCCTATTTTCTCTTATCTCCTTTTCTTTTTTCTTATCTAATTGTATGTTATTTTGTAAATTTGCACCATAAATCTTCAGTAATTTTATTGCATGTGTATCATTTCGCTAAATCGCCGCATAGCCGCTAAATCTCCGGTGGTTCAAGTCCCGGTTTCAGTCCCGTACATTTAGTAAACCGAGTTTGAGTAGTTGTGCTATCACGAAAGTGATGCACACAAATATGATATCTTAATAATAACTTAACTTTAACATACCCAAATGGTAGGATTGTTCTTATGAACGTCACCTTCGTTGGAAACGGTTAAAAGAAGACGCTTGAATAAAATTATGTAAATTTTATTTTACTCATTACAACTTAGGTAAAAAAAATACATTCATAGAGCTTCTGGTATTTTCTTTGCATGTTACATAATACGTATATATGCATGTATTTTGAAATGAAATACATTCTTTTCTTTTACATATGTATGAACCTCTGAAAACTTTTCTTCATCCTCTTTGCATTTCATTTTCCGTGTTCCTCCTTAACGTGCTGTTTTTTTCTTCCCCTCATTAATAAGATTTCCTCCACGTAAAGGCAACAAGTTAACAACTGTATTCTGTGTAGCGTGAGAAATAAAGAGTTACAAGGAGAAAAATCATTTGGAAAGTAAATGTTGTTTCTACATACGAATGTTACGAGTATACCTATGTACATCGTAATATGACTTTTATGTATCTGTGTTCTATTTGTTTTATAATTTGTATTATTGCTGTATATTATAGATTCTTTACAACATATTTTTTGTAAATAATCCTCTAATTAGTTCATATTACACATATTTTTTATCTACAAAATAATCAACATTATGACCTAAAATTATAAGGTGATAGAAAGTTCAGAACAATGTGTAAATATATACAAAGACAGATAAACAGAACAAAATAAAGAGGGTATAGCAGTAGGTACCTATTTACAGTTATTTTTCCATCTGATGCGAAGATGATAACTAAGGCATTTTTCGCCACTGAACCCCGATATATCCTTGATAAAGTTATGAAGATTTCAATTCATTCAAGGTACCATGGTCTATTTTTTCTCTTCAAAATCTAGCTCAGTCGAGAGGGGGCGGAGTCTTAACCCTCAATTCGCTGGAAACTCAAGAGCCAACTATCTTCATTAACCTCACTCAGCCTGAGTCAGGTTAAAAATAGCCAGCATCACGAGGGTTCGTTGCTTAACTTCAGTTAAACAAGGAGAACTGGTGTATTTATTACAAACTAGAGGGCTGTCGCCCGCTTTGCGGGCCGAGGCATGGCCGTGAAACCAAAAAGTCCTTTTGCGCCAATGGCAGTTGTTGTAGTGGGAATTTCGAAAAATCCCGTCTTATTGCACATCTAGACTATAAGACAAAGCTACCTACCAAATTTCAGCTTTCTAGGACTTACCAGTTCGGAGAAACAGTGATGATCAGTCAGTCAGTCAGTCAGTGACTTTGACATTTATATATTAAGATGATAGTAATATATACTCTTTAGCGGAAGGTTGCCACTAGGCGAGGTTAATACTCAAAGCATTTTCAACCACCTAACCCTTAGATTTTTATTATTATGTGGTCAAAACTCAAATCAATGAGGAAAAATTCATGCATTGGGTGGTATTCAAACCAACGCAACGGCTCCCTACGCTACCTGGATTACCAGACAAGACAAGCTAAGAAACCACTTGACTACCAATGTACGGCAAGACTGAATAAAACAGATTGTAGAAATACGAAAATTCACGTAAGTCAATCCAGGTAGCGTAGAGATCAGTTGGTTCGAATCCCACACAGTGCATGAATTTTTCCTCATTACTTTGAGTTTGTGACCACAATAAAACTTTGAGGGTTAGGTGGTAAAAAATGTTTTGAGCATTAACCTCGCCTGGTGGTTACCTCCCACTAAAGAGTGTTATTATTATGTGTCAAGTTTTACTTAATTAGTGAAGAAATAATTATTGAGATTGTGAAGTCCACCCTAAACCTAGAAAAGCTTCCATTGGAAATGGGTTTCCCTAAATTTCCAAGAATCAGAGTGCATCCTGCTACTTCTCGCAGATTTGTGTATGTACCCTCCTCCCTGTTTTCGTATCTATGCACGTGCCTCATGAGAATACTGCGAAGTAGTGTTATACTATGTAGCTTTATTTAAATTTAATATAGCCATGTATTATGTCTTATTATTATTATACTCGTAGTATGCTTTATTGGGTAGAACAAAAAATATACAATGAAATTACAAAGAAAAATTAAATAGATTGAGCAAAGTAACGAGAACAAAAAAGAGAAAGAAGCTAAAGTCCTACCTAAAGGGCGGGGTTATTGCCCGTGGCAATCTCTTCCACCCAAACCTTGTCTTTTTCTGAAGACCAAGTAAAATAATAACGAGAAGCTACCCAGTAGGAACAATATTCACACACAGTGGGTTCGAAACCCAGCCGGGACATGACAATTTATCAACTCATATGCAATTATGACCACATAATAATAAATATTGGGCTTACTAATTGTGTGACTTAATCGTCCTTTACTCAGGCAATATATGTAAATATGACAATATTATTATTATTACATTAATAATATTTGTAAATAACACAATATTATTATTATTATTATACATACTAAGCAACTCAAGTAATAATAATGATATTACACACTCACTCAATGATGATATGATGACCAAATTATCGAAAAACCATCTCCTTCATTAAATTTTCTTTAGGTTAGGTTGGATCAAAAGAGAATGGTAGATTAACAAAATACATTATAATACATACATAGCTTAGGTAAATACATAGACATAGCTCTTGTGTGGATTCTTAACAGTCTTGTGCAAATGTCTCCTGAAATCCTCCACTTGAATAAAGTTTGAAACCACTCAAATCTGATTCCTCCTCCTTTGTTTTTATCTCCTTCTTCTTCTCCACTAATTATTCTCATTCTCTTTTCTATTTCTCTTCTCTCCCATCCATAACACCTCCCCTTCACCTCTGTCTCTCTTTCCCTTCCTTTTCTTCTGTCTCTACCACGTCCCTTCCTCTCCTTCTTTCACTTTCTCTTCAACTTTTTCTCTTCTTTATGACTCTTACAACTGCTTTTACTCCCTCTCCTTATCTTTTTCATGTTTGTATGTCTCATCCTACTGACTTTACCACCTTCTTTTCCTCTCTGTCTTTCTCTCTCTATCTCTCTCTGTGTGTCTCTTTCTCCTTCACGCTCTTTCTATCTCTCATTCTGTGTCTCAATGTCTCTGCCTTTCCTCTATTTCTCTCTCTCTCTCTATCTGACATACTTTTTCGTCCATCCCTTATCATTTGCTTCCTATTCACCCACATTCCTCCCTCTTAGTATATTCCTCTTATCCCCCTATTCCTCCACCTGAATCTCCTCAGTACCCTTATCCCACTCAATACTTCCCCCACGTGGAAAAAATAAAATTTAAAACAAAAGTTCTCATTTTCTCCCTCATTTAACTTTCAGCTGGTTTAGTTTTTCCCGTTTCTTTTAATCCTGTGTTTCCAGTGAGGGATTTTTCATCCTCCCGGATGGAATTCGCAATTTCCCACACCTCAATGCATACAAAAACCGAGGCTCTTATTTGAACACAAGTACTTTTATGACGGCAGAATTTTTCCCATTGCACGCAAGTCCCAGGTGTAAGGGAAATTGAAGCACAAGTGATAGGTACTATTATTTATTTATACCAAATCTCCTGATTTTTTTTTTTTTGGTTTATAACACAATATTTCGAGATAAATAGGTAAGGTGGGTACTCAACTAGTTATTCATCTTTTATGGCTACTTTTTATATACTCAACTCTTCCGTAGTTGATAAAAAGAACAAAATAACAAATATGACTGTATACTGTACCTCAATTTTTTTTCTTTAAATACACGGTCGAGTGTTGATGAGAAAGATGGATCTGCGAGGTCAAACAGGGGAAACTGTTCAGCCGGCAAGATTTGCAAAATATTTATATAAATATTATAATAATCTTTATCCTATGAATTGACGCCTTTAATTCAAGCAACTATCGAAAGGCTCCAGACTAATGTTCTTCAAAATCTGTATCTTCTTCAAGAAGATTACTTACAAAGTAAAATTTTCCTCCAAAATAACATTTGCAGCAATGTAGGGTACACGCAATGTGCCAGCAGTCACACTATGACTGAACAATAAGAAAGTTTCCTGACAAATGAAATGTCTTCCTGACGGAATTATAGCTTTGTATAGGGAAAGTTAGTCCCAACTTTCTCAATACCTCCTTGCCGACTAGAGGGGGAATCGGTGTGGGAATAGTTCTGGCGAAAATAAAAGGAAAAATTGTGGGAAAAATGTTCAAGGAAAAATAAAAATTATTATTGTGGGAATAATTTGATTGAAAATGAATGGTAGGATGCGGGATATTTTTAAGGAAAAACAACAAAGAATTTTGCGGGAACAAATTGAATAAAAGAAAATTACTTTTGGAAATATTTTGAGGGTACCTAACATTTATTATACCCTTCCATGGATGTTGGAATTATTCTGGGGTAAAAATTGAAGAAATTACCCATAAGTGTAGTATTTTTGATCGTATCAAAATAAGGGCAGGCTGGGCAGGCATTATGATAGTATATTTTTATGGGCTCTTATATTTCGAAAATTCTACCCGCGTTTTACATACTGTAGGTGTAGGTACTATCCTTCCAACGTCTGACGTCTCTAACCGACTTGAGTAAATTATCGATCGGCGGCGATTTTGTAATCTGTTGGTCAGTGGTTCAAGCCCCAATTTAGTCAAAAAAATATTAAATCGAGTTTGAGTTATTGTGATATCACGATTTGTGATTATAACGTCTTCCTCCTTCATCTATGTCTCTCTCCCCTTACCACAATTATCACTCACTATCCGTTATCTATTTCTCTCCCATTAAAACAATCACGAGGAAGCAATGTGCCCTTCACCGTTGCACATTTTCTGTTCTCTCAACTACTTGTAGAAAACGTCTTGCACCACGATCATTCTTCTGCCTCTTGTTCTGTAAACTAAATCTCTTCCTTCATTGCTGCTTTCCTTTCATCATTTTGTCTTTAGTTTTCAATTTCCTTTTCTCTGAAGCTCACTGTTCTTGAAACACAATACATTCTTTTCTTGGTTCAGGTACCGACCTGCACGTTCTACATACCTAAAGGTTAACTTTTCATTCAGTTGATGCGGGAAGGAAAGTGGACATGAAGGAAGTGATCACTTGCTCATTTCTGTTCTACTTTAGTCTTGTCAATAAAAAAAATTCCTGCCCCGCTGGGAATCGAACCCAGGTCACCATGCGTACAATGCCTAGCGCGCTAACTCACTCTGCCACGGTGACTACTGATATGACCATGCAGTTGAAAGCGATGTTAAATTTTTGTTTAAAAAAACGCTTGCATACGAGTCTGCAACCATTGGGACATTTTCATATTTACTATTCAAGGTCCAATCCAAAACCCAACTGACCAAATTTCGTATTGTGCGCATGACACATACCTTCTCTCTTCTCTGCCTCTACAATTCAATACTTCGCCATTGTGCGCATGACACACACTTTCCCTCTTCTCTCCCTTTACAATTCAATATTTCGTTACATAATATCGTTACATAATATCGTTACATAATATCGTTACATAATTTCGTTACATAATTTCGTCACATAATTTTGGTTATGTGCCAGAGCAAAGACATGAAAATGTCAAAAGTTATCAACAAAGATAAGCCTCAAATTGGATTATCGTGCTCTTCTTCTTCTTTTAACTCTGTCTTATCCCGCTTGATCATGGTCGACGTTGTTCAACCTCATTTTTGAGGTTGGTTGATTTTGACACATTTTTTACGGTTGGATGCCCTTCCTAACGCCAACGATTCTATTTGATTTAACGTCCCTGGATTAGGATTATCGTGCTCTATGATTGGTTGAAACTCCGACTTGAGGTCTCTCTTAATATTTTTGTTCTAATCCTATCTTATAATTCGGTCCCACACATAGTCAAGGCGTGGGTTATTCTGGTAATCCAAAGGTCGCGGGTTTGCAAATGGTAGGAGGTTTGGAGCTTACTACCGGAATAATGAGACTTATTAAAATCCTAATCAGGTAGTATTGTATTATGAATATTATGTTTTACTTCAGAGAAATTTCTAATATTTTTGCGAAGTATTGTGTTCTTTTTTGTAAAAAAAAATATTTTTTGCTTCGATTTCAATTTTTTTTTTCTTCATATTTCTGGACGTTTCATAACCTCCTGAGCAACTTATGTCTGTCTGTTGGTCTGTCTGTCTTGTAACGCGCAAATCTCGTAAACTACAGAACGGTACACATATAAGAGACGTTCTGTAGATGGTCCCATTTTAAATTCATCAACTTTGCACTAGCGGTTCTGGGTAAAAGAGACCATGCGCCTGACCACAAACTTTTTACACTAACTAAAATCTCAAAATTGCCACGTGTATACGATGTGAAACAATCACGAGGAAGTATTGTGTCCATAATTGGCAGTGTTTTTTCACTGTTTCATCTTCTCCTTTTATCTTAATCCCAACCACTTTTTTTGTTCAACGCCCACTTCCACTGAATCGATCTAAATCGTAAAAAGTACATACTTTTTAACTATGTCAAAAACGTGCTTGCTTTAACCCTTCACTAAAATACGACCCTGATTCTCACCTCTTTTCATTTTTCTACCTCTCGTATTTATTATGGTTTTATTTTATTGTTATTCTATCTTTTACTTCCGATAAATTTCTAATATTAGAAATCGGAAGTATTGTATTCATTTTTTTAAACAATATTTTTTTGCTCCGATTTCGATTTTTTTCATATTTCTGGACGTTTCATAACCTCCTGAGAAACTTTGGTTTTGTGTCTGTTTGTCTGTCTGTCTGTTAAAAAATATTCTTTATAACGCGTAATACTCGGAAACTACTGAACGGATTTCGATGAATTTTGTAAACATCTGTAGATGGTCCCATTTTAAATTCATCGCACTAGCGGTTCTGGGTGAAAGAGACCATGCGCCTGACCTAAAAAGTTAGTTTTAAAGCGTTTAAGTAAAAGTTAGTTTTACTTAAACGCTTATATCTTGTGAACGGTACACCCGATTTTTATGAAAATTTGTATAGTATATATGCATATTATTGTTTTACATATGCCATTTATAATTATAATTTAGTTTGATTTAGAAAATCCAAAATTTTGGACAATAAAGTCAAAAAATGAGGTCTTCAACTTGCCGATACAGATTTTTTTTTTAAAGTCTAGAATGTATTCTACCATTTAAAACAAATTCGAAGAAAATCAGTTAAGCGGTTTTGGAGATACATGTTATTTACTATGCAATCTCAAAATTGGCACTTGTATACAATGTGAAGCAATCACGAGGAAGTATTGCGTCCATAATTCGTATGCTTATCCAGCTTTTATGCTTATCGGGCAATCCATCTTCTTATATTTCTCAGCTTTTTTTCCTTCATTATAAATTCTCCCTGTCTGTGTCTCTCCCCACATCTTTTATATCCTTCTCTAAGTGGATATATTCCTGTTTCTCAGTTCCCATTTTGCCGTGGGTCTATTTTATATTCTTCATATATTATTCTCGGCTGAATCTTGCATGTATTTTCTTCTCTTTCTTATTCCCTGTCGATTTATTTTATTGTATTTATTAAACTATCTAATGTTTTGAAATCCCTATTTTTTTTCAAATTTCTTTTATCCTCGTCTCTCTCTTTCTATCTCTCTCTGTTTATCTCTTTTACTCTCTACCACTTAAAAAACACTTTTGTTTACATTTATTTTATCTTTCATTATTAGTTCGATCATTTGCTCTCCCTTCATTTGCCCTTAATTTGCGTCCTCTTCTTTCTTCCATACACCAAGCAACCATCTCTTTCTCAAGGACATCATTTTCTGTGTCTTATTCTTCCTTTTTTCTCTCCTACTCTTTCTCTCTTTCCCTCCTACTCTTTCTTTCTTTCTCTCTTTCTCTCCTACTCTTTCTCTCTTTCCCTCCTACTCTTTTTTTCTTTCTCTCTTTCTCTCCTACTCTTTCTGGTACTCCTGGCATTAGTAGTCCAGTGGTTAACGTACTAGTCTGCTAATCCAGGTAGTGTACAGATCCGTTGGTTTGAATCCCACCAAGTGCATGAATAATTTTTCCTCATTAATTTGAGTTTGTGACCTCATAATAACGAGACTGTGAGGGTAAGGTGGTAGAAAATGCTTTGAGCATTAACCTCGCATGGTTGTTACCTTCCACTAAAGAGTGTTATTATTATTTATTTATTTCTCTCTCTCCTACTCTTTCTTTTCCTATCTTTCTTTCCTTCCGTCTCAAACTTCACGTACCTTGTATTCTCGAAGAATCAATAGAGACAAGTTTTATTTCAAAAAAAAAGGGGGGGGGGGGGGGGAGAAGTACAATGACGACATGTTGTGACAGTTATTAAGGATAAATACAGAGAAAGAAGAGATAGATAGAGGTTAAATAGAGAAAGAGATAAATAGAGAGATGTTGTGACATCGATTAAGGATAAATACAAAGAAACATGGCTATGAGAGATAGACAGATAGACGAATGGATTGAAAAAAAGACATAAAAATAAAGCAATAAATGAGATTGATATAGTAACGAGAGAAAGACAGAAAAAGAGAATAAATACTGTATATATGTGTACATATAATACATCACCCATCCTATTCTAAACAGTAAACATCTCCAAATCCTGCCCCTAATAAAGACGGGGTGAAAAAGATCCAAGGACAAACGTAATGTCAACAAAGGTTGAGCCTCTACATCAATTAGTGCTTTAAAGGTCATTTTGAAGGTCTTCTTTGGGGGAGGCAAAATAAAAGTTGTTTGTTGAGTAAATTTGGATGATTTCCAAAACCTCCATGTCTGTGGAAGGTTTATCACCATGTCCTCAGTTTATTTTGCTTTCATTTGTACGTACATTATTTTAAAACCAAAATCATAATATTGTAATAAAATAATTATAAAAAGGTATGTAGGTAGTTACATTCTGTAAATACTTTGTATGACGAAGTAATAATTCCTTATGGAATTATTTTTTTATGATAATTATTAACCTAATTATTTTCTACAATAATTATTGAATAATATTGGATTTTTAATTCTGCATATGTAATATTATTTTCGATAGAATTCTATATGTACCTACATTCTTTTTCTTATATAAACGTCCAGGCCTCTAGGGCCACTTCAATTTTATTGTGCTAAATGGCAGACCTGCTATCAGTGATATTAAAGATTGGCAGATTCTCGAGTCTAACATTTCTAACATATTTGGCACAGTTGAAGTGGCCCTCTATACATAGTTAGAAAAAAAAGGATGCCCAGAAAGCATGAATTTTGGGTGAAAATGAAGATATTATCATCAGTAACATTGACAATGGAATCGTCATTGTTGAGATTGAGAAAGTTCAGATATATAAAACCTCTGTAAGGATGAAGTTGAAGAAATATACTTGTGCGCAATTCTTCATGATATGAATCGGAGAATAGACCGTATATTCTCATCATGAGATATGGGAAAAGCACTGATTGTGATCTGTTCAAAAATTTGGCAGCACATTTTACTGTCGTAAGAGGATCAGGTTTTGTTCTCTTTTAGAAAATTTGCGATGAGATTCGTTTTTCACTCCTTGATAGAAAAATAGATAATAATTACCTATTATTATTATTGAATACTTTATAAGTATAGGACATTTATATGTATAGGTACAAATAAGTAATGTCTTGCTCGGGGACTATAAACATGGAGTAGACCAGCAGTCTGGCTGGGGGACTATAAACAGGGAGTAGACCAGCATTGGCTTGGTTCTGGGGGCCCTTGTCACTGTATTAGCCTCCTTGCAAAGACGGAGGTAGAAGTACTGAGTCATTCCTCCACCGTCTGGCTACCATCGTTCACGATGACGCCACCCTGATGATGAAACAAGTAATGAGAAAAAATGTAAACAACGTAAGTAAGAAAAAAGATTAATAACAAAATATATTTAAAGATGTCCTAAATAGAGGGCGGGGTTATTACCTATGGCAATCTCTTCCACCCAACTCTATTTACTATTTTATGCTCGCTCGAACTGTGGCATAATTCATTATTCCTCCTTATTATATTTACACTAAACCCATCTGCCAGGAAATGCCCTGTTCTTGGATCCCTAGTCTCCTGAACTAAAACTGTAGTTGAATCACGTGAAGCACAGCTTTTAACTCATATATTAATATCATTTACCTATATGTATACGGATATATAATTATATATGTCGTCATTGTGACCTGCTCTTTAGAACTACAACATCCTGTTTGCATATTAAGTCAAAAGGAGCTTCAAACCATCAGAACATAGCGTGCATCCGGCTTTTCTTTACCCCATGAGGTTAAAAAAGTAACTTCATTATAAGTAATTAATTGTTACTCTCAGAATGAATAATTTATTGCAAGTAAAAATTTAAATTGTGCAGTTGAAAGCGACGTTGAACCCTCCCAAAACAGCACTGGTAGTCAATTGGTTAACGCGCTAGTCTGGTAATTAAAGGTAGCGTAGGGATCCGTTGGTTCGAATCCCACCCAGTGCATGAATTTTTTGTCATTCATTTGAGAAAGTAACCACTTCGCCTAGTGGTTACTTTCCACTAAAGAGTAAATTATTATTATAAAAACAAAATGAAAAATATACCTCTCATTATTATACCTATCTCAAACAGGTTTATCGACAGTGGGAGCATTTTATTGTATGTGTATGTATAACTTTATTTGTGGTGAAGCACAAGGCCTTTCCAAAAAAAATTTGGGTAGCGCAGCATTACTAAGAGACTCCTTCACTTTTTGAATTCTATTTCATCAATTTCTTTTTATTCTGGTAAAAAACTGGTCGTTACTCATACAAGTAACTACATTCAAGTATCCAAGTACAGAGCAGAAAAATTCCTGCCTTTCTGGGGATCAAACCCAGCTCACCATGCGTGCAATGCCCAGCGCGCTAACTCACTCGGCAACATCATTTTATTTTAATATTTTCAAGTCTCTTTTAAATCAGAAGCCATTGCAGCTATCTAGAGGGCTAATATTTAATTAAGTGAGGTAGGCATGCCACTTTTTCTTTGATCATGCTCCCTCGGTAAAACCTTTCTATTAAAATATTGTGAATAATTAAGTAATTGAATGGAAAAAGTGGGTTGCTCATTTTTACATTAATAAATTCATTATCGTCGGGAAAAAGCTTTTTGCTTTCATTTATGTTATAATAGTAGCTATAATAATTATGTAGATACAACTTTTCAACACGATCCATTGGATACTTGCAAGAACATTGCTGTTGGGGACACCAAGGGGGCGAAGCAGTGTTTTAGGGGTAACTACCTAACGTTTATAGATTGTAATTAATTATAGTTTAGGAATTTCCGTAAGAAGGGCTGTTAAAATTTCCAGGTATTACACATAAGTCTATGGGTAAATCATCAAGATACACTTTTGTTAGTCACTTGAAAGTCAAGCCACATCTACAAAATCTACATAGAGGTACATTTACCAACGTGGGGATTCACACACTCACCGATTGAACTGATTGATTGACCAACCAAATTATACCTACATAAACTGTTAGCGTATACCTCCCGTATACCAAATTATACCTCCCTGTCTCGAGCCGACAGCCTAAATAAAGCACTACTATACTATACAGTATACATATTATGTAAGTACTTACCTACCTCAGTAGCTTGATTGATAAGACGGCGGATTTGTAACCTGAAGGTCGGTGGTTCAAATATGTTAACTTTATAACTTTTTTTACTATGTAAGTAGTTACGTCAGTCTTTTAACTAGCAACATGTACCTATATATATACACTTGAGAGCAATAAATTCGGGACAGGACATTTCACCGTTTCAGTTGGCCCTGGTCAATTTGTTTGGCATGAAGTTGATAAAAAATGAATATATTTGAAAAGCTTGTACGCATACCTTTCAGAAAATATACAATGTGTCCGGGTTATGTACTATGCAACAATGATAATGGCCACTTTCCAGAAACACCTCATTTTTTTGACGAAAACACGTGCAACGAGGGTATTTTAAATTTGATTTTTTGTTGTGATAACGCTTTTTTGGCCAGTAAATTATTTCCTTAAATGCAACACTATGAGGAAGGAAATTCAGTTGAATTTTTCTTTTCATCATGGAGACATCGCACTCCATAGCTCTGAAAGTGGTTTTACTTGTGAGTCAAGGTGTTAAGCAAAGAGATGTTGCTAGACAGCTAAATTTGTCAAAGTCTAAGGTGAACAGAATTGACCAAAGGTATCGGCAGACAGGTAGCTATGATCGGAGACCAGGATCTGCCAGATCAAAGAAGACAACTGCCGAAGAGGACCGATATGCTGTCATGACAAGCTTAAGAAATCGAGACATGTCTGGTGTTGAGGTCCTACAGCAGCTTGTTATGGCAACTGGTGTTGATGTCAGCCCTTGGACAGTAAGGAGACCCTTGAAAGAGAAAGGTCTCATACCAAGAAGAAAAGCTACGGGACCCAAACTCAACAGACAACACCGACAACGTCGTTTACAATTTGCCCTTGAACACGCTGATTGGACCGATGAGGAATGGGGGCATGTTCTGTTCTCGGATGAGAGCCGAGCCTGCTTGTTCTGCAATGACAGACGTACAAGAGTGTATAGAAGACCAGGTTAACGGTATACTCAATGTTGTATTCAAGAAACTGTGAGTTTTGGTAGAGGATCTTGTATGTTCTGGGGTGGAATTTCTATGGAAGCTAAATCAGAGCTCGTTATCATCAATTGTGGAGGACAAGGAGGTAACCTAACTGCAGAAAGGTATGTCACTGACATCATTGAAGATCATGTTGTCCCCTACGCAGGTTTTGTGGGTGATGGATTCGTGTTAATGCAAGACAATGCCCGACCTCATACAGCACGTATTGTAAGTGACTTTCTCCAAGAGGCCGGTATTTGAACCCTCAGCTGGCCAACTATTAGTCCTGATCTTAATCTTATTGAACACCTCTGGGACGAACTTAAAAGACGTATCCGTGCTCGAAACCCGCCCCCAATGAACCACAGGGACCTGAAACAGGCGCTTTTTGAGGAGTGGGAGAATATCCCTCAAGAAACGGCTGCCAACCTAATCAAGTTCATGAGAAATCGATTGCAGGCTGTCATACAATCGAGGGGGGAATACCAGATACTAAGAGGTAAGTAACAGCCAAATTTCAATGAAGACTTCGAAGAAATAACACAAAAAACACCGATATCTTTTGCAGTGTTTTCATGCTCTTTAGACTTCTTTTTCTTAATTGACTTATTACATTAAAAAACATGCTTACAATGAAAAAAAATATGCACAGTCTTAATACCAAAAAAATTCCTTTCTTGGGATACTTCACACTTGAAAATCCAATGTAAAATAAAAATTATAAAAATCAAAAACTTTGAGAAAGTTACTGTCCCGAATTTATTGCTCTCAAGTGTAGTTAGAAAGCTTTATACAGGGTGGGGCAAAAGTCTGGAAACCCCTGAATAACTTTCGAATGGCTTCTTCGGTAAAATTAAAATTTTGTAAGGTAAACTGGGCTAATAAGACCTTCTTTAAGAGTGGGGTCAATTTTTGTTACCGGCCCCCATGTCGGGGCCAGGGGGGCAAACTTCATTTTTTTAAATACGAACCCCTAACTTGCGATACATTTTTGGAAAGGTCTTTAAATAAGAATTACATTGGTGCAAATTTTATTTTTTTAATATAACTGTTTGCAAAGGGCGTCCAACTTTGTGTATGCAGTAAAGTCTGGAAACCCCTGAATATCTTTCGAAAGGGCTTCCTCAGTAAATTTAAAATTGTGCACGGAAAATCAGGGTAATAAAACCTTTCCAAAAATGTATCGCAAGGTGGGGTTTCGTTAAAAAAAAAATGAAGTAGGCCTCCCTGGCCCCGACATGGGGGCCGGTTAAAAAAAATTGGTCCCATTTTAATAAAAGGTCTAACTACCAAGGATTACCGTACACAATTTTAAATTTACTGAGAAAGCCCTTTCGAAAGATATTCAGGGGTTTCCAGACTTGACTGCATACACAAAGTTGGACGCCATTTGCAAATAGTTAATATTAAAAAAATAAAATTTGCACCAATGTATTTCTTATTTAAAGACCTTTTCAAAAATGTATCGCAAGGTGGGGGTTCGTGTTTAAAAAAATGAAGTTGGCCCCCCTGGCCCCGACATGGGGGCCGGTAACAAAAATCGTCCCCACTCTAAAAGAAGGTCTTATTAGCCTGGTTCACTGTACAAAATTTTAATTTTACCGAAGAAGCCATTCGAAAGTTTTTCAGGGGTTTCCAGACTTTTGCCCCACCCTGTATAGCAGCTACTGTAGACACTTGTGGTCTGTGTTGTAGCTTGTCTATCCCTAGCAATACTTTCTATTTAGGTGCTTGATCAACACGATTTATTTAGTTAACTTTAGAATTTTAGAATAAATAAGTTTTGAAAAATCATCGTATGGAAAAAAAAAACAAAACAAAATGTAGGCAGTGTCTTCTTTTTTCCATCTCACTGGTCCATAGAACAGCAAAAGCAATTATTTCTGATCAATACATTGAATGGTGTTAGCGTTTTCATGCCGGAATGCTGTCCCATTATTTTCAATTTGTTTCCTTTCAAATAACCCTTTGTCAGTGGAAGATGCTGCAAAGACTGTTATTGCGTGGCGCGTGGGAGGTACAGCTTAATCTTGTAATGTTCGTTTGATGGAAAATGTGTTCCTAATCTCTGTAATGTTGCAGACATCCGCCCTCGACTTTGCAGTAAATACTCTGTATCTCTTTGGAGACATTAATGGGGAGAGAGAGAGATAGAGTGATATAAAGACAGAGAGAGAGAGACAGAGACAAAAAGACAGGGTGAGCTAGTGAGTGAGAGAGAGAGAGAGAGAGAGAGAGAGAGAGAGAGAGAGAGAGAGAGATAGAGAGAGATGGAGAGAGAGATAGTTGGAGAAAGAGAGACAGAGATAGATAGAGAAAGAGAGAGAAGTATTGAAGGAGTAAGAGGTAGGGATGGATAAGAAGAGTAAGAACGAAGGGTGGGTGCGAAGGATATTGTAAAAGGAGAGGTATGAAAGGAGAATGAAAAGCAGGTAAAGAGAAAGAGAGAAGCTTAATGACATATTTAAAGAGAGTGAGAGAGAATGAAGGAAAAGGGTGTGATTTAATGGGAAGAAAAGTAGAAAGAGAGAGTTTTAAAGGGAGGTGGAGTGCAGGGTAGGCATGGAGGAGAAATAAAGAGGGAGAGTGAATAGAGGGAGAAAGGGGGAGATATTTAAGCTTGGGCTGCACGATATTAAAACATGTGGCGATATCTTGCCGGGCAGAATCAGGGTCTGGTTTATAATAATAAAAATACTCTTTGGTGGAATCTTACAGGCGAGTTTAATGCTTAAAACATTTTCAAACACTTGAGTACTTAACCCTGAGTTATTATTATGTGGTTAAAAACTCAAATGAACGAAGAAAAATCCAAGTATTGGATGGGATTTGATCCACGGATCCATGCACTCGATTGTTTAGATTACAACTTCTCACTTTTCTGTTTATACTGATTAAAATAGAGAGGTTGATGGCAAGGATATATTATTCAGAACTAGTACCTGCTGATGAGAGTAAATAAGCTCGAAACAACTGTCCAGGTATGTTCTGATATTCATGTACATATTGTACATTTAGATCAACTTCTCACTTTTCTGTTTATACTTATTTCTGTTTATACAAGACTGGCGCCGTAACCACATCGATCACCAACGCTTGGTTTAAAAGCGTACATAAGTTTTTCAGAATCAAATGTTCAGCAAATCAGAAAAAATGTTTCCATAAATAATAAGACTAATTGAATAGGATAAATGAACATAGGAAACACGAAAGTCAGAGCAAAAAAAAAGAGATTAATGGAAAGAAAGGAAGAGATACAAAGAGTGAATAAAATGCTTTGGAGGGGAAAAAAAAGAAAGATAAGTTTTTAAACTGCCTCATTTATTACTTCCGAGAAATTTCTAACATTAGAAATCGGAAGTATTATGTTCGTTTTTGTAAAAAAAAATGAAATATTTTTTTGCTCCGATTTCAATTTTTTTTTCTCTTTTTGTGTAAGTGACATAAAATACAAAATACCTCGTGCTGACTCTGGTGGTCCAAGTCAGCGAGCCTCCCCCATATCCGGTCCTGACTGGAGAGCTCTTGAGTCTGCTTGTGAAAGCTAAATACATATTTCCCGTCGTACCTGCCTGCTCTCGCCTGAATGTCTATGAGAGAGCCACGTCATGTATACACACCACACTTTGATCCTTTCAAAGCCTTTGATTAGGTAGCCAGAAATCCTTTGAAGCCTCCTCTTGCCTTTCCTGGAATATTAAACACTTGTCCTTGACCCGCGGGAAGGGCATTCATTCTCCAGTCAAGTATTTGCTCCTAGAGGATTTAAATTTCTTCCTGTGGCTGGAATGAGACAATTTGAGACTTCTGCATGTTATTTTACTTCCGACAAATGTCTTATATTATCGAAAGTATTGTGTTCGTTTTTGTAAAAAAAAAATTAAAATATTTTTTGTTCCGATTTCAATTTTTTTTTATATTTCTGTACGTTATATTATTATTATTATAGTATGATTTATTCGGTAGAACAAAAATATATGCAGTAAAATACAATGAAATCATAAAGAAAATTTTAAATTGCCATAATAATGTTATCTGGATAAAAGAAGGATGTTTAGTTTATTTGTCACTTTCCTTCTCCTCAGCACTGGCATTTTATTAGAATTTGTGCTCATAAAAATTAAGTTCTTTTGAAATAATAAATCTTAGTAGGTACTTCTTAAATAAAACACCCAATTTTCATTATATTTCCTACTAAAATTTCTAATCTTAATATAAGATAGCTCTGTTTTACAGCCTGATAATAAAAAGTATGTATACTTGTATAGTTAAATGAGGCCATCATGAAATTACGAGTATAATACGAAAATCAGTCTGAAAAAAACTGACTAAAGATATGCAATCTTTTTTTTTATGTAACAATCATTTTTTTCACAAGTGTCGGATATTAGGAAAAACTGCTTCAATTTATTTGCTTCGTCAGGATGACAATCGTCCAAAATAAAATTTGTAAATTCGCAATAAAACTTGTTAAAAATAATGATGTAATAAAATTCATGTTATGAATAAATTCGAATATTAGAGTTTCTAATGATTATCCTTGAATTCCATGATGTTGTAAAAAAATATTGAAACGAAAATAATTATAATAAATACAGACGCAATATAATATGTAGGTAGCTATAGCTAAGTTGTGTATAAGGAGTGTTGTGTATAGTCAACTTTCCAGATCTTACAGAAAGGAAAGTACCTACTTACCTAATGGAATAACACAACATTTTCCATAGTCAGTTTTAACTGAATTAAATTAAAATATTAAAATTATTCCAGCATTTCATTTAGGGCCATTTGATATTATTATGGGGTCAAAGAATGAAATAAATTTAATAAGCAAAATTTATGCATTGGATTGAGGAGTTTGAACCAACGGATCCCTAGATTAACAGACTAGCGCGCTGCTAGCCTTAGAATTACCTACTTATAGTAAGAATTACCTACTTATGTGAAAAATATAAAAATGGTTTACTAATGACTTATATTTAAAAAAGAGATTTGAATCTCAACCTCTTTGTTAAAACTGTTAAAAGTATATGCATAGCCAACGCGAATTACTTAGCAACTAATGAGATTAATGGGTCCTTGCCTTGTGTTGGAGCGAAACCCACAAAAATCTGAATTAATTATGAACATAAACAAACATTTAACATAAATTTTTGAAAATGTAAATGCAAAACTAAAATATAGCAACGCGATAGTTGTGTAATTATAATTATGATAGTAAGTTTATTGTACCTATGTATAAAATTGTATATGTATGTAGACACATGTGTGTTGTTTATATTTATGCGAAAATTTTCATACAAAATTATACAAAAGAGTAAAGTTAATTTGATGCAGAGTTTTGTTATATTTATCATTTATTCGTAGTAAAAGAGTCTCAACTATTAGTATACAGAACTTACTTACTTAGTCGTAGATAATAAAATTATTAGATTTACATCATAGATAGGTATCTTAGGTTTGAAAATTTGCAAAGAAAATTTAAATTTGGTTATATTTGTTTGTATACCTTCCGGTGTGTTCGTGTTGACCTCTGGGTTCTGACCTACATGGGGAATGTTGAATCACCTGTCGAATTTAAGGAAAAGTTTCGTGCCACATCATCTCCCTGCAAACATAAGATCTACAATTCCACATTCCAAATTTCAAGTATTTATCATATTATATCTAAGTATAACAAAGTTAAGTACAATATTAACAGTGTAACATTAAGCAAAAATAAATAACAAAGAAGAAAATAATTCTAAATGTCCTAACTAATGATGATGTGTTAATAATCACATCATCATAAATAATATTGATTTACGAAAAGGAATTCACAAAAAAATTGGGGTTCAAACCCAGGATTTTCGGTAAGAGAGTGAGGATTGAACTCGCGACTTACGGAACAGAGAGGGTGCAACTGAACACTACACCCCAGTTTACAACCTAAGTGCCTACTCTAGAAGCTACTTTGAGGCACACGTAGGAAGCTTAGGGAAATAGCCCTACCGTGTTGCTATATTCTTCACAATCCTGATGGTAATTTACTTACCGCACCCCCATGACTTGCCCCTCCCACTCCCATTACACGACCTACATTACCGTCTGCTGTTATGGGAAGCCTTGCATACAACAGGGCGCTTGCAAAGGCCAGGAACATGTTTAGATCTACAAAGGTTAGATTCTCTTAAAGCATGAATTTTTGTAAAAAATGGTATCAAGAAAAAAAATGCTTTCAATTTTGAATTTTTTATGATACTATCTATTATGGTTACTATTTTCAATTGATGAATAATCGTATATTAATTTTTGTACAAAAAATTAACATAATTTTGCATTCGCTGAATGTATTATTCAAATGAAAATTGACCGTTAAAAGAAAAAATTGCGGATTCTGGGATTGTTTGTTGAGTAGAGTTTGTTGGTGGTTTTCTCTGTGTTATTATGTTACAACTGTTAAGTGGGTAACTCAGCATTACGAATCTGTACATTTCATCACTTTCCAACATCCATATAAAATGCCTTCTCGAATCGCCCCCAGTGATCGCTACTCATACAAATACTCATTTTTCCTCACGAGATATGAGTGGGCCCCGGACATCCAAGTACAGAGCAGAAAAGTTCTGCCCTGCTGGGAATTGAACCCAGATCAACGTGCGTGCAAGCCAGTGCCACGATGACTAGAAGGTGAGACCATGTGCGGCCGGTGGGAACACTTTTTGGGGGTGCTGCCACATAAACTGGACTAAAATGGGATTTATAGAGTAGCTCTTTTAGTATCTAGAGATTTTGAGGTTGTTTAGCATGCCAATCTTATTAATTATGCATTAATTATTCTAGAAATGTGTGATGATTTTCATTGTGTACGAGCTAGAACGTGGCCGCTCTTGGCCGAGAATTCTTTTTAGAACAATGCGATGGTCAGGTTTCCTGAGAATCCAATATTTTTTGTAGTCATTAATAATGTCTGTTGTATAATAACTTCAGGTGTCCCCATACTTTTCCCTCCTCCTGTACAACATTAACCTGTATCACCAGGGCTTGAACCCAGATCGCGTGCAGAGCATAGGGTGTTCTGATGTTCGACGCTTTCAAATGACTATCATAAAATATCCAGCTATCTACATTTACCTCTTCGCCTACCTTTTCCCGTCTATCTTTTTTTCCATCACTTTTTTGAATTTTTCCCTCGTTCATTTTTTTCCTCCCTCTCCCCTATGAGTAATATTTTCTTCTCTCCCTCCCCTCCAGTTTCCATCAATGCCATAGTATGCTATACCTTCTAATTACGATTTCATATCCTCCCTAATACCTGTTTTCCATCACTTATTCAAAACATACAATTGGAAAACTAGGTAGGTATATGGAGACGAAAAAATAAGAGAGCGGAGAGGAAGTAAGTTTGAACGTTTTCGCGTTAAACGTTCAAATATATTGGATTTCAAAAACAATTGCGCCTTAGAAATCCAATATTTTTGACCATTTAACTCGAAAAATCTCACCACATCCACTCGGGTCTCTCAGCTTCTTTGTTGCCATAAAGTTCTGCAAAGAAACACCAGCTGTAAATATACAGGAGCACATTAAAAATTAGAGCTATCGATAAAAAGTGATCAACAACAAGATCTACTTTCCTTTTAGGGAATAGAAATACAAACGGGTGTTAAATTTTTTGATATAGATTTTATATAAAGAGAAATGGCATTTTCTTTTTTAAATACCATCATATAAGTTTATCAGTTGATTCCATAGGTATTTCACTTGTAAAAGTAGCAACCGGATGTCCGAGAGCCTCTCACCGGGGACTTCATAAACTCTCTGTTGCATGTTGGAATTCCATTACTCTCTTTTGTATGCAAATGAAATTCATAAAATAAAATTAATGTTCATTTCCAAAGGCCATTATTATTTTTTCATAATAATAATAAAAAATATAATAATAAAATATTATAAATGATTAGAGACTATGCGACGTAAGAATGCATTTACCCAATAAATTATCATTATGACTGGAGTAATTTATTTAGATGAATATTTCATGCTTTGACTTTCAGTATTTTTTTTGCTTTTGAGGTCATTATCGTAAAATTCTAGGT
This sequence comes from Bactericera cockerelli, assembly GCA_024516035.1. Taxonomy (NCBI): domain Eukaryota; kingdom Metazoa; phylum Arthropoda; class Insecta; order Hemiptera; family Triozidae; genus Bactericera; species Bactericera cockerelli. The sequence goes on from CM044961.1 coordinate 14,772,002, forward strand.
TTAAACCCTTTCATTAAGATAATAATATATGATAACTATTATTTTAGGATCACATTTTGATTATCATTTGACCTTTGACCCTAATTTGATGCATTTAGTCATGACGATGACAAATGAATCGGTACATGCAAAAACGACATCAATCACATTTTTTTGGAAAATGAGGTTTTCATAGATTTTGGATCTCGGAAGGTAAACGCACAATTCTACATCAAAACCATAATTATCATTCTGCTACTCCCTTCCTATATAAACACGTTTCTATAATTTTCGTTCCATGCAAGAACGACATAGATCCGGGTCTGTCTGTATGTATAGAACAGGATATCTCAAGAACGGTAAGAGCTAGAGACTTGAAATCTGGTATGAAAATTAATTTTATACACCAGACAAACCACGAAACTTTTGGTTAAAATCGGCCGCAAAATGCGGCCGCAGGGCCGCAAATACTGGCCGCAAGCGCTGCTTTTTTAAATTGGTAAAAAATACAAAAAAAGTTAGAGAACAACATTTTCTTAGATTAAAAAAAATAATAGGGGTCTCTTCTGATCATTTTTTTGACATCTTGAACTCTTTGGACCTCGGCCCAAATTTACCAGTAGGTATCTTGGGGGGGGGGGGACCCGCTTTGACTAACTTTTTTATTATTCACCTAGATGGGGATTGTGACATATCAAATCCAATGATTTTGAGGTGCTGATTATGAATTTGGCATTGATTTGCAGCTGTTACCGTTGAGTCACCAGTGGCGGAGTTCGACTTCTTTTCGGGGATAAGGAAAGTCGTGTGATGTTTACACCAGAATTTATTTATACATATAATTTTTATGATTCATATTTTACTTCCGAGAAATTTCTAATATTAGAAATCGGAAGTATTGTGTTCGTTTTTGTAAAAAAAAATATTTTTTTGCTCCGATTTCAATTTTTTTCATATTTCTGGACGTTTCATGACCTACTGAGTAAATTTGGTTTTGTGTCCGTCTGTCGGTCTGTCGGTCTGTCGGTCTGTCTGTTAAAACGATTCCTTGTAACGCGCAAATCTCGGAAACTACTCGACCGATTTTGATGAAATTTTGCACACATCTAGGAGACATTCTGTAGATGGTCCCATTTTAAATTCATTGAATTCATACTAGCGGTTCTGGGTGAAAGAGACCATGCGCCTGACCACTAACTTTTTACTTAAACGCTTATATCTCGTGAACGGTACACCCGATTTCAATGAAATTTTGTAAGAATATGCATATTATTGTTTCACATAGATTATTTATATTTATTTTTAAATTAATTATAATTTGACTCTGATATTTAAGAAAATCCGAAAATTTGGACAAAAAAGTAAAAAAAATAAGGACCACGACTTGCCAATACAGAATTTTTTGTGGAATTTAGAATGTAGAGAAAACGATATTCTACCATATAAAACAAATTTGAAGAAAATCGGTTGAGCCGTTGGAGATATAAGTAATTTTCTATAAAATCTCAAAATTGGCACGTGTTTACAATGTGAAGCAATCACGAGGAAGTATTGTGTCCATAATTGGCAGTGTTTTTTTGTTTTTGTTTGAAATAACAATAAAATTCGAAGTGTACGTGTGTTATTATTTATAATATTTTCGATATTTGCAAAAACAGCATCATTCCACGACCTTTGAACGGCTATTTCTTTAAAATGGCACTACATATCTGACCAAAATTATATAGAATGGTTTCTTTTGGCAATTCCTTGCGATTACATATTTTTTTCTTTTTTTTCTTATAGACAAAGAACGAATAGGAAAGTTTTTTTTGATTTTCCAAAAGTTTACTCTTTTGGAATGATGTCGTTTTTGCATGTACCGATTCAAATATGAAATAGGTAACGTAATAGTTATAGGTAAATAGGAACCTAATATAAAAAACACTGCCAATTATGGACACAATACTTCCTCGTGATTGTTTCACATTGTGTACACGTGCGAATTTTGAGTTTTTATACTAAATTACTTGTATCTCCAAAACGGCTGAACCGATTTTCTTCAAATTTGTTTTATATGGTAGAAAACCGTTTTTTCTACATTCTAGATTCTACAAAAAATTCTGTATCGGCAAGTCGTGGTTCTTATTTTTTGACTTTATTGTCCAAAATTTCGGATTTTCTTAAATATCAGAGTCAAATTATAATTAATTAAAAAGAAAATATAAAAAGCCTGTGTAGAACATTAATATGCATATACATACAAAATTTCATCAAAATCGGGTGTACCGTTCACGAGATATAAGCATTTAAGTAAAAAGTTAGTGGTCAGGCGCATGGTCTCTTTCACCCAGAGCCGCTAGTACGAATTCGATGAATTTAAAATGGGACCATCTACAGAATGTCTCCTAGATGTTTACAAAATTTCATCAAAATCGGTCGAGTAGTTTCCGAGATTTGCGCGTTACAAGGAATCGTTTTAACAGACAGACAGACAGACAGACAGACAGACAGACAGACCGACAGACGGACACAAAACCAAATTTGCTCAGGAGGTTATGAAACGTCCAGAAATATGAAAAAAATTGAAATCGGAGCAAAAAAATATTTTTTTTTACAAAAACGAACACAATACTTCCGATTTCTAATATTAGAAATTTCTCGGAAGTAAAATAAGAACCTAATATAAAATAATTATTTAATTATTAATATCAACCTGCGTGGTGCAATGGTTATGAGTACGACTCGTAGTCCAGAACTCGTGAGTTCGATCATCGATTTGGGCAGAAATTCCTTTTATTTTATCCCATATGATTAATTCAAATAAACCGCGGGTTCCAGTCAAATAACTCGGTCTTTTTTTATTAATAATATTGATCTGACAATTATTTTTTTTACTTCTCAAATGAACACCACGTGTGATTTTTTTTAAACTTCTCAAATTAACACCATTTAATAAAGAGAGGAAATAAGATGCTCCTGAATAAAAATAAAGGCCACTTGTGACTAACACGACAGAAGCTTCAGCCTAATAGAAAAGGCAACACTTGAAAGTTCTTCACAAAGCACGGAAGAGCTGAGAGACTTTCACGAGAGAGAAAAAAAGCACAAATTGGACCACTCTCCTCTCGTCATACGAAGTAGAATTACGTACAGATCTCTGGAGAATATTGTCTCTGATCATAAATACAACGGAATTCCTCTTTTCATTCTGTTTGAGAGATATTCGATGTCGAAGGGTTTGGTATTATTTATTCTTTACAGTATTACAACATATTTAGGATATACAATATACATACATAGTAGACTGGCTAGAGTAGGTATATCTGTTGTATGTGCTATATCACAAGGGATATAGCGTTATCACCCAGGACAACACACACGGGAGCTATGATTTGAAGAGGAAAAAGAATTCTCATCTTGTCAAACTAAATCTTGTCCAAAATTCAGGGCTGGGAAACAGTTTGACAGAATGAAATTTTTTTGGATAAAATTTGGAAACTAAAATCCTTGAAGATTACGGACCCATTTCTTGGCTTTACAGGGACATGTATTGTAATAGTCGTGTGCTCACGTGTCAGCGGGTAGGGCGTAGGCTTTATCACAAAGAAAGAGGTGATACTTGAAATTAAAAAATATGGTAATAATAATAGTAAATACCCCAAAAATAGTAATAATAGTAGGTAAGTAATAATAAGAAGAAAACATGTTTCTATAAAGTAATGATGATAATTACTAAAATAAATACCTATGTGTTAATAAAGAAAATTATTTAAAATTCAGACTTCTTGATTTGGCAGGTCGGAGCGCTACCGCGATCCTTATTATAAAATAACCATACCTACCTACAATCAAAAATATCTTCAAGATCATGATTAAAAAAAAAAAAAAAAAACTTTTTCAGTTAGTTTATCTTATGTCTCCCTCTCTTTTTCTCGGTGTCTCAGGTGTCTCACTGTCTCAATTTTTAAATTGAATCTGTTATTAAGAGTAATAAGTTTAGTATATTACTATCGTGTTTTACCACAAGGATTTCTGTTAGTTTATAAAAGTGAAAGGTGGTCAACAATTATTTCCATAATTCAGTCCCATCCAAAATATTTCTCTCCTCACTTCTGAGTCAGGCACCTCTGCCAAAAGCTTTCAGAAAATCAGGAAGCTGGATGGTAGCTTCCTTTCTGTTTGACAAGGACGTGTCAATACACCTCCCTCATTTCCTCCCTCAATTTCTCACTGTCCCTCACACCAAATCCATCCAATCTACTTCCCTCTCTCTCTTTTCTCATTATCTCTCTGTCTCTTTCTCTCTCTATATCTCTTTTTTTCTCTCTCATTCTGTCTGACTCAATATCTCTAAATTTGTATTTTTCTCTCTACCTTTTTTTATCTCTCACTCTTTCTCTATATCTTTTTTTTATCTCTCTCTCTCACTATCTTTTACACTCTCTCTTTATTTCTCTCTGTCTCATTTTTCTCGTTATCTCTATATCTCTTCTTGTTTTTCTCATTCTGTCTCACTTAATATCTCTATTTCTCTCTGTTTCTTTCTCTCTCTATATCTCATTTTATCTTTTTTATTCTATCTCACTTAATTTCTCTATTTTTATATTTTCTCTTTAAATCTTTTTTCTATCCCTCACTCTTTCTTTAAATCTCTTTTTTTATCTCTCTCTCATTATCTTTCTATCTCTTTTTCGCCCTATACCTCTTTTTATCTTTCTCATTCTGTCTCACTCAATATCTCTATTTTTTTTCTCCTTAACTCTCTTTTCAATCGCTCACTCTTTCTTTATATCTCTTTTTTATCTTTCTCTCTCTATATATATCTCTCTGTCACTTTCTCTCTCTATTTCTAAAAAAAAAATTCTCGAAAGTCTCATATAATTAAATACATTGGGATACAATAAGCATGAATATTTTAATCCAGAATTGTTCGCTAGGTCCAATATTATTGCTATTATTTCGCATCCGCGTACAGCCGAACATCAGTTCTTTAATTTTATTTAGAATATTTTTTTTATCATTTTAACGTCCCTATAGTAGTGGCCTATGGGAACTAATCTGTTAAAGTCAAATATACATAAAAGGTAATAGCATCTTTCCTGTGTAAACTCCTTCAGAGTTTGAAACGAACATAAGAGTCTCAAACTGCCAGGAGCCTTATGTATTTGTATCTTCTTATTGAATTTCCTAGAAGAAATCTCAGCTTTCAAGGTAAAAGAATATCCTTCCAGCTTTCCTCTGTGACACGAGCATGTATACAATGGAAGTTACAGAGGCAAGTTCTACATGTTACTGATGAGACGATACTCAGAATATAAATATGTATGTGCGAGTATCGGGTGGTTTTCTTGGTGTTATTATGACACAACGGTAGTGGGTGGCTCAGCATTACCAATCTCCAAATTTCTTCATTTTCTACAATCAAATATGTATATTCCTTATCGTATTATTGATGACACCAGTTGCAACATACAAATAATAGCTACTCATTTTTCCTCACGAGAGTCCCGAGATATGAATGGAGTCCGGATATTGAACTTCAATGATTGAACTACAGAGTGCACTGTTAGCCAAGTGGTTAATGCGCTAGTCTGGTAGTCCAGATAGCGTAGGTATCCGTTGCTTCAAATCCCACCCAGTGCATGAATTTTTTTCAATAATTTGAGTTTGTGACCATATAATAATAAGACTCTCAGGGTCAGGTGGTAATAAATGCTTTGGGCATTAACCTCGCCTGGTGGTTACCTTTCACTAAAGAGTGATATTATTATTATTACAGAAACGAAGTGGGAGACTATTAGAATATGTATATTTAATAATAATAATATAAATGTACATAATTGTTTTGTATAGAATTGCACATTGCATAGTATATATTTTACATAAAGTTATGCGGCGTACATAGAAATCACAACGCCATTAATGATTCGAAAAAAGAATTGACTTGTGCTCTGAAAAAAATTGAAATCGGAGCAAAAAAATATTTTTTTTTTTACAAAAACGAACACAGTACTTCCGATTTCTAATATTAGAAATTTCTCGGAAGTAATATGCACTTCATGTTAGAATTCATTTCAAAAGGATCACTTTTGTTATATAAAAAAAATCAGCAAATTATTTTTGCATATAGCTAATTGATCTTACCTTTGTTTTTTAAGTGGGCGTTCCGCGGTCATACGCTCGCGATGTTCATAGTAAAACCGATCAGCTCTTTCTTTCTTTTGATTGCTTTGTTGTTTCATTTGTTCACGCTTTTCAGCCTCCAACATTTCTTGTTCGTGGTTCATTTGAAATAATCTTTGGTTGTTTTGATTGTCGCGTTTCGTCTTCTCTTGCTGAATTTTCGCTTTGATTTCATTAAAAGTTATATCATCTATCATTGGCGGTTGGCTCACTGCAACTCCTTTTCCTCGATTATTCTGCACTTGTTGAGGTGGGCTCACTGCAACTTCTTTTCCTCGATTATTCTGCACTTGTTGCGGTTGTCTTGATGTGCTGAGTCCAGCAACTTCCGAATCACTGACCCTAGTTGGTGCTAGTGACAAGAAATTTTTGTCTGGATCTGAACTTTGCCCGAGGGGTCCCAATTTGAGAAACTTTTTTCCCCACTCCTTCAGATCATCCGGATTGTTTTGTCCATTGACTGTAAAAAAAATGGAGGTGTCAGGTATCATTGTTTTGGAGCCATTATCACTCTTAATTAAAATTTATTACTGCCAATAAATTTCTAATAATTATTAGAAATCCGAATTATTGTGTTCATTTGTGTAGAAAAAATATTTTTGCTCCGATTTCAATTTTTTTCATATTTCTGGACGTTTTATAACCTCCTGAGCAACTTTTTTTTTTAATATTTGTTAATTAAATATGATTTAGCTCTGATATTTGAGAAAGACCAAAATTTTGGACAAAAAAGTCCAAAAATATCTACGACTTGCACAGATTTTTTTTGTAAAATCTAGAATACACTAAAAACGGTATTCTACCATGAAAACAAATTTGAAGAAAATTGGTTAAGCGGTTTTGGAGGTAGGTATTGCCACGTAGGTACAATGTGAACCAATCACGAGGAAGTATTGTGTCCATAATTGGCTGTGTATTATACTTAAATAGCGGGCTGTCGCCCGCTTTGCGGGCCGAGGCATGGCCGTAAAAGCAAAAAATACTTTTTCGCCAATGGCAGTTGTTGTAGTGGGAATTTCGAAAAATCCCGTCTTATTGCACATCTAGACTATAAGACAAAGCTATATACCAAATTTCAGCTAGGACTTACGGTTTGGGCTGTAGAGCGATGATCAGTCAGTGGTCAGTCAGTGGTCAGTGACTTTGACATTTATATATTAAGATTAATTTAATAAAGTTCGATATAAAAATTTTTTTTTACGTCGCATTCAATTGCTGAAATCATGACGGGGGTTTTACCCTCCTATTCGCTGGAAAATCACAAACCAGCTACTCTAATTAACCTCACCTAGCCTGAGTGTCGCCGGGAATTTGTTTAGCCACCTATCGATGTCCTATTCTCGCTAGACGTTTCTTAACTTCAGTGACAGAACGAGAACTGGCATATTCATACAGATACTTATCATTATCACATTTACATATTATTCTTAAAATAATTATTTTTTGAAAAGATGATTGTTTCACAGCCCCTTATATCTCTCAGTCGTGAAAAATCTGTAGCACCTTACCTGCTAATATAAAGACAGTGAGAGAGGCTATAAAAGACAGAGGAAGATTTCCCATCGCTATAGCTTCGACTTTGGTAGATGGTGGAACAATTTATGTTTGAATGTAGATCATTGGCATCATACAGATGGTTCTAAACAAGGCAGTACATGTGAAAAACACGAAATGTGTTGATCTCACATCTCATTAGGCTTAACGTGACTTGTCTACATTATCAATTAATCATGCAAGTGAAAAATATCCTTGCAAGGGGGTGGTTCAGAATTAACGCGCTTTTTTAACAGGTATCTAATTTTCACGGCATTATTCCTCTTCTTAAGCACGACTTGTTTTGCTGATCCCGAAGCATTGGTTGTTCCATATTTTAAACAGTTGTCCTCCGAGAATCTCGCTTGAGCACTAGCTGTACGTCCAAATATGTTGAATAATTATGAAAAAACCAATGCTAATACCACGTGATTTGACATGAAAAACTATACTGTTTGAGTTAGCTGAGTGGAACGTTGGCTCCAATAAAGAGAAATGCCATTACATCATGTATATTTTTAAATATAGCAATACGAGTAGAAGAAAAATACAAATTAACAAGTTGGAGCTCATTAGACTAAACATGATAGTAAATTATGTCTACATATTTTATGTCAAGCCAGTTGAGACTTACCCTGGTACTCGTAGCTTATACAGGCTGGAGCATATCAATACAACACAGTACTCTATTTATCCTAAACATACAGTTATTATTTAGATATTATTGTTACAGGAAAACGGGCGAAGTGACCCGTAGGGAAATGAAAAAGGAGGCGCTAAAGCAAAGATCCTGAGGGCATGGGAAATGAGGCGTGGAGCAGAAAATATAAAGTGTGCGAGGAGGAGGAGGGATTCTTGGAAGGAGGAGGAATTTGGGGAGGAGGAAAAGTACTGATGGAGGACTAGAGAGGAGAAAAATTGGAAAAGAAACATGAGGGCTAAAAAGAATGGACGGGAACAGGGAGTATGAAGAAGAGAAAGGGATAGAAGAACATGGGAAGAAAAGGTATTGACGAATAGCATTGTGGGGGACAGCCCACAAGGTTCGAAGAGAATAGAAGAGAAAAATGAGGGCTCACTCACCTTTGCAGACTCTAGCGGGGTTGACTTACGGGGTGCCGGCCGGCTCTTCTTGGTGATGGGCAGAGTGGGAAGATGAGTGAGCTTGGTTGGTAATAACTATCTTTAATTTGATACTTTAAAGAAATATTGAGCGTTGCACGAAAATGGTATACACTAAATTTGAACTGAGGTGTGATCTCTCTGATTGTCAAAAGGTAACTGCTGAGGGCAGAGAATAGAGAGTTGAACTTACAAATTCTATGGAAAATTACCACTGACTTGTTTGAAGCCAAGGGGCTCTCTTGTTGCAAGTCAGGGCTGCATTTATGGGGAGGCATCAATACGGTACGCAGTGTACGCTGTACGCAACATTCCGCCCACCCAAATTTGGTATAATTTGAGAAATATAAGCGAGAAAGCGAGATCACAAAAATTGAATATTGCCAAGACAAAAGTACACATAAAAAAAAACATGGAACAGAGGTATTCAATAAGTGCCTGATAAATAATAAAGGATTATTGAATACTTAAGTAAAGAAAGTAAATGTTACAATATTTAATTGTTAAATCTCAAGGGAATGATTTTGTTGACAGGTCGAGTTAAGACCGTGTCTTGAAATTTAATCTTTGCGACCCTTGTGACATTGTCACTACCAGGGTAAACATCAATAATTTTACCTAAAGGCCAATGAAGAGGTAATTTATTAGCCTTGGGAAGAAGGATCAAATCACCAGATTTGAGTTCAGGATTAGGGAGAAACCATTTTGATCTAGGAGTCAGGGATTGAAGATAGCTTGTGGACCAAGCTCCCCAAAAGGATTGCGCGGCTTGCTGGATAAGTCTCCAACGAGTTAATCTATTCATGGTAGTAGAGGTTATATCATGCTCTGGAGGGGTTAATAGGGAGGTGCCTATGAGAAAATGACCAGGAGTTAAATAATCTATACCATCAAGAGGATCAGGAGAAACATCGATGAGTGGTCTAGAGTTAAGTACAGCCTCTATTCTACATAGAAGAGTTGTAAGTTCTTCGAATGTGAAATTTTGTTCGCCTATTACCCGTCGGAGATGAAATTTTGCAGATTTAATACCGGCTTCCCAGAGGCCTCCAAAATTAGAGGCAGCGGGTGGATTAAATATCCAAGTAATTTGACGTTGCGCGAGTGTATTATTTATATCAGCGGAATTTTCCTGTAGCATCTGATATACTTCAGACAATTCTCGTGCGGCAGCGGTGAAATTTGTGCCGTTGTCACTGTGGATAAAGCGAGGTAGACCGCGGCGCCCGATGAAACGGTCAAGACTGGCAAGAAATGCAGCAGACGACAGATCTGACACCAGCTCTAAGTGAATTGCTTTGGTTGTGAAGCAGATGAATAGGCAGAGATATGCCTTGCGTGAACGCGCGTTGCGGCGGGAACTCTCCTTGATGAAGAATGGACCACCAAAGTCCACGCCGACGTTGAGAAAAGGTCGCTCCTGAGTGACTCTTCGTTCTGGTAAGTCACTCATTATTGGTTGAATAGGTTTTGCGGAGTACCGGTAACATCTCAGGCACTTATGTATGCGTTGACGGAGAAGATCGCGTAGCGACATAATCCAAAACTTCTGCTGAATTAATGCCTGAACGGTACGAGGACCAGCGTGCAGAGAAGAGACATGATAATGATCACAAATAATATTAGACAAGTGACACTTTTTGGGAAGAAGTAGCGGATGAATTGAATCCTGCGATAGATTCTGAGCGTTTCGAAGCCTTCCGCCCACCCTGAGTCTTCCATGTTCATCCAGGAAGGGAGTTAGTTTTAAGATGGCGGAGTTTGTTATTTTTACGTTGGTCTGAAGGGCTGAAATAATAGCGGCAAAGTGATATTCTTGTTCTAGTTTGGTGACTATCAATAAACTAGTGTTAAGTTCTCTTACTTGTAGAGGTCCTAGATCACGTTGTTCTTGGGAGGTTCGTATGTTTCTGATGAAACGAAGTACGAACGCGAAAATTCGTTGTAGCTTGTTAAGTTTTGAATATTTTTCACAACATCCTAACAAGTAAGACTTTGCAGGGGGAGTTACAGTTAGTAAAGTTTTGGTGTTATCCTTGAGTTCAGGTAGATTATGAACTTCATTGCCTTGAGAGCGAGGCCAGTAGTCTCGCGACTGACGAAGAAACTGAGGACCGTTAAACCAAAGAGAGTATTCCAAGAATTGTAGCGGTAGAAGTCCTCTGGACGCACAGTCCGCGGGGTTCTGTTCCCCGGGAACATGATACCAGTCACACTCCTTGGAAGTTAAGTTGTTCAGCTCCACGATGCGATTACCAACGTAAGTTTTAAGAGTATGCGGGGGTGTGGTTATCCAAGCGAGAACAATATTAGAATCACTATAGAAAGTGCGGGAAGATATCGACAATGTTCCTAGGTAAGTCTTAAGAGAGTCGTACAGTCGTGCAAGTAATAATGCACCACACAGCTCGAGACGAGGAATACTGAGAGGCGATTTAGTAGGAGCGACCTTACTTTTACCTTTCAATAAGTAGACTGTATTTTCATTGCGGTTTGAGTCAGAAGTGACCAAGTAGATCACGGCAGCATAACCTTTTGTCGAGGCGTCACTAAATCCTACGACGTGGATGGTCTGCGGAGCGGATGTGTCGATAAAGCGGGGAATTCTGAGCGATTGTAATTTAGATAGTTCGGAAGAAAAGGTTGACCAAGAGGCGGCTAATTCTGGAGTCAAGGGATGATCCCAAGAATATTGAGACAACCACAGCAACTGAAGTAAATACTTAGCCCAGAATATGACTGGTGATAACCAGCCGAGCGGGTCAAACATGCGGGCGACGTGAGAAAGGATTGATCGTTTAGTGAAGACGACGTCAATGTCTGCGACGTGATACGAGAATGTATCGGATGCGGGGTCCCAGTGAAGACCTAAAATTTTAAAAGTAGGCTCTTCGTCCTCCCGAAGAGCTAGCGGTTTCTCAAGATGATCATGCGGGACGGTTTCAAGAAGAGCAGCGTTGTTACTTGCCCATTTTCGAAGTTCGAAGCAACCTCGTTTAAGTAGAGCGACCAGTTCTTGTTGAAGTTGAAGGGCTTCCTGTTCCGTAGCTCCGCCACTGACAACGTCATCTATATAGGTTTCATTGAGAATGGCTTTAGAAGCAAGAGGGAAGGCATGTCCTTCATCAAGCACCAACTGCTGGAGTACTCTTTGAGCTTGGTAAGCTGACGGTGCGATACCATACGTCACCGTAGTTAACTCAAACTCTGCGACTTCGTTGTTCTGAGGATTACGCCAGAATATATGCTGAAACTTTCTGTCATCTGGGTGCACTAAAATCTGCCTATACATTTGTTTAATATCTGCACACACAACAATACGATGAGAACGAAAGGAAAGAATAATATTACAAATATCCTTTTGAAGTTTGGGGCCTTTCATTAGAAGATTATTGAGTGACTTGTCAGTGGTGCTAGTGGCGGATGCGTTGAATACGGCGCGGAGCTTTGTAGTTGAGCTAGATTGTTTTAGTACAGCATGATGAGGAATGACATAGCGAGAAGGAGTTTTACACACATGCATATGATTCTGAGCTAAATAATCATCAAAAAACTTTGTATATTCAGTATGTAAATATTCGTTTTTATTTAAGCGTTTTTCTAAGTTGCGGTACTGAGTGAGAGCGCGATTGCGATTTTCGCCTAAATTAGAGACATCCTCACGAAAGGGTAGTGAGACCATATATCTGCCTGTTTCGTCACGCTGATGAGTGGAGAGAAAATATTCCTCGCAGCGAACATCCTCAGGATCTTCAATGAGCTGGACAGCGACTTCCTCCGTCTCCCAAAACTTCTGGAGCATTGTATCCAGGTTGGGGGAAGTAAGAAACAGAGAGCGGCGAGAACTATCCTCGTTGTAAGTAGGAGTGCGGCCGAAAATAATCCATCCCAGCGTTGTTCTCATGGCGGTAGGTGTCCCAGGTATCACGTTGTCCCCAGTAGTGCATAATATCTGCGCGTACAATTCAGCGCCAAGAAGAAAATCGACAGCATCCGGTATACAGAAGTCGGGATCAGCGAGATCAAGGTGAGAAAATTTTGAAAACACTTCAGGTGCAATATGAGTGGAAGGTATATTAGAAGAAATACGTTTAAGAACAACTGCTTCGGCGTGAAGATTGCGGCTAGATGATAGGCGTGGAGATAGTACACAAGAGACGGCTCCGTTGTTTTCAGGTACCATATTGTCTCCAATACCCGAAATAGAAATATCGCATTTATATTTCTGTAAACCTATGCGTTGAACACACGATTCAGTTATACAAGAAATCTGTGAACCAGGATCGACAATCAAGCGGATTGGGTGCGGGTTGCCAAAGCGGTCCAAAATTGAAACTCGGGCGGTGCCTAGTAAAACTGAAGATTTTTGAACGTTGTCACCAGTGGAGAAATTACAGGTCTTGGTCTGAGGGGTGGTCTCTTTGGAAGAGCTAGGGGAAGAATAATTTACAAAATTAGACTCGCGATGTATTAGCGTGTGATGCCGTTTGTGGCATGTGCGGCAAGTGGAATCGGAGCGACAGTCCGAAATGCGGTGAACACCTAAACAGTTGAAGCAGCGGTTCTGACTTTTGAGAACTTCAACACGTTTAGGAATGTCAAACTTAAGAAAAGAAGAACACTTGAAGAGCGGGTGAGCCTGTTTACAAATAGGACAAGAAGAGTGCGGGGAGGACTGAAGTGCGTGCGGTTTTGTTGATTCAGCGGTAGACAGGTAGGAAGTGCGTTCATGTTTATAATTTCCCTTGTGCAGGTTAGCGGTAGGCGCAGCGAAGGTATGTTTTGAAGAAGAAGGAGATGTAGAGAACTGGATCATTTCACTGTCCATGCAAATTTTATTAACATAAGTTATCAGTTGATCATAAGTAGGTACCTCGTTCGAATCCAATTTATCCTCGAATAATTTCTTGTGTTCGATATTTAACGCGCGAAGGGCAATCTGAACTAAAAGAAAATCACCAATATTAGGAAGGTTCAAGTTCTTTACGGCAGCAACATTAGTCTGAAAAACCTCAAGAAAACTGCGTAGACCCGATACGTTGCTGTTGTGAAGCGGCTTGAAGTTCAGGATCATGTTGAGATGATGCGAAGCTAGAACCCTTTTGTTTTCATAGCGATCACACAAGGTTTTGTATGCTGTAGAATAATTTTGATCGAGGAGTTGGAAATTTTCAATCAAATGCAGAGGAGGCCCGCGCAGAAATGAGCGTAGGTACTGAAGCTTTTCTACTTCTGAGATATCAGTCCTACGGTGAATCGTAGACCTGAAAAGCGAGTGAAAACTTGACCACTGTTGTAAATCTCCTGAAAAGATAGGGACCGAAAGTTTTGGAAGTTTCGGATGAACTGTGGCGGTAGGAGCGGGACTGGAAGCCGGCACAATAGTAGCTGATGCTGGGATAAGGTTTCTAGCCCTAACGAAAGCCTTAGTTTCAAAATACAACTCCTCAAAGGTTTGAGTATCTCCGGAGGTGTCAACTTTATCAGCGCTATCCATAGAGGCACACAAAGTATCAATTTGATCCTGGAGAGTATCAAAAGAATTGTAATAATCATCGATGCGTTCGAAACGAGATAAAAATGGCCCTGTGTTAGACTCGGTAAGCTGAGTGGTGTAATCTGCCAGCTTTTGCATACGGTCAAGATATTTATCTTTACGCGAAATCAATGAGCGCAGTTTTTCCCTTTGAGAGTTAGTCGACATGATTTTTATTTAAGAGACAGTGAAATATAAGGTCTAGATTACCTGGTGAATTGATCGTATGATCCTTGAGATTAAGCAAACTGTGAACACAACACAGATACACTAAAGCACAAAAACTTTAAATTGCGAAAATAAATTAAACAGCGGGCTAGCTCGTTAAATTATTGCGGAAAAAACTAATCAGCGGTGAAAAAAAAACTTTTATTTACTATTTAATAAACAAAAAAGCGGAAATCAAGTTATGCGGATTCGTGAACTGAGTTTATTAATAATTACGGAAAACCAAGATATTGCGGGGAAAACGATAATAACTAATGCGGTAATATTTGAAAATGCGGGGAAATGAAAGCGGGTTATACTTTTATGAATGCGGGTTGAACTTAAATGAATGCGGGTTAAACTTTAATGAATGCGGGTTAGACTTTAATGAATGCGGGTTAGACTTGAATGGTTGCGAATGAGAGGTAAATGAAATAAATTAATGAAAAGAGCGGGTAAACTAAATTAAATTAATTAAGCGAATTAAATTTAATTATAATGATTATTTTATTTTATTCCCGGCAATACTGGAGCGGTTTCAAGAACAGTAAGAGGCGATGAACTAAGTACTTTTTATTTTACTAAGTTCACGAAAAATTCTAAGTTCAGAATATAAACAGAAAACACGAATAACAATTATTATTACATGGAGTTACCTAATGAACAAAATCATAGAAATACAAAGAGCGGTGCGGGCGAACTAAATTACATAAGTAGTATACAGGGTGGTCCAGAAAGTTTGCACCAAAATGATAGGGGTGATAAAAGAGACGATTTCCAACAAAAATGTCCCCGAACATTTTCCTTTATTTTTTGTCGTTTTCAAAATGGCGGCCAAAACGTGTGTTTTTCAAATATTCCGACTTTGGTTTGGCTTTTGATTTTTTTAATTTTTTCTGTACCACTTAGAAAAAAACGGATTACATTTTTTAATTGAGAATAAAATTTTAATTAAAATAAATTAAATAAACTCGTTTAATGTTTTAATGATCATGCTCATTTAGGCAGACACAGTTGTGAACGCACCGTGACTGAAAGACTTTCTTCATGTTTGCCATTAAATGGCATGAAAATTTTAAATGTAACTAATACGGCACTCATCAAGGAAAACATCTGTGTTTTCTCAGAATTGTAACAATGCATCATTTTTTAAAATGACTTCAGTACTTTCGGAGCTATGGGCTATTTTTCCGAGTAACCTCATAAACCCGAAAATGCATGATTGGCAATATTGAGGCTACTAACACGTACTGTCTAAGTTGTCCCCATTTTCTTCTGAAAACTTAGGTACCTACTTTTTCCAGTTGTTATTCCTAATTAATTATCCCATTAATTTTGAATCTTTTATTTCAGACGGTTTATGAGGTAAAAGACCCAGGTTCGAGCCCCGAACTATTAATAAAGCAGGACAGACAAAGGATAAACAAGAAGACATGTTTAAATAAGTAAATTTAATGTCATTTAATAACTTAAAAGCTGTATTTACGTAGGTACCTACCTACCTATTTATCTACCTACCTACTTAACTACATAGTACCTACCCTTCTCGCATCTAATATGTATCAGAAACCTACTTAATTATGTAGGTAGGTATTATGACCATTATCCTTCTTTGAATGTAGGTATGATGCGTATGAAAAACATGTTTATCTTGTTAAAATTACTTGTTTATCAGTGGAGGAGATTGACATCCAATTGTCCCCGTGATATCGTACTTAGGTTGACACAACGCACTATGTATGTTCTCTAATTTCTTCGATTCGGGTCTGAGACAATCATTGTTTATTTTAATTAAAACCAAAACAAAATATTTAGATCAAAAATAATTACCTACCTATTTGTTATTATCATTTTTGAAGTATTTGAATACGTAGCAAGTACCTTCGTAGTTTTATTTCAGTGATTAATTTCTAATTAATTAAATAAAAGTGCGTAAATCAAATATTTTAGGCGTGCAACTGCAACTACAAAAAATAGGTTAATAATCTTTGCAGCTTACCAATCTCTTTTTATTACCTATTTTATTTTTTCCGTTTTACAATAATACTAGGTATGCAGCGAGACTATCTGTGAGATAAGTACCTACTTACTCTATTTTAAGAGCTAAACATCATACTTTCTGTAGCTATGGCACGTCGTCGTTTCTTTGGCAATAATGACTACGCTGACATGATGTTAGCCCTGGGTGCTGCAGAAGGAAACACAAGAGAGGCTGTGAGGATCTACGAGGCGCGTTACCCAGACAGACCAGTACCATACAGAAGAACATTTCAAGAAGTGGACAGGAGGATAAGAGAGCAGGGAATTCGAACTGATCACCATGGCGGTGGTAGACCCAGGACCGCAAGGACACTTAGGTTTGTGCAAGAGGTTCTTCGGAGAGTCGAGGATAATCCTAGAACGAGCAGTCGGGCAGTTGCCAATGATGTTGGTACCAGTCATCAAACGGTTCTCAGAATTCTTCACGAAAACCCTATGCATCCGTATCATATCATGAAAGTACAAAAACTGACCCCGGACGATTTTGAGCCGAGGGTGGCTTTTGCCCGGTGGTATCTGCAAAGACTCCAGGAAAATGCAAACTTTGATAACGTTGTACTATGGACTGATGAGGCCTGTTTTTCACAACATGGCCTCTACAACATCCATAATTCACACATATGGAGTGAAGAAAATCCGCATGCGGTCCAGGCTGTGAGAAGTCAGTGGCGTTTTTCCGTCAATGTCTGGGGTGGAATTGTTGGTGACCACTTGTTAGGACCCTACATTCTACCAAACAGATTAGATGCCCACTCCTACAACGTGTTTCTGCGGGAAGTGCTGCCAGACCTTCTAGGAGAAGTAGCACCAGAGGTGAGGGAAAATATTTTTTTCCAACACGACGGAGCACCAGCTCACTTTGCTCGGTTGAATCGGGAATACCTGGACGAGACGTACCCTGGAAACTGGATGGGACGCGGTGGTCCACATCCATGGCCAGCTCGATCGCCGGAATTCAACCCGATTGATTATTGTCTGTGGGGTCACATAAAAGACTTGGTTTACGAAACGCCCATTGAGACAGAAGAAGAGTTGATTGCGAGGATTGTAGCGGCGTTTGGCGAATTCCTGGAGAAGGCCGGGGTGTTCCGTAACATCCGCAGGAGCATGAGGAAGAGATGCCACCTCTGCATAGAAGAAGGAGGACGCCACTTCCAACAGTTCTTGTGAAATCCAGAGTTTCCAGAGGTCGTGGGTTCGAGACCCAGCCGGGACATGACAAGTTATCCTCCCATTTGGGATTTTTACCACATAATAATATGTCTTGGGCTTACTGCTAAAATAATGGGACTTAAAAGTCCTAATCGGGCAGTATAAATAAGGCGACATTATTATTATTATTATTAGAATACTGACCCTATTTTTTTTACTTTCCTTATCCTATAATAAGGACAGTATTGTTTTTTATCTGGAGTCTGAGAAAGTACCTATTTTTATTTCATTGTTGTGATATTTTTTGCCCTCTGTACCTAAATGTAAGGTAACTATTTAGTAATTTAGATAAGTCTGAAAAAAAGTCTGATTTTTATTAATTTTCCTAAACATAACTATTGAAGTGTATCTATTTTTACTTTATTCTTTATTGTGATATTTTCTTCTCTCAAACTACCTTAAACTGTTACCTACCTATTTTGTTATGTAATTTTGTTTTTCCATACTTACTGTTGTTATTTGTTTATCTTTTTTTCAAGTAAAAGATGTTGTTAAAATGATTAATAAAACATTTAGATCAGGTCAGGACCTATGTACCTGCCTATTGTCATTATAAATCTCTTGCGTTTTCAATTAATAGTTTGTACCTGCACTACCTACCTACCTACTGTAATTCTATCGATCAGGGGCTCGAACCTGGGTCTTTTACCTCATAAACCGTCTAAAATAAAAGATTAAAAATCGGATAATTAATTAGGAATAACAACTGGAGAAAGTAGGTATCCAAGTTTACGAAGAAAATGGGGACAACTTAGACAGTACGTGTTAGTAGCCTCAATATTGCCAATCATGCATTTTTGGGTTTATGAGGTTACTCGGAAAAATAGCCCATAGCTCCGAAAGTACTGAAGTCATTTTAAAAAATTATGCATTGTTACAATTCTGAGAAAACACAAATGTTTTCCTTGATGAGTGCCAGATTAGTTACATTTAAAATTTTCATGCCATTTAATGGCAAACATGAAGAAAGTCTTTCAGTCACGGTGCGTTCACAATTTTGTCTGCCTAAATGAGCATGATCATTAAAACATTAAACGAGTTAATTTAGTTTATTTTAATTAAAATTTTATTCTCAATTCAGAAATGTAATCCGTTTTTTTCTAGGTGGTACAGAAAAAATTAAATTAATCAAAAGCCAAACCAAAGTCGGAATATTTGAAAAACACACGTTTTGGCCGCCATTTTGAAAACGACAAAAAATAAAGGAAAATGTCCGGGAACATTTTTGTTGGAAATGGTCTCTTCTATCATCCCTATGATTTTGGTGCAAACTTTCTGGACCACCCTGTATAGCGGAGCAGAGAGATCACAAACAAGCAGTAGACAAGTAAAGGTACAGTAGGTACCTACATAGAACAGAGAGGAGCCGGGGAGAAGCGTACATAAGATAAATTGAGATATGGAGATATGTAATTAGATAAATCAGATAGTTGAAAAGGTGACAAGTGAGATGGAATATTAATTGAAGTTGAAAGATAGAACTTTCAAGTTAAGATCAAGTGTAACTTGAAATCAAGTGATTGTTCACAGCGGCATAGGAACTAGGTAGCAAGTTGCTCGGTACGCTGAGAAATGAGAACTATAGCGAGGGGCCGAGTTTAGGAAACTAAAATGGGAGAGGCAGTGGACTGTAGGTAAAATTAAATATCAAGAGGGCAAGTACGTAATTCTAATAATTGTAATGATTTATAGCAATTTAAAATTTCTAAAATAATGCAATGAATTATTGAGGTTTAAGAACACTATTGTAGCGCTTTAAAGAAGAGATGTGCCTCAACTTTATGCTGAAAGAGATTATATGCTTATTTCGGACAAAAAATCAAGAAATTGACAAAAAGACAAACAAAATTGACAAATTACAATGAGTGCACTAGTTGACTTGGCAATAAAATCTTAGGAAACAATAATCTTTAGCAAGTAATGCAAGTATGTTAGGTTGAAATTTTATATAATACGTGCATGTGGCAATGGGTACTCGCCCAAAAGAAATTAAGTTTTATAAATTGAAAAGAGGTGACCTTTTCAAAGGTTCGTAATCCGGCTCGATAATCGGACCAAAAACGATGTGGGGGACAGCCCACAAGGTTCGAAGAGAATAGAAGAGAAAAATGAGGGCTCACTCACCTTTGCAGACTCTAGCGGGGTTGACTTACGGGGTGCCGGCCGGCTCTTCTTGGTGATGGGCAGAGTGGGAAGATGAGTGAGCTTTGTTGGTAATAACTATCTTTAATTTGATACTTTAAAGAAATATTGAGCGTTGCACGAAAATGGTATACACTAAATTTGAACTGAGGTGTGATCTCTCTGATTGTCAAAAGGTAACTGCTGAGGGCAGAGAATAGAGAGTTGAACTTACAAATTCTATGGAAAATTACCACTGACTTGTTTGAAGCCAAGGGGCTCTCTTGTTGCAAGTCAGGGCTGCATTTATGGGGAGGCATCAATACGGTACGCAGTGTACGCTGTACGCAACAAGCATAAAGGAGGATGAAAATGAGGAGGGTTTCAGAAAGTAGGGAAGGGGGAACAAGAAAGAAGGGAGGGGATAATAGAAAGAAGGGAAGAAAGAACAGAAAGTAGGGAAGGGGGACAGAAAGTAGGGAAGGGAAAATAGAAAGTAGGGAAGGAAAAATAGAAAGTATGGAAAAGAAAATAGGGGAGAAGAAACAGAGAGTAGGGGAAGGGGGAACAGAAAGTAGGAAAGGGAGAACAGAAAACACTTTCGGAAAGGGGTACAAGAAAGTAGGGAGCGGGAACAGGAAATAAAAAAGCAATCGCGGAGGAAATTGAAGAGAAAGAAAAGGAGTTAATGGCGTGAGAGCATAGCATCTGGTATTGACTGATTAATAATGTATTTCTGTATCCGTGGCCCAACATGGGACCTGTTGAGCAGTGTTGAGCTAGGTCATAGGTGTGGAGGCGATCTGTCGCCACCTGAGACGAATAAGTTATGCTTCTTTATCTCGAACTCTCTCTATTAGAAGAAGAGGAAACTTAAATTTAAGGAATCGATCTTTTAGAGAAATTCCAAGGGTTCAAGCCATAAATATCTCTAATGTTATCTTTAGAATTAAAAACAGACAGAATGGACATGAAAGGAGGGTAGACATTGGATCTGGGCGTCCCATATAATCCTTTCACCACCGTGATTTAGTATCAATACCTATCTCACGGATAAGGAATTATTATATTATTAAGAATAGACATTTTCATAAAAACTTTCACATGAGTTCGCATTGGAAATTACTGTGACATAAAGTAATTTGACCATGCATTGGTAGTCGTCCATGTGGTATGGTATGCGTCGTGATCTCTGGCTCGAGATACCACCTAATGATTGGACTTTTCCTCCTCTAATATTTAGAGTATGTGGGCTCCTCATAAAAATAAGACTGTTTAGTAACCTCAGTCTTATTATTATTTGCTCGGAAAATGCTTTGAGCAATGAACATTAACTTCGTCTAGTGGTCACCTTCACTAAAAAGAATGGTTATTGTTATTATTTGACAGAATGGTGCTTCTCAAGTTAAAATGTGGTGTGCTGAATTTTTCGATATGACCAGCCTCAGACTCAGAAAATTCCTCCCATAATAATTATATTATACAATAATTATTTATTTTTTAAATTGTATATAGTTTTTTTTAATGTACTTCACGTATGTTATCAGAATCATAATAATAAAATGGTTTGTACTAGGAGCCATACTCTTACATAATTTTTTTATCTACTAGAGCTGTCTCTCTATCACACAAATCACCTTTTAGGTCACGTCACTAACTCACTTTTCTCTCCTCTCTCTCTTTTTTCTCTCTCCCTATCTCTTCTCCATCTCTCTCCGCTTCTCTCTTTCTTCTCCTTCTCTGTCTCTCTCTCTCTCTCTCTCTCTCCCTCCTCTCTCTTCTCTTCTCTCTCTTCTCCTTCTCTACTCACTAATTCTGTTGACCATCCTAAAAGGATCCCTTTCAATATTTTTCCATCGTTGTTTTCTTTTGTGCTTGAAGTCCCCGCCATGGCACCAGTTTCCAGGATTTGATCCTTCAGGACTCTCCTGTTTTTCTTTCTAAATCCTCTCCTTGTGGAAACCTTCACGAACGACAATAAACAGTATAATATTTTCCCAGTCTTCCAGGTTGAGTGGCTTATCGGTCCCGGACAGGCTGGTGAGGGAGAGTGAGAAAAATGAGGGAAACAGAGGTGGTGGTCATGAAAAACTGATAATGAGCAAGAGAAAGAGAGGGCCAAAAAAAAAGATAGATAGAGAGAGGAGAGAGAGAAGAGGAGTGATGGGCAAAATATATGGTAGTATTGGAAAAAGAGCTAGATAGATGAGAATTAGAAATAAGATGGAAAATAAAGGTGGTTAGTATGGAATAAATAATGATAATGAGTGTGAAATATAGATGGAAATACATTGATCAAGAAAAAGAGAGAGAGATAGATAGGTGCCCCTACTAGGAAAATAAACAGTATAAGAAAAAGTATGATGAGAGTAATAGGAAAAAGAGAGATATTGAGAAAGTGAGGGGGAATGAGAAGGGTAGAGACTGAGAAAATGAGTACAGGAGGGATAAGAAGTGTCCGAAAGAAGAAAGAGAGAGCTTATCATGGTGCCGGACTCCTTATTATGCTGAAGTTCCTGTAGAGACGCCTCTGCTGGGTGGAGAAGTGAGGAGGGCGAGAGAATATTTAGAGAGAGGTAGGAAGAAGAGAACACGAGTGAAAGAGAAAGAAAAGAGAAAGGGAGGGAAGAGAGAGAAGAGAATAAAGTAAGAAGAAAAGAAACAGAGTGATATAGATAAGACAAGAATCGAGAAAGGGAGAGAGAGTGAGAAAGAGAGAAGGAAGAGAGATGAGAGAGAGAGAGAAGACGAAGGAGAGAAATCTTAAAGTTGAAAATTTTTTAAAAAAAAGTCTTGATATCAAAATCATAAACGTGGAGATATTAATTTTATGAGAAGATATAGAAATATAGGTAGCTAATAACCACTAACCACACATAATTATAGTGTACAAAAAATATTGCTTTAGCGAAGTGCCTCGATGGAGCTAGTATATAGTTAGTGATGGATGATAAAAAATAGTATGTCTCTACTTATTATTCAAGGCTTATCTATTTCCCAATAGCACATCATTTATTCCTCATTGGATATTAATACTATAAATTGCTTCCAAATTTAATATTTATGAGAGGATGTCCTATTTATGATTGGAAAAGGGGTCGGATAGAATGATGTATGATCATTTTGTTTATAAAAATAGTCATAAGTTTTAACCGACCTCAGTAGATTGATTGATAAGGCAGCGGACTTGTAACCTGGAGGTCTGTGGTTCAAGTCCCGGTTTCAGCGTAGATTTAGTAAAGCGAGTTTGAGTAGTTGTGATATCACGAAAGTGATTAACACAAATATGATAACTTTTGGTTATTAGTTTTAGTTTCAAGAATATTCAGTAGACATAGCATAACCTAAGTTCTAGCTACTCCGGACTGGTCTGTTGTAAAATAAAATAGATGCATTCACAATTGCACACACTACGACTATGGCAGAGGTGTCCGGAAACTGCATAGCTAAATTTAAATCAAACACCTCGGCCGAGGTGTGAAGAATGCCCTATACAAAAACGTGTTTTGGTACTGAAAACTGAATATCGAAAATTTTGGGTGATTCCATTACTTTCCTTTCTATAGGATAAGGAATTTAAAAAAAAAGAGACATAGCTTGCTCTGAAGAAAAAGACTTCTTGTGTGAACAACTAAAAAAGGAATTGGATTTTTTCATACTCAGCTAATTTTTACTACAGTGACACCGTAATCCTATAAAACAGAATCAATTCTGTCTCAAGTTTTCCTGTTTGAGGATATAAAAATGATAGATAGGGAAAACGAAAACTGGAGATCCCAGATCAAGTTTCTTCTGATGCTAGGATTGGTTTAACAATCAGAGAGGAAATGCAGCTTCATTTTCGGTGATAAATTCGAAATTAGAGAATCATAATTATAGATATCATAGGGGGTGGCGTCATCGTGAACGATGGTAGCCGGACAGTGGAGGATTAACTCAGCACTTCTGCCACTCTCTTTACAAGGAGGTTAATAATTGACAAGGGGCCCCAGAACACCAAGTTATGCTGCCACACTCTCCTCTGTTTATAGTCCCCCAGCCAGACTGCTGGGGAACTATGAACAGAGAAAGGTATTAGAGAATACCTTTAAAAAAATAATGAAAAAAATATAAAGTTTCAAAAATTCCTATTGACACACTTCATAAAAAAAAAATCTCAAAAGTTTTGACTATGATGGATTGGTTCGCCGACACCTCATTCATTCGAGTCATTAGTAATGAGTCATTACTAATGACTCATTACTGTCTCTGGGTGGATTTTTTTTTCTCTAGTTTAATGGACGCTTTCAACTAATGGTCATATCACGACAGTGGATTTTCACTCTATTCGCTTGGAAATTAGAAACCAGCTGCTCAATTACCTCACCCAGCCTGAGTGCAGCTGGAGGAAAGCCTTGCAACATCACGACGCGCGACGGTTCAAAATATGAATAGTGCACCCATTCAAGTCCTAGTCATGCTAGACGGTACTTAGCTTCAGTGACATATTGAAACTGGTGTATTCAACGTGTTATCGACGTGACTAGTGGTAGTTTACGACCAAATAAACACAATTCTTTATTCAATGAACATGAACTAGATTTTTTCATCAGAACTAAATACTTAGTAATAATACCTAGTAGATAACTTTTAGTAGTAGATAACCACCAGGCGAGGTTAATGTTCAAAGAATTTTCTACCACCTAACCTCAAGTCTAATTATTATGTGGTGACAAACCAAATTAATAAGAAAAAATTTATGCACTCGGTGGAATACGAACCAACGGATCCTACGCTATACCTGGATTACTAGACTAGCGCTTAACACTTGACTTTGTGTGGTGATTCACCAGCAACAATGACTAGGCAGCTTTCATCTAGTTGTATAATTCGTGGTACAATTAAGTTGTAGGTAGGTTGTCGATCACAATATTGTGTTCAATGTATTTCTGATTAAAATCGCATGCAGTCCTCCCCAAGTAATCTTACCTGTCTGGAACATGATAAAACTTTTCGTGCTATCTCTATCCTTCTTCACTCTCCCTCTCCTCCCCTATCTCTGTTCACGTATATCTCTATCACAAACTTTTGTCATCTAACTTCTAACTTTTCCATTTGGAAAATGAGATCCGTTGAAACAAACCTCTGGAT
Source organism: Bactericera cockerelli (assembly GCA_024516035.1). NCBI lineage: Eukaryota > Metazoa > Arthropoda > Insecta > Hemiptera > Triozidae > Bactericera > Bactericera cockerelli. The sequence continues at coordinate 14,797,047 of CM044961.1, forward strand.
TTTGTGGCTACTCCTGATCACCGGTGTTGATTGAGACATAAGCTGTACACAATTTCAAGGATCCAGTTCAATCTGCCAGTTCTAAAGCTCTGAAGCCTCGCTAATCTCGCTCAGCTCAGTGACTTCCTGGAGAAAGTGACAGAGGGGAGGGAAAAAGTTTATCCGAAATTCAATTTTAAAGTAATTTTTTATCACATCCTGTTTTCGGAGGAATAAATTGAAAATAAAGTTTATTTTTCATATGATACTGGAAAAATAGTTTGCCAAAAAATATTCAACAAAACAGCATCTTCAACCTACCTCCGTAATATTATTTTATATTATACGTACTTCTATGATACCTTTATTTTGTTTCAAACCTACTTGTAATAAATAATAAAAGCAATTTTTCCATTTTATCCTAAAAAAATTTTATACTATTCATGTAGAAAAATGGAAACTTGTGTGTATGTTTGTTTTCACGTGTGAGAATTAAAACATATTCACCATAGAAGTGAAACAATAATGCTAACTATTTCCGGCCCAACCCAGGCTGGGTGAGCTTCATGTGGGTTGTTGGTTTCTGAGTTTCCTGCAAATGGAGGGTAACACCCCCGTCTCGAATGACCTTGAATATTAAAGAGACTTTCACAACAACAACAACAACAAAAATTAAGCCTTAAAAAATGCCATAGCCAAATTTAAAATCTTTCAACTGCATGGTCATACGAGTATTGTCACAACGAGGGTTTCACTCTCCATTTCCTGGAAACTCACAAACCACCTATTCAAATTAAAGTCACCCAGCCTGAGTGGGGCTGAGAACAGCTAGAATCAGAGGGTTTAAGTTTGAATTGTCGCCTATCCAAGTCATAAACTCGCTGGACGTTGCTTAAATTCAATGAAAAAACAAGAACTGATCTATTCAACGTGCCATAATTGATGCGGTTTTAATTGAAATTTAGTTCCAAGACAAAGTACAGCTAAACGGCTGATTAGTACTGAGGCATGACAGGGGCGAGCGTTAATTAAAACCTATTAGGTTTTGACAAATGCTCCATGAGAAATGAGACAAGCGTTTATGTTGAACAATGAGAATTTCTATTCTACTTTCTGTTTTTCAGTCAGCTTGTCGCAGATGAGGTGAGTTCAGTTTGCCCAACTTTGAAGATACCGGGCGAAAGTTTTAGCCTGAGTGAATCATCAGATCTGGGCACTTGAACTTTGTCTTTTAGCAACATTACCTACCCGACTTTAGCATTTACAATTACCGCAATGTTCAGGTCGGACACTGCTTGGGTTTAGTTTAGATGTCGATTGTCGTGTCTTCAATCTGCTTTTGGGTGATTGTCGTGTCTTCGAATCTTGGTGATTGTCTTCGATCACGCACCTCTACGAGTTGCCGATACAGAATTTATTGTAGAATGTAGAATGTAGGAAATACGGTACTCTACCATTTGAAACATATTTAAAGAGAGTCGGCTAAGCGATTTTGAAGATACAAATGATTTAGTATAAAATCTCAAAATGCCATATAAAATCTAATTTACTATACAATGTGAACCAATCATGAGGAAGTATTGTGTAAATAATTGGCAGTGTTTTATATTCTACCTATGTCGAGGATATTAATTATGCATTTCTATTTTGGTGGCCAAATTAAATGAACAATAAAAGCATGAAAATGTATGTACTACTCGTAGCTATTTAGTCAAGGCGTCTGTCAAGTTATCCAGAGGTCACGGTTTCAAAACCACTCATGACAAGTTATCCTCGCAGTTTCAATTTTGACCACATAATAATACGTCTTTGTCTGACTGCTGAATGGTATTTGTCATAATCGGACAGTAATGTGTAATCATTATTATGAATAATGATATGATAATATTATGAATATGAATATATTAATATTTGATATGATATAATGTGCGTATATGATGTAAGTAGGTATGTGAAATAGACAATGTTGGATTTTTTTAATTTATTTATTAATGTCAACTTTATTTTTTTATTATAAACATTTTTACAAGTCACACAATAAGTATAATTACAGAGTACAATTTTTAAAGATAAAAGAATGGTTGTGAAGGTGTCCTTGCACGCCTGAAGAAAAGTTCTGGCTCTCGTACATTCGTGTGGTGAAAAGTTGAAATTTGAAACAAAGTTTTCTGTGTCATGAGAACAGGATAAATAACAAGGTTTTCGTATCCTGGTGGAACGATGTTGCTTTCTCTAATTTGATCACTATCCACATACATACACACATAACTTACACAAATACACATACATAATCATTATATTATGTACAATATGTACCTACATACCTTTGGCCGACTTCCGTGGCTCAATGGTTAAAAGCATTGGTTGCTGACCCGGAGGTTGCGGGTTCTAATCCCGGCCGGGGGGGAAAAATTCTGACCGAGTTTTTCCGTTTTCACGGAATGACATGGATGTAAAGGTAAAGTGCCCTGAAGTAAAATGCGAAGCAGTTCCAGGGCACAATTACCTTTTTTTTAATCTATATTATAAAATAAATCTTGCGCATTATAAAATCGCGCTCTTCATAAAATAGTTTAATGTCAAGAGGAAGGTGGTATTTGTAAGGATGCATGTGATTGAAAATTTAGAGCTGATAATTAATACATAACATTTATCATGTTTTAACATGCCCACAAGCATTCACCTCAGGTATCAATTTTTACATTAATTTTTATCAGGGCACATCAATGATTTATCCGGTTAGAAGAAATACATACAAAAAATACAAAAAAATACAAGAAAAAAAAAAAAAAAAAAAAAAATACAAAAAATAAAACATCCACGAAGCAGCTTGAACTAAATTACTCCCAACTTTCAAGTAGGTACTGAAACGCTCCAACTTATTTATTAGCCTTGTTGCCAAACTTCATCCCAAGAATATCGTTGGTTTTACTAATGAACGAAAAAAGAGAAGGAAAAACAATAGAAGTTAACCTTCAACATTTCACTTTGCGTCTTGAGCTGTTTTACCCCCCCAGTCTATTCGGAAAGTTCAGAAAGCTACCCCCTGTTCTCTTTCACCCCGGTTCACCCAATTTCAGTTCCTTTGAGTCATTATACATTGCAGTAGATACTTTACGATTCCTTGCTTAAAAATTGTAAAATGAAATCTACAGGTAGCTTATTTATGTATCTATATAAAGATTATGTACTATGAAGTATTATGTATCTATGAAGTAGAGAGAGACAATTTTTTTTATTTTTTATTTAACAAACAAAATGAACTACCAGCCTTTAACTGGTTGCTTGATACACAGCATACTCATCAAAAGATCTTATCTTCATTTTCTTTCATTGATGTTTACTAATCTCAATTTGCGAAGTATTTATGTACGTCTTCGTTGTACGAGTATTGTTTGGAAAAAGCAAAGTAGAAGAAGTGAAAGTAAAAGAATAAGTTGTAGGTAAATCAAAATTGCTATTAAAAAAGTAATTATTTATTTATTTTAAGATACGAGTACACCAGGTGCATAGATTATGGAGTATTTCATCGTTAAAGGCCAAATTATAAAATTAGACAGATAAAAGGAAGAACCACTCTTAAGTCATATCTCGGTTCCCTCACTTAATTTGAGTTTATATTTTGGTCCTAATTTTATCAGCAGCTTTGTTATTAGGAGAGTTGAAGCCGAAAAAAAAAAATAAGATGCTGATGGATCTGAATGTGGTTAAAGTTTCAACACATACATGACAGGCATCATTTACCTACAGTGTGTCAAAGGGACAACTGTATCTACTGGTCCGTTCTGTGCAAACTCATTTGTTCCACCGGTGGTGAGATATCCGGTCATGTACCTACGTGTTAATTTGAGATACTAATATGATACATTAAGTAGAACCTGTAACGAAAAACACAACCCACCCTGTACCAGTAATACATCAAGGTAACATACAAAACGAAATTTCCTCTCTTTTTTCTCTCCTGGCTTTTGCAGAACATAAATGTTATGTCCTATACAGAATTACGAGCTTATTGCGTGAGAGCACTTTATGTCGCTATTTCTACCGCTACCGCTGTCTACAACGCCATTCCGGCATTCCTGTGTATGTTCCTATCAGGGGCGGAGTTATGTATGTTGTGGGTGGAGCTATGTATGTTCCTGTGAGGGGTGGAGCTTTTTATTTTCCTGTGGAGGGGGGTGGAGCTATGTATGTTCCTGTGAGGGGTGGAGCTATGGTATGTTCCTGTGAGGGGTGGAGCTTTCTATGTTCCTATCAGGGGTGGGGCTATATATGTTCCTGTGAGGGGTGGAGCTATGTATGTTCCTGTTAGGGTGGAGCCATGTAATGTTCCTGATTAGGCGTGGGGTGGAGCTATGTATGTTCCTGTGAGGGGTGGAGCTTTTTATTTTCCTGTGAGGGGGTGGAGCTTAGTATGTTCCTGTGAGGGGGTGGAGCTTTTGTATGTTTCTGTTAGGGGTGGTAGCTATGTACGTTCCTGTGAGGGGTGGAGCTATGTATGTTCCTGTGAGGGGTGGAGCTATGTATGTTCCTGTGAGGGGTGGAGCTATGTATGTTCCTGTGAGGGGTGGAGCTATGTATGTTCCTGTGAGGGGTGGAGCTATGTATGTTCCTATCAGGGGCGGAGCTATGTATGTTCCTGTGAGGGGTGGAGCTATGTATGTTCCTATCAGGGGCGGAGCTATTTATGTTTCCGTGAAGGGTGGAGCTATGTATGTTCCTATCAGGGGCGGAGCTGTGTATGTTCCTGTGAGGGGTGGAGCTATGTATGTTCCTATCAGGGGCGGAGCTGTGTATGTTCCTGTGAGGGGTGGAGCTATGTATGTTCCTGTGAGGGGTGGAGCTATGTATGTTCCTATACTTCTAGTTAGGGTGGAGCTATGTATCTTCCTGGGAGGGGTAGAGCTATGTATCTTCCTGTGAGGGGTTGAGTTTTGTAGGTTCCTATTAGGGTGGAGCTTTTTATGATCGTCAGGAGCTGTTTATCTCAGTAGTTTCAAATTTTGAATGAAATTTGGCAAAGTCGTCTTGAAAATATTCTCCACGCTTGAAACTCTATAGCTATAGTATAGTTGATTCATGCCCGCGAAGGTTCTTTGTAGAGTTGTAGTCTACTCCTGATGTGTCAAGCCCCTTGTACAATTCATAATGACAGCGAGGAAAAAGAAAATACTGTAAACACATTATGACATTTTCTTTTGAGGCCAGCTTTCTGGTGCCATACAAAAGAACACATAAAAAGTACAAAAAGGAAACTTTTTTACTTAAATAATAATGTTATGTGACCTTCTACCGGACCTTGCAATTTTCCTTCGAATGGGAATATAACAATTACTTATTATTATTATTTACTAGGGTGTCTCCTCTCTGGGTGTGAGGCACCAAAAAGGTGTTACGCTAGGAACGGATTCATTATCAAGTTTCCTGGTGTTGTGTTGTGTTTACAATGTGGGGAGGATGTTGTTAATAATAATAATATCGTCTTATATAAACCGACCGATTAGGACTATTAAAATCCCATTATTCCAGCAGTAAGCTGAAGACATAGTGGTAAAAATCCCAAATGCGAGGATAACATGTCATGTCCTGGCTAGGTTTAGAACCCGCGATCTCTGAAACCTCTGAATTCACAGAGTGCTTCCTTTACCACTGAGCTACCGGGACAGACAACCACTCAGTTACTGGGATAGATATTATAAGTGGTGAACTTGATTGTCAACCGTATTCTCTGATTTTTCTTGCTCTTGGTGGTCCCATCATTAATCTGAAGGGAAACTTTTGGGGTTGGTTAGGAATTGTTACAAACGCCCACTATTGTATATTGTGAACTTCCTCACAGGAATCGTCTGCAAGAGTCTTTTGACCTGTGAGGACTGATTACAGCTGTTTCTATCAGGGTGATTGGATCGCCCGTCCCTACGCCATCATTATTATGTACTATTAGTACCCACCCTACGCCCAACCAACGCCCACCTCTACGCCGTACAACTAGAAATTTTATACCTGAACGATTCTTTACCTGTCATTTTTCAGCTAAGAGGTAACTTTCAATATTAAAGTTTCAAAATCTCCTCTCGATTTTATACACCGAGACAGACACCAAGCAACTTCTGTCATTTGTCAAATGAACGATACTTGCTCAGTTCCTAGTGCTTTGTCACCGCAAACTTTTAGTATGTGATTCATGTCATTGTATGAAAAACAATTCAGGAAAATAATGCTTAAGAAGACACTAATGAATAACTATTTATGCTCATGATGTGTATGTATTGTATGTACGAATTCTTTGTGTGAAGCACAAGGCTCTTTCACAATTTGTGTGCGCAGCATTATAAAGCTCTTACATTCGAATTTACTACATTAATTCTTTTATTGTAATGCGCCATGCGTACCATACAAGACTACTCATTTCCTCAGGGATGAGTGGACCGAACATCCAATACGAGCAGAAAATCTCCCTGGATCGACGTACATGTGTGCAATGCCTACGCCTAACCGTCTGCACAGTGGACTATTGGTGGTATGTATATTGGTTCTCCATTAGCTAGAGGTGCCCTTCTCTACCTCGGAATTTTGTTGTTACTTTTTCTATGTGCTAAATAAATACCTTATGAGACAGTTCCATTTATAAAATTGAAGTTACAAAAAAAAAGTTATGTTTGCTCCAGTAAATACTGTGCTCACATAGAGTAGAAAGTCACAGCTTACATTTATGTACTGTGTTTACCAAAAAGCTATTGTTACCTCAGAATTAATTGTTTTTGTGGAATTTTTATTCGTGTAACTAAAGCACCCACTGGCGTAGCACCCACCGCCGCGGCACCGGCCATTTTGTGGTGGGGTTCCAAGAATTACGCCGTTACGCCACTGAAAGAACCCCATCCAATTCAATGCCATTTTATTTCTCTCTCTGCATCTTTTCGAATTTTCTTCAAACTCTCTTTCTCTCTTTTTTTACAAAACATCTCTCTCATTCTCTCTTTCTATTTATTTATCAGTGGCTTTTCTCTGATTGCTATATTTGCTCAAAATAGAGCTAAAGAAAACATTTGTTCAAGAAAAATGGGAGCACACGAAAGCAATAGAGTGAGAAGCACCCACGGAGTAACAGAGGACAATGGGAGAATAATGAGAGTGAGAAGTGGAATGGAAGTGGGAAACATGGTATGAATAAGAAATTGTCCCTGTTAAATAAATGATATCTACTTCAAAATTACATAAATTATTTGTTATTATTATGTATTTGATATTATTACAATACATATTTACATAGGTACGTGAAGGCACAATTATTATTATTCATACGAACCTACCCAATAAAAGATATTACTATACCATAATAATACATAGGCTATTTCGCAGCTAGTGGGTTCAATAAAGCGAAGTCTCGTTATCTAGAAGTCGGTGGTTCGAGTCTCAATTACGGAAAAAATTAGTATGTAGAGCGAGTTTAAGTAATAATGACGTCACGGAAAAACTAACAGAAATATAACAGCTCTACATGATACAGATTCATGCTTTCCATAGATACATTAGATAGCTATTTAGCTTCCAAAACAGATAATATCAAATCGATGTACCAATTTCATGAATTCTAGAGATTCATTTTGTAGGTTTAAAATTTCATAATTATACGAGACATAAATGAGGAGACAATCTTCTCGTTTTTGATTACTCCTCAGTTATTTTAAGTTTAAAAAAATATTTATTCTTATCTTATTGTTTTGAGTTATAATATATCACACTTGAACCACCCTGTATGAGAGCATAAAGCAACCCGTGTCGAGAGCAATGAAGTGAGGAGAAGGAACGTGATGAAAATTAAGAGAAAGCGTGGGAAATAACACCACTCTGAATATTACTTTAACTCCTCCTTCTCTCTCTTCATTCTTCTCTTGTCCCCTCTCTCTTCACTGTCCTCTTTTCTAACATCTCTTCAATCTCTACTCTTTGTCTCCTCTCTTCACTCCTCTTCTTTTCTTTCATTCTCTTCTCTTGTCCTCCTTCACTCTCTCTTTCTTCATTCTCTTCTTGTCTCCTTTCTCTCTCTTCTTTTCTTCTTCTCTTCTCTGTCTCCCTTCTTCTCTCTTTATTTTTTCTTCCTTTCTCTCGTCCTGTCCTCTTTTCTCTTTCTCTTCACTTTCTCCTCTTGTCTCATATCTCTTCACTCTCTACTCTTTTCTCTCCTCTTGTCTCTTTTCTCTCTTTTGTCTCTATCTCCTCTTCCTTTTCTCTGACTTTACTCTTGTCTCCTTTCTCTTCACTCTCTCCTCTTGTCTCTTTTTCTCTTTCTCTTTCTCTCCTCTGTCTCTTATCTCTCCTTGCCTTTTCTCTTTACTCTCTTCTGTTCCTCTTGCCTTTCTTGTCTCCTGCATCTTCACTCTCTTTTCTTGTCTCCTCTCTCTCATCTTATTTCCTTTCTCTTCACTCTCTCCTCTTGCCTCTTATCTTTTCACTCTCTCCTTTTGTCTCCTTTCTCTTCACTCTTTTCTCTTGTCTCCTCTCTCTCTCCTCATGCCTCCTTTCTCTTCACTCTCTTCTCTTGCCTCCTCTCTCTCTCCTCTTGTCTCCTTTCTCTTCACTCTCTCCTCTTGACTCCTTTCTCCTCACTCTCTCTCCTCTGTCTCTTCTCTTACCTCCTCTCTCTTCACTCTCTCTTCTTGCCTCCTTTCTCTTCACTCTCTTCTCTTGTCTCCTTTTCACTCTCTTTTCAACTTTCCTCTCTCTCTCTCTCTCTTTATTACGTCATCTCTTTTATTTCACACAATACTTCTAGAAGTGACAAAATACTTCTCAATTCAGTACACAAGAAGGTGTACCTTACAAAATTAATCAAATGATCAAAAACTGTGTAATCAAATTGTAAACTGTAATAATTTTTTTTTCTGCTCTGGGATTCGAATTCGGGACCTTCCACATGGTAACCGAGGATGTTACCATTGAGCGAATCCTTCATTTATCCGTAATTTCCCTATTTTTCTTCATTCCGCTTCTTTTGGCTGTTTCTCCACGTCCTCTTTTATTTAATTTTTTATTTCTTATAACCTCTTCTCCTTGCCTCATTCCTCCTCCAATGTCTTCTACTCTTCTTCCAATTACTTCCTCATCGTTCATCACATTGCTCCACTTTTCTTCTTCCGTATTCCTCCGCCCTCCCATTCCTATTGCCTCACCTTACTCCAAGTAACTGGTGGTCTCATTGTCAGCTTAGTGCTGCATTGTTCCAACTCTTGTTCTGTGAGTTCCGGCATGCTGGTTGAATGAAGTGCTTTGGGTGTGGCAGACCCTCTGTTTGCGTGTTTCTCTCTCTCTCTCTCCCTTAACTCTGTTTTCTCTCTTTTACTACTTTAATACTAGTGCACGAATAATTCAGTGGTTAAGCAGTTGCTTGCCATGCGGAAGGTCCCGGGTTCGAACCCCCGCGCCGACAAAAAATTAGTATTCAAAATTCGGTTACAGCTGTTTGTAAGGGATACCCTCCGTCGCTCGTGTTGACCCAGCACCTAATTGGGAAGTATTGTGTCACTTCTCGCCCATCAGAGGCATACTACGGGATGGGTTACGTTCCAACACGGACCACAAACGTCTTCAGTAGCTCCTTTTTCATAGCTATGAAATAGAAAAGTGCTGTGAAACACTCATCTTTTGAAAAGAAAAAAAAATCTCTCTCTCATAAAATCATAATATCAATTATATCTGTCCCTCTTTCGATTATCTCTCTCTTTCCCTATCTCCTTATGTAACTATTTATCATCTCTCTCTCTCTCTCTCTTTCTGTCTCGTGACCTCTAAATTTTCCTCTTTTTCTGTACACCTCACAATTTTCCATTCCTCTAAAATCTCTCAGCATTCTCTCTTTTTCTGTTTTTCTTCAAGTATTTCTTCCTCTATATTTATTCTCATTCTATTCACAGTTTTCCAATACTTTTATTGTTTTAAATTTGTTTATCATTTTATTTTCTATGCTTATTAACCCCTTTTTTCCGTCAAAATCGAAAAGAAAGAACGTCTTTCTAACTCTGACTTTTTCTATTCCCTTCTGTATACAGTGTATATATCATCTCTTCCCTTCACACTTTTTCCATACAACCTTCCATCTCTTTCTCTCCCAACCTCGAGCTATTTTTCCCTTTCTCTTCACACCTAAACTAAACACATACACTCACTTGAAAGTTGCCTCCGGAATGTTGTGGTTATAGAGGTGTCGCTTCAGTGTCTAGGGGAAACAGAGGTGCCATTGTGTCTACTTGTTCTAATGAAGATCCCAAGGAGATGCTCTGCAGGTGTGGTTGTGTTGTAGTAGTTGCAATAATGAATAGTGTTCTGTTCATAGTACTAATTCTTACTATCTTGTACTTTTTTTTTTTACATATTCAACACATCATTTATACCTATGTAGGTGTATTAAACAAATTATGTCCATGTACATAAGTTATGTTCATATGCAATAGTAGTTTAAGATTAAATTACAAATACTTGTTAGTTTTAAAAACTAGATTGTATTGATAATTTTAGTCCTCAGGGACACTGTTTAAATATATTTTTATTTTTTTTAATGTAGGTATCATGTTTTATTTACAGATATCTTTAGGTTTAACTGAAATATTTAGGTACATAGAAGTTGACAAAGTTAGAATTAAAACCAAGGTCAAATTGATTGATCTTTTTCAAAGTATCTGAATAAACAAAGTCAAGTCATAAATATGACAGTTTATAATCATGTAAAATGACATCAGCTCCTCTTGGTACAACCTGGTTTGCTTTCTTGCAACACAAAAACAAGAAAAAAAACAGCTTGATAAACATACGTAAATTTGGGACAGCCGTTCTGAAATGTACGTCAAAAGAGATTTTCCTACACTCAGAACTACAGGGTCTTTTTACCTTCCGCTTTGCGATGAGTAAATTTATGCAAAGAAATTGAGCTCCCTTTTTGCGAACCCTGTAAACTTGCCCTGGAGCACAGGTGTGCTATGTAGAAGTATTACAAAAAAAGAGAGAAAGAATAAAAGAAACCTTTCCCCTGGAATTTTTATGCTTATTCTCAAATCTTTTGTTTAAATATTTTGTCGTATTATCGTAAAAAAAATACATCTACTTTCGAAATTCGTATGGAATTATTCTCATCGTTTTCTCCCGGTATTTCGTCAAAGTTCTGATATTCTCAATCGATGAGATCCCCTTATGCATATGTATTTATGTAGCAATGGAATAAATTATACATACCTATTGTTCAAGGTTCAAAAGTAAAATAAGAAGGAAAAATAATTCAATATTAAGGACTGAATTGATGGTTTAGATTTGAGTTACGAGTCAACTCGCACTCTAATTCTTTCTTATCCAGAGACTTATATGTCTACTAACTGGACTACCCAAAGGAAGTTACTACTGAAGATACGTTGCGCAATATACTAGAAAAGTCAAAGATGACCTGAGAATAATCTAGTCAAGCTCTTCTGACACTATATTAATTTATATTACCCTATTTTCTCTTCTTATTATCAATCTTATTTCTTCTTCTTATCAATTTTGATAAGAAGAAGAGGAAATAAGATAATATAAATAAATATATATGATTGATAAGATAAATAAGAAGGGTTGGGTGGAAAGATTACCCCGCCCTTTACTTAGGACATTTATATATTTATCTACTTTTTTCATTTATATTGTTTTCATGTCTTTGTAAGCATTCTCTGTACTGTACATAATATTTATATGTACCTATGTCTTATTATCTAAGAAATAATTTATTTAATAACTATTTATTCTTCCTTCTTCTTATGATGAACATCATCGGACTATATTTACAGTGAAGGTCATCAACATATCTTATTTTTTTTTTTATGCGACAATATTTATCATTTTCATGCTCTGCAGGATTTATTTTATAACTTCTCATATTTGCCCACTCATTGATGTTGAGATTATAATTTATTTCTAATATTTCTGTCTATATTTTTTTATATCGGAAATACAATATCATTTTCATTATTCTTATCTGCGAAAGTTCCATCAGTCATGAGAAATGTATCATTTTATATTTTACTATGCAATATAAAATATATTGTAGATATGATGGGACTACCTGTCTTGCGCTGACAGTCTAAATAAAGCACTACTTATACTTATGATATACTACTAATGAGAAAAAAAAATTAAAAAAATATGACCTAAAACCTTAAAAAATGATGGTACCTATAGCTATAGGTAATATATTTTTTTACTGATCATTCATTGTTATGATAAAAAATTTTTCATACTGCGTAAATTTATTTATTGATTTCAAAGTCAAATATTACCAGCACTCTAAAAGATAAAAAACAGTCATGTCTAACTCGTTTTATTTTCTTGTTTGCTTACAGATTACACAACAAGATGTCGAGCGGCCACTTTAAATCGTGAAAATGGAAAAAAAACAGCTTGTAGACGAGCAGAAACATTAAACTGTAATATTATACTTGGACCTTTGTAAGAATGTTGCATTGAAACGACAGCCTAGAGAATAACATGCTCAAAAATAAATCAGAGAGCGTTATTAATAGCTCTGTGTAGAAAAAAATCACAGAATGATAAAATACCTACAGTGAAATATAATAGTCAAGAAACCCGGAGTAGGGGAATGAGTTCATGTATAAAGCAATAGAAACATACAGAGAAGAAAAGAAAATATGATGAAAAGGGTACAATACTTGGAGAGAGAGAGAATAGAGCAGAAGAAATAGACGAAGAAAATGGAATATAAATTGAGAAAATATATGCACAGTCATACGTGAAACGAGAGAATACAATATCATTCTATAGCAAGAAGGAATAATCCAAGCGAGAGAAAGAAAATTACTCTTGATACTTGACATATTTATGAAAACATAATTGACTGATTTTTATCAGACGGAAATATCAAGGAATTTACAAGATAATTGTTCTTTTGTATCAGTTTTATTATCAAATATTAAAAAATAGCAAGAAGATGAATAGTAAATGCAAACAGTTTTATAATTAATTAAAATTATGCAAAACGTTTGATTTTTTTTTCTCTTGTTGACTGGTGAGCATTTCCTTGCTGATTTTATTAATTAATTTTATTCGCTGGAGCTATCTACAGTGTTGTTGCCTGTATAATTTCACTGTTTAAAATGAATTCTATAAGATTCAGCTGATTTCCAGTTTATCTCTGCATTTGGAAATGACGTTGATTTACATTTGAATACAATACTGTTTCCTAAAACCTCATGTCTATTTGATATATTTTTCTTCGATTCTTTTCGAAAAAAAAACATCTGAACTTGTGCCTTATTATAGATAGGTAGTTTTTAAATGTTGGTAAAAATTAGATTTTAGAAAGCTAGGAGTAAAATAATATCACCTTAGTACGTCAAGTCAATTAAATAGATAATTAAATTTATAAATGCAATAAATCAAAATGCTTTGCTTGATTTTTTTTCAATGTTCTAGATATCATTGTTTTTTTTTTTTAGTAAAATTGACTCAGTTTTTACTTATTTGAAATCAATTATCCATATAATCAATCATTAAAAAAACAACATTTCAAATATTTATTTTTAATACATAATTATCCTTAATATAAATAAATAATAAATCAAATGTGTGTAAATTAAATCTCAAATTTGGAAAAGCAATAATTCAGTTAATTTAAAGGGGTGCTAGTTTTTGTTCGTAATACATCACAAACGATCTTAATAGTTTTGTTCGTAATACATAGGTAATATAAACCTTTAAAGACCTTGAACATTTAAAATAAAATCATGAGTTTCATTCATTAAAATATACAACATAACAATGATTTTCATTAAATTAAACACAATTAAAAATTATTTCCATGGAACTGTTAAAAAATCAGATATGCATACTTTCAACATCTGTCATTGCAAATTAAAAAAAAGTAACAATTTATTGCAATTGATCAATTTTGCTCGAGAAATCACAAGTAGTAGTTGTACCTAGAAATTAAGGTCACGTTATTAAAATCTTTTTTACTGCTATATTTTCAAGTTTTATTTCCAGAAAGAGATCTACACAAGTACACTTCATAGTAAATATACGTAAGTTCATCATTTATATCAATGATGAAGAAAATGACCTCAAGTTAGTTTTGCTTAGTACTAAACTTTGTATTAATGTAGAGAAGTTATTTTCTTTTTTAAATATAAATTTGAGAGAAATGAGTTTAATGAGAAAAAAACAACTCATTTTTAATATTTTAGTTTAGAATGTTACAATATGTATACTTTTAATTTTAGTTATGACGGAAATACCTATCACTTGTTATCACACTGGCACATTTTAATCACTGAAATTCATTTTTATTAATTTTATTTTCACATTGCTCAATATTTAAAATCACTATTAATTGTTTTATTTATGAAAATCATTTTATTTTATTAGCAATGGAAAATGTCAGAGTAATGATTGATTCTTTTTTAAATTTAACGTAATCCATGATAACAAAAACACAACAATAAGAAGATATAATATTTTAACTTTGTGATATAAGGTGATAAACAACTAATCATTTTTCTTCTGTTTGTATAAACACTTTTTCTATGTTACCCCTAGGTCGTTGAAGTTCATTAAGAGAAAAAATTGTCCTATATTTTAAACATTTAACTGCTTTTTTTATGTTTATATCACTATTTGAATAGTCAGATATTTTAAGAATAAAATATATGAATTTAAAATTAGCATAAATTACAATATCTATAATAACAATTTTTCAAAGATTATTTATTATTTAAAAAATAAAAATAGAGACTTGTCAATATAATTTTTTTGATATTGTAAATAAAAAGTATATATCCATTGATGATTCGAGTTCCAAAATTAAGTATTCAAATGTAAATGAAAAACAAATAGCTTTTCAAAGTGACAGAATTGTTGTATAGAAACTGTTTACAAATTAGAACGTATAAAGCAAATTTAATCAAAGTTTATCCTTTTCAATACGTTCTGGAAATTCAATTATAACAAAGCTACTACAAACAAATCAACAAAAATACATAGATTGAAGATGTGGAGAGTTAGAAAGAAGCATCAAGAGAAATAGAAAAAAGAAATTAATGAAGAAACAATTTGCAAGAGAAACGACAAAGAAGCAGAGCAAACAATTAAAAAAAGTAGATGGCTTTCTTCTTCTCGCTTGAATTTGTCTTCTAAAAGAAGAAAAAAAGAAAAGCGTAACTTCGCCTGAGGAAAATGTTGAATGAAATCTCTCTGGAATAAAATGAATAAAACAAGTTATACACAATAGCAGTCAGGTATTGCAGAAAACAAATAGAAGAACAAGTATATGGAAATGAGAACAATAACGGTAAACCGTGGAAAATGGCGGAAACAAATACAAAGAACAACAGCACAATGAGGAGCTTCCGACTTCAAAAGTAAGACAAGTTACGCGTATAACTCTTTGCACAATAGATTCCTTTGAGAGGCAAAATTGAAATTGATTGATTGTTCCAATGTATAGGCAAATTATAATATTATGGAATAAATATAGCAATATTCAAAGTGATATAGAAATCAGGTAACCTATAAAGTTCACTCTGCCTCGCATCTTACGGTTGAAACAAGAGTTGATTGAAACGTTTCCTTCTTCTTAAGAAAAAAATTACAAAAACAGAAATGTAGACAATCTTTGAACAAAGATCAAATAATGTGGACAAAGAATGAGTACATATCAAAATGCAAAAATATAAGGTCTGAAAAATCAGCTGTTTAAATCCTTACAGCAAAATCAAAATGTCAACGCTAATCTAAGTGCTCTTCACATTATAATGATATCCCACCTACTCTAATTGCCGGAAATCAAACCTTACTTCTTGATTACTTGGTGATCACATTCTTTACCGTCAATAATCTTCACAAATCTCTAGTGAACTCTTCTGATGATCTTGGAATCTCACACTACACTATTCTCGCTCAATTCTCTCTGCTAATCAATCTCTTCTGCAATCAAAATCGCCTGGTAATCTTCGCTACCACTTCACTTCGTAATCACAGTACTGCCGGTAATCTCAACCTACATTCTCTGGTAATAACAAAACAATCAAAATCGCCTGGTAATCTTCGCTACCACTTCACTTCGTAATCACAATACTGCCGGTAATCTCAACCTACATCCTCTGGTAATAACAAAACAATCAAAATCGCCCGGTAATCTTCGCCACCACTTCACATCGTAATCACAGTACTGCCGGTAACCTCAACCTAACTCCTCTGGTAATATTTCCCCGCCCACCATGGACCGCTAATCTCCCACCATTCCGATGTACGCAGCCGCGGGTGGGGCGTCGATCGCGCGGCGCCAGGATCGACGCAAGGTTGCCAAGTCTCACGTGGTCCCGGACACTGTACACGAGCAGATCGACAAGCGCTTTGCGGCGTTGCAAGATCAGTTCGCGCCGGGCCATGGGGCGCCGCCTGGCATCCTGGCGAGCGCCTCGCGCCTGCCCAGCTACCTGGAGTTGAACGGGAAGTTCGGATTCGGTAGTACGGACTTGATCGAGGTTTGTACAAATTATAAATAGAGACGTTTTTTAACTGGAGGCGATGGCTGTATGGAATGGCCGTGCCTACCAATGCCAAAAAAAGAAGAAAAAAAAAAAAGAAAAAAAAAAAACTGGAGGCGAAATTCAGGAGTTCACATTCTTAGTTATAAATTATTCTCCTGAGAAAGAGTGTTTTCTACTTTCACTTTGTCTTTTCCGAAACCTACTCCGGATCAGTTCAACCTCTTTCTGATGGTTGAGATTCGTTGGTCCAGATTTTATGGCTGGACACCCTTCCTAACACCAAACCTGTGAAGGTTGCCTGACGCAAACCTATAATCAAGAGTAATACGTATAATACATATAGAATTATACATACATAAAAATCAAATACTTTTATGATTACTTTATTTGAACTTGATATACGGAATACTATTTTCCTTTGAGGTAAGTAGCTAGCTAACTTTTGGCGAGCAAGTATCATTGGGTAGCAATGGAGTAACAAATCTTGATGCGAAAAAAGAAAGTACGGTAGTAAAGCTATGATTGAGTTTTAATTCCCCTGAGGTGGAGTAAAAATTCAGTAGTACGTGTTTTAGTTTCGAGCTCAATAGTTTGGAGAACTATCGTGCTGCTGAGGTGGAGAGTAGAATTCAACAACTGCAAAAAGGAGAACAAATACGAGAAAGAAAGCAATGTGTGGAGGGGAAAAGAGGGGTACGGTAGGTCACGGAAGAGAGCTGATGGCTAGTAAAAGGTAGATTTTTTTTTAAAAGGTTAGTGTGCCCCTGAACCGCTTTCGCATTACTTCAGGGCACTTTACCTTTACATCCATGACGTTCGGAAACGAAAAATTTTGTTCAGAATTTTTTTCTCCGGCCGGGATTCGAACCCACAACCTCCGGGTAAAAGGTAGATTGATTTCTAAAATTTAGGAGAGGTTGTGTGGAAGAGAACGTCCGAGTTGGTTGGATGTGCCTCATATAGTGGAGTTAAGAGATTGTGGTAAAACATGAGACACATGAGCGCTGGAATGCCTCATTTCTATACTACTCAAGTTATGCGTCGCGTCGTTTTTTCATGTCTTAATGGTCTAATACAAATTACTCTCAGCCCGTGCTGCGGGTAATGGAAAGCGATATGCCAGTTGCAAGTTCTCACGCTAATCAATATGCATATTATGCACCTCGTGTACATTCTAAAGTAACAGCCGTTATGCACATTATGCAAAGGCCCAGGTAATTGCAGCTGCCGCTATCTTGATTATTCACAAGCACGCGCTGAATCAGCAGCTCTTATCTCAAGGAAGTGTTTTTTGACATAATGTTTATCTAACTATAAATTCTCTTTACAGAGAAAATTTCATTGAACATACATTATGCAAAACAGCAGACGACTCCTTCTTCCTAGCCTTGGGTTAGGAGATCAGTCCCTGGGAGGTGGGAGACGCGAGGAGAGTGTGAAAGGAAACATCTCTTTTATAACCTTTTCGATAAGGAAATATCTCTCAATATGAGAGGTTGATAGTGCAATCTAGATACTTGTAGAAAGTAAAATATATTGGAGAGTAGGTACTTTATTTATTGTTGTCAAATTAGATTAGGAGGTAACTACCTTAAAAACAAAAATTTCGTATATTATTATGGATATTACTATGGATAAACTATTTCTCATTTTTCTTTTTTTATAGCAAGAGATAACTAGATTATAATAATTTTTTAGAGATCATAAAAAAAATCAAAACTGACCCGTTTAATATTATTTTTCATTTTTCTATCTATACTTATAAATTTCATAATAAAAGATGACAAGAGATAGATTACTATGATAAATTTCTTAGAGATCATAAAAAACTTCAAACTTGACCCGTTGAATATAATTAATGAGAGTTAGTAGTCACCGTGGCAGAGTGAGTTAGCGCGCTAGGCATTGCACACACGGTGACCTGGGTTCGATCCCCAGCGGGGCAGGAATTTTTTGATCTGTACTTGGATGTTCGGGGTCCACTCATACCTCGTGAGGAAAAATGAGTAGTTACTTGTATGAGTAACGACCAGTGGCGGCATTACCAGAGTAAAAGAAATTAATGTCATAGAATAATTCGAAATGTAAAGGAGGCTCTTAGTAATGCTGCGCTACCCACAAAAATTGTGAAGAGGCCTTGTGCTTCACCACAAATAAAACAATACATACATACATAATTAATGAGAGTTAATATACAACATCTGAGATATTTAATTGGGGAGAAAAAGAGTCAAAAGTGATTTAGAAACAGGGGGAGTTTAAATCTTATGGAAGATATATAGAGAGAAAAATGGAGGATGGATTGAAAATAAGCAGAAGAAGATAATAGGAAAATGCTTGAGAGAAAATGCGATAGGTAAAGTGGAATAAGAGGAGAAAGATAGAATATTATAGAGAGCATAATATATTTTCTCTCATGTCACCTAAAACAAAGTGCTGGGAAATTCCATTTCTAATGTATTATCCCACCCTTCCTGCTCCACACATAGTAAAATATGTTATACACCCCCTCCCCACTCTCAAAACCCCCTTGACACACACACACACACACACACAACCACACAACATAATTTAAAATAATTACGTGTGCTTTAACATAATCTCTGCATGAGAAACCTCATAAGAATCGTCATGTACAAGACTAATCTGTGCGCGCAACGTGAGGATTACATCTTCGGATGTATAGGAATGAGAACGTATTATGTGCCACAGTGAATCAGGAAGAGACTAAAAATGAGAGACAGAGAGAAGCAAATAAAGATAGTAAGAGAGACAGAAAAGTGTAAGGGAGAGAGACATAGTAGGTAATAGAAAAGAGAGAAAATGTAAGGGAGAGAGAACATAGTAGTAATAGAAGAGGGGAAAATGTAAGGGAGAGAGACATAGTAGGTAATAGAAAGAGAGAAAATGTAAGGGAGGGAGACATAGTAGCAAATAGAGAGAGAAATGTGAGAGGAATAGGTATTTTACTATGTTGGTAGCCTTTTATTTGTAAAGAAGGGTTGGTATAGTGGCAGAGAATGCCTAAGGCATTAACTTCGCCCCGGATTACAATACATTGTACATTTAAATTTATTATTTTTTTTCCATATCTTATTTTGTAAATACCTATTGTTAATTTTTTTTTTTTTTTTTATCTTTGTTAATAATTTATTGTTGTATGTATTGTATAAAAAATAAAGTGTAAATAAATAAATAAATAAATAAAAAGTATAAATAAACAAAGAGATATCTATGAAGAAATAATTTAGTAGAACCTTTGAGTTAATACATTTCTACTAAAATAAAAATTAACAAGCCAGCGTCGATGGCATGTTGAATACACCGGTTCCCTTCAGAACACCGAAGTTAAGCGACATCCAGCGAGGTTAAGACTTGGATGGGTGACATTCAAATTCTAATTCTCGTGACGCTGCTTTTCCGGCCCCATCAGGCTGGGTGAGGTCAATGTGGTAGCAGTTTGTGAGTTTCCTGCGAATGGAGGGTAAAACCCGTCGTGATATGACCATGGCAGTTGAAAGCGACGTAACAAAAAAAAAAAAAAAAAAAAAAAAAAAATTAACAAAAAGAGAGTAAAATATAGTCTGATCATGTAGAGATAACAATAATATTTTCATATTATTACCTATAATACTCTGTTGTACAGAATGTACAGTCATATAGTTTATTTTATAGGAAAATGGAAATTTTGAAAATGAACTAGAGAGAAAGAGAAGGAGAGAGAGAGAGAGAGAATAAGAATAAAAATATGAGGTAGAAAAGAGATGGAAGTATTTTTGATCAGTAAAGACAAAATAAATCAGAGCTCTAAAAAAAGTTTGAGTTGAAGAAAGAAGAGAGAGAGGAAGTAAGGAAATTAGAGAAATAGAGAGAAAGAAGAGTGAAATTTGAGGTAAATATAGAAAAGCAAGAAAATTGGGGAAGGAAGAAGTTCTATAACTTGAGAAAAGAAAATACAAAAATCAGAGTAAGAAAAATTAGAGTGAAATTTGAGGAAAGGAGAGATAGAGAGAGAGAGACAGGGAAGGAGAGAAATAAAATAAAAGCTGGAAAAAAGAGGTGTCATGTTGAGGGATGGGGCGGTGGGAGAAGGATAAAGAGAGAGAGAAAAGGGACAGAGAGAGGGAGAAAAAGAAAGAGAGAGAGAGAGACAGAGAGACGACTCTTCAATCTTCTTCCACTCGAGAGGGAGCATTAAGGTCGACGTCTAATTATTATCGAAGCTGCTAAGAATTATGAGAAGGGAAGGGGTAAGAAATTTGATGAGAAAATTGAGTAAAGGGGGGTAGGGGGGGGGGTGGATGAGACAGATTCAGGACGTTGCGAAATAGGGTGTGAGGAATTGAGAATTCGGATGGGGAAGAAAAATTATGATGAGCTGATGAAATAATGAAAGATTTAGGACACAAAAATAAATAACTTTTTTTCAATCCACCTTGTCGTAACATAATTAGAAATATAGGAGCAAAAAAATACTGTTAGATAATGAATAATAATAATATAAAACTTCAATAATAAAACTCAAATAGAAGAAGAAGGAGAGCAGATGAAGTGAAGGAAGAGAGAGGGAAAGGAAAGGAGAGGGAAAGTAAAAGTGAGCATAAAAAATAGGAGAAAGGAAATAAAATGGAGGATAAAGTGGATGAGGTGAGGAAGGAAAGATAATGGAAGAAAAAGTAAAGGAAATGGAGGATGAAGAGTAGGAGAAAGAAAAGAAAATGGAGGATGAAGAGGAGGAGAAAGAAAAGAAAATGGAGGATGAAGAGGAGGAGAAAGAGAAGGAAAAAGAAAAGAAAATGGAGGATGTAAAGTAGGAAGAAGAAAATAAAATGGATGATAGAGAGCAGTAGGAAAGAGAGAAATAATGGGAGAAGAAAAAGGAGGAAGAAGAATAAGGTAATGGTAGAACAGAGTAGCTGTAATGGCGAGGAAGTTAGTCTGATATTATTGGGTGCGAGAAATTAAAGCTAATTTATAGCCATTGAGGTGTTTAACATTGGCACGAATGCTATTACCATTCAATGGAGTTTAACATTACAAGGGCGTTATAGTTTGCGGTGAGAGAGGACTTTATCATAGTTTGTGGTGTATGATCTATTGTAGTATGGTGGGTTTGAGTAATTAGGACGTTATATATTTTCTCTTCTGGTGATAAACACAAATTGTTAAATCAATCATGAACTACCTACATATATTTGGATTATTTGAGCCTCCTTGTACATATTCTTTCTCATCAATATGTTTATTAATATAGTATTTAGACTAAATAATTGTAATAGTTTGGTTGGTTCGGAGAATATGAATACGTTTCCTTAGGGTTGAATGAAAAATGCATTCACAAATAAAACCCTTGGCTAACTAAATTTTAATTACATAAGGTTTATGGTAACTAGTAACAATCGAATTTTGTTTGAGATTTTGCTAAAAAAAAATGTTCATCACAATACAAATCATGGACGATTAATATTTGGTGGATAAAAACAAGAATACATGTAGGTATAATAAGTACATCAAAATATAAGTACATGATGACAGTGTAGTATTTTATGTATAAATAATACAGGCATTTTGGCTCGTGAACATATTCGTAAAAATATGAAATTTCCTTGCCAGCATTTTATGTAGTAAATCCCGCTAATACCCATCCACATATATTAGGTAGGTATAACCTCTCACTTTTACATTTATGTCAGCTTTTTTTGATGAGGTCTCAAGGGATCTCACATTTTGCGATATTATTACATCCCCTCCTCTCCGATATACGAGGGGGGACCCAAAAGTAACGGGAATTAGGTGGTAGGGGGAACACGGAGGGGGGGATCGGGTTCTCCATTGATTCTTTTCCAAGCGGCTACTCTCCCAAGTAAGTGTGCAAAGTTCATTTGCTGTGAGTGCATTCGTTCGTCCGTGAAAATTTTTCTAGTGAAACGACTTTTTCCGTTTCGGCGAAAAAGTGAAATGGCACCGTGAAATGGCTGAGTGCGGCGAGCAACGAGCGGCTGTAAAAATTTCGGGGTCATAGCCGTAGCACCATGATTCATTGCCAGTTATAACCTTGAGAAAAAAATCTGGGTCTTCTTCCAACTGATTTTGCAGCTCCAGACAGGCCTGAAGTCTCAACGATCCTTGTTTTGATCGTCGGAGAGAAGGCGAGGAACAAATTTGGCTGCAATCTCCTTCATGATCAAATCTTCAGTTAAAATCCTCTGAATTGAACTCCATGACTATCCAGACATTTCATAAAGTTGATCGATGGTTCTGCAAGGTCTTCACGGACAAGAGTGTCGATTTGTTCAATGTTTTTGTCCGTTCTTGAAGCCATTTCACGTTTTCGCCGAAACGAAAAAAGTCATTTCACTAGAAAAATTCTCACGGACGAACGAATGCACTTACATCAAATAAACTTTGCACACTTACTTCTAAGAGTAGCCGCTTGGAAAAGAATCACTGGAGAACCCAATCCCCCCCTCCGTATTCCCCCCACCACCTAATTCCCGTTACTTTTGGGTCCCCCCTCGTATAATATTAATACATATTTATGTGCGACGGATACAAACATGATGGAAAGGTTATAAATATTTTTTTCAAGGAGTAGGAGTGGAAACACGCGCAAAAGATTTTAATATTTAAACCTATGTACTATGTAGGTTGTAGGTACCTATAATATTTTTTTATGATTAGAAGAATTTCAGATTTTTTTTGAAGTGTGTAGGTCTAGAGAGAAAAGAAGATTAAGAGTAGAAGGCGAAAAGAGAGGAGAAAAAGAGGCAAGAGAATATTAAATAAATGAAATGACAGAGAAAGGTGAAGAAAAATTGAATAGAATAAAGAAAAAATAGAGAGAGAAAGAAGTATGACTAGAGGAAAAAAATAAATAGAGAAAGAATGGTGAGGAATTAAAGAGAAAAAAAGAACAGCAGGAAAATCAAAGAAAGAGATAATAAAAGACTGAATGAGAAAGAGACAGAGAAAACAGAAAGCCCGAGTGACTCGGAAATCAGGGCAAATGAAGGACACTGTGCTAGATGGAAAGCTGTGATATCGTGACAGAGTTCACTTTCCACCTTTCTGACTCCATGACAAGGAATTTTCATTATTCTTGTGGTCAGCGGTAGTTTCCAATATCCCTCTAGAAAACAAGCTGTGAATGTCAGAATAGCGTCCATATTATGTCCATAGTTGCCATTTTTATGTGCCTGGTGGAGTTGTTTGTCCCTGTTAGAGATATCTTACTGAAGACAGACCCTATTAGAGATAAAGAAAGACCTATTAAAGATTTGTTTTCCTTTCAGGCGCTTTAACTCTGGTGGGGTAGGTTGTTCGCGCCGATATCCTGTTTTTTTTTTTAAATCATAGTGTACATATTTAGTTTTTTACTAAAAAATTTGAAATTTGAATTTCATTATTTAAGTTTAAGTCATCACAGAGTTCT
This sequence comes from Bactericera cockerelli, assembly GCA_024516035.1. Lineage (NCBI taxonomy): Eukaryota > Metazoa > Arthropoda > Insecta > Hemiptera > Triozidae > Bactericera > Bactericera cockerelli. The sequence goes on from CM044961.1 coordinate 14,820,984, forward strand.
CAATTTGGAGACAACTGAAAAGTGAGGACGCTTTTAGAACCAAAGAAAAACCAGTAAACACTTAGCACCTTACAATGTTTTTTTATCGTGTTGGATATAGTATCCGTGAACAAGAGACAAGAAGAAAGAAATCCTGAAAATTGCGAGAAAAAAGAACCATTCACCTCTTGTGAATCTTGCTATGGTGAAGGAATTAAGTTAATTACAGGCAGAAAGAGTCAGAAGACAGATAGAAGATAATAAGATGGGCAGGGACCGGAGGAGGACAGGAGAAGAGAGAGAGAAAGAGATTGAGAGAGGAATGCTAGACGAAAAAAATGGACAGAGAAATAGAGGAGAGAGAAGAGAACAGAGCTATATTAGAGTAAAGAGCGAGAGATTAAAACAAAGATAGAGGCAGAATAACGAAGGGAGGAATGAGGATTGTAAACAAAGAGAAAAATATAAGGGGAAAAGAGAGGGAGGGAGTGAAAAAATTCTTAGGGAGAAAGAGAAAAGAGAGGGGAAAAAAAAGAAGTGGGAAATTCTGAAGGAGATAGAGAAAAAAGAGGGGACAAAAATAAGAAAGCGGGAAAAATTCTGAGGGACATAGTAAGAAAGAGAGAGAAAGAGAGAGAGAGAGTTAGAGAGAGAGAGAGAGAGAGAGAAAGAGAGGGAGAGAGGAAAGGAAGAAAAATTAAAGTGAGTTCAAAACATTCTTCAGAGTTTTATAAAGTACAAAGTAGGTTATTAAGCTGAGAAGAAAATGTGGAGGGAAGTTTAGGAAATTGAAGACAAGGACCGGTGGGTAGAGAGGAAGAATAAACGATAGAAATTCTAAGAGATTCAGAGAAAGAGATAGAAGGAGAGTGGGATAAGTAACAGGAGAAAGGGAGGAGAAGATAGAGACAGAGATATAAATAAATAAAGAAGAGAGAGAGAGAGAGAGAGAGAGGAAAAGAAACAAGGAGAGGCTATTAGAGAAAATTACCAAAATTCGGAAGATGATTGTGAAAAATTCAGAGGAGATGAAATAGAAAGAGATGAGAGGTGGAACATACAATCTACTATCGAAAGTACTATTTAAGGGAAGGAAAGACCTGAGGCAGAGATTAAGGAGAGAAAAGAAGATGGAAATTGTAAGGAAAAATAGGGATGAGTGGAGGACCAGGAGGAATAACTCTCTTGTCATGGGATCAGGATTATGAATATGAAAGAAAGGTAGACGGTAGGGTACATACTACGTAGGGGTAATTGAATCAGAAAATAGAGAGGTGGCTAGAGAATGTAAAGAGTAGAAGAAATTGTAGGAAAAAGAAAAAAGTGAAGAAAAATATTAGTATGAAAAAAGAAAGCACTCAGAAAAATTAACAATAAATTAAAATAAATATGTACACAGTTTTTGTAAAGGTGCCCAACAAAATGATGGAACTTCACTGAAACTGATTCTTCTCAGTTAAATTAAGTTGAATATTCACTAATAATTATTCAATTCAATTTGAAAATGTTGATTCCCATCTACAGTATTAGTCAGTATAAACACTTAAATACTGTAAAGACTTATAAGGATTAGGAACCTATTTTCGAGAGTAAAAAGAAGATACTTAACTAAGAATATACAAACTTTTATCATCATCATCAAAGGGTGGCGTCATCGTGAACGATGGTAGCCTGACAGTGGAGGAATGACTCAGCAGTTCTATCACTGTCTTTACAAGGAGGCTAATAATTGACAAGGGCCCCCAGAACCAAGCCAATGCTGGTTGTTCTTGATTATTATTGCTCTGGATGTTCTTGATTATTATTTTTTCTTCAAAATTACAATGCTTGCGTTAGTCTGGTTTAATCATTTCTTAATAAAATCATCACTTAATTTTAAATACAAGGATATACTCAATTATTCTTGAATGTGCTTCAAGAAGCTCATCATGAATTCTCAAGCTATCATGAACATAACACTGTAAGTAAAAGTCTACCTTTCAGTAATAGGTTCAATGGTATATTGGTTTTGAAATGCTTCTCTTTTCATTAGTAGCTGTGTTTTCAGCTGGGACTTTTAATTGTCTTGAGCTGTAAACTTTCATTATTGTCTCTCTCCTCTCTCTTACTCTTTGGTCGAGTTCGCTCTCTCTATTTTTATCTCTATCCTTTTCTTTTATGATACCTCCCCCTCTGTCTCTATCATTCCCTTTATTATCTTTACTCTTGCTTTATCCACATTTATTTTATTTACAGTAGTCACCACCACTAATTGGAGTACCGAACGAAGCTTGCACACACTGGGTTCGAATCCCAGCTGGGGGCCTGTGTTTCTACTCTGTATTTTTGATGTCTGGGGTCCATTCATACCTCGTGAGGAATAATGAGTAATTACTTGTATGAGGAAGGAATTCAGTAAAAAACTTTCACATTTCTTCTTTAGAAATCCTCTGGAAGTAAAATAATGTTTGTACTTTTGGGATTTAGAAAAAATAAAGAAGGTTCTCAGTGATACTGTGCTACTCACAAAAATATGAAGTTATTAATCTTTTTTCCTTTCTCACTGCTCTTCTTCATTCGCTGTATATTTCTTTCTCTTTCGATAATGTTATACTTCTCTTTTCATTATAATCTCTATTTTCTCTCTCCATACCTTTATTTCTCTTCACTGTCATTCTACTCATCTCCATATTTGTATTTCTCTTTTCCTCCACATCTTCTTACTTCTTCCTTGTATCTCTCTAACTAGAATTGACTGGGCTTACGATTGTTCCTGAATGTCTCCTCCCCTCCACCTTCACTCCAATAGGTCATGGATGTAAAGAAATAAAATGGAAAGCAGACAGCTGCCCCAGTGTTAGCAGAATTTCAAATAAGGGTGAATTATACTGATGTGTGGGCAAGGAGGAAGGAGGAGGAGTGAGGTAAGGAAAGATCCGTAGTAAGTGGAGTCGTGAAAGACGTGAGAAGAAGAAAAGAGATAGAGAAGGTAGGAAGCACAGAAGTAAGAGAGAGAAGGTGGAAGAAATAGCAGACAGAAATTTGAGAGAGGATTAAGAGACACTAAAGAAAATTCCATAGAAGAAGCGTACTATAGAGAAGCCTTTACGCACATATCTGATGAACCTGTTTTTGAAAATCTGTCAAAGTCAACCTTTAATAATATGTTTTTCATAAATTTGTTAATCGAGTTAGTATTATAGGAGAAAAGGTCTTGAAAAATTATAGTTGTTAAGAAAACAATAATACCATTAATTCCTATTGATTTGTGGTTTTTGAATATTTTAAATTTGAATACATTTTATGATTTTTACGTGATCAGTACTAGGATTTTATTTTTATTTTTGAAAGTTCATTTTCCAGAATTTGGTATTCTATAGCCAAGGTATTCTAAAACTCAATTTTGAAATCTTCATTAAAAAATTTAATACCAAGTTAATACTAAACTTACTGAGTATGTATTGTATAAGCAACTAACTAGAATAAGAGTGTGACTATCTACAGCAAGTAGAGTATTACACAGTTAATACTTTACTTGCTGTAGCTATTCACAGTCATAAAACTCTGGATTAAAAATGAAAATATTATACAAATAGAAAAATATCTATGTTTGAAGAAATAAGTATTACATAATTATAATGGCACAAAGCTTTTCAATAAAAATATTGCTAATAGGATTGAAGGAAATAGAAACGAACCGATTTTATATCAATGAAAAACAATTTAATAATTAGAGTATCATTTTATAAAGAGAATATTGTACAAAGAAGATTTATAATAAATAGGAAATAGGGACATAAAAAACTAACTATTTCTTTGTTGTTTTTTCAAGTTACAATTACATTTTTTTGCTGTGATATAATTTTCATTGGAAAATAGGAATGACTTCATAAATCGCTATAATTTTTGATGTCAGGCCATGACCTCAAATTTACTAAAAGGAACTTGCATAACGAGTTGCCAGTTCCTCACTGTTCCATCTCATTGGTAGGACGGGAGTGGTGAAATAAAATTCACAGTGAATAAGAAGAAATTGAAAGAAACGCAGAGGATGTGAAGGAGGAAATGGAAAATTTGATCATAAAGAGGAGATGGAGGGGAAGAAGAAGGAGGAAAAGGAGGAAAATGAGGAGAAGAAGGAGTAGGGGAAGGTACATGATGAGAGGAGAGAGAGAGAGAGAGAGAGAGAGAGAGAGAGAGAGAGGCACAGAATCTAATAAAGGAGAGTATAATGAACATGGTTAGGTTCCCCTGTTCGGTGTTCAGGCTCTTCAGTGATGAACCAGAGATAACAGGGGTGGTTTAAGATTAATTAAGGGCACAACGGAGTAAAATACCGACTTGATTCAATATCCAAGGCTCTGGGTTGGATAAGAGGGACAGATCTCAGACAGATATCAAACTAGTATGGCAGTGGTAATATGGACTATTATACCAGTCAAATATTTGTTAGTTACTAAAACTAGCAGTTCTATTTTTTACTTTACATGGGACTCAAATCACCGATCTCTAGGTTATGAATCCGCCGCTTTATCGATCAAGCTACTGTGGTCGGAACTATGACACGAATATAATATAATTTTAGGAAGAAAACAAAAGAGTGTTATGTAAATTTCAAATTTAATTTATATATTTATTTGAGTGAATATACAATACAGCGTAATTGTAAAGTTAAAATGAAAAATAAAATTCTCGTTTAAAAAATAAAAACTTAAATACAGCAGAAGAAGATTCGACATTTGCCTACAACAACGCGTGACATTATTCTAAATTTCTGACCCTCAAAATTTAAAATATTAAAATCCAAGATGTACCTATCATAAAAAGTTGCACTTTTCAAATTTCCTAAAATATCCCCTGAGCAATTTTTACAGAACTATTTGTACCGTAAACTTTATTCTGGTCACATATTCAATTATTATTATTTTTGGGAACATGTGAGAGAGTTCAGCGATAAACCCAGCTAGTTGAATTCGTCTGCTCCTGAAATTCAGACTGCTTCTGGCAGAAATGTCCATGAAGAAAGATAAACATGCAAGTAAATACAAGTAGGTAGCACTAGCTCAACTCCTGCGCTTTGTCTTTTTCTTTAAGGGTTCTTGTCCGTTCTTGTCAATGGCTAAATAAAGGTATTTTTGTCCGTGCCTGGCGTCTCAAGGACTAGTCAGAGTGCTTGATTTTACAGGAAAAGTAAACTTCATTTAGGTTTTTTCGACAAAAAACCATGTTCAAAATATCATTTATCAAAAAATATATGGGAGATTGGAAAAGTCCGACTCCTAAATATTCGGTGAGTACCAATCAATGTAAGGCAAAATAGAAATAAACACAAGAATTTTTCATTGAAGTGAAATCACTGTCGTTGAAAAATTGTAAAGATTTAAGGTACCTACCCCTACGAGTACATATTAATTTTAGAAGAATATTGCGGTAACTTCAAGCCCTCTCTTCTTTCAATGATCAGCCAATTATTTTAGTAATTTTAAATTTCATAATTATTTGTGTTGAAATTTATACGATTAAATTAATTATTCATACCAACAATGATTAATAATTAAAAAAAAAAATCTAAAATCCAAGAACTATGAATAATTCTGAGAAAAAAAATCCCATGAGGTTTTACTTTGGTTTTGCAAAGTTTGAAAGATGTAAACTTATGCTGCATTAAATTAATTTAAAGAAGCGAAATATTAATTAAAAACATACAATGGGAGTCGTAGGTTCATACAAAAAATTCAATTGATTTGTGCATATATTGCACATTGCATAGCTCGAAAGTTGTACGGCGTGCATACAAATATATTCTGACTGTTGTGTTTTTACTAGTGTTGGTCCCATGTGTGATCAATGATCTTTATGAGCAGTAAACAGCTGAATAACCTATTTTAAAAAATATTGCCTCTATTTAAATAAAAATTTAAAACCCATAAAAAAAAAGCTCGCAATAAAAGTGAGTGGGTAAAGTTATGTGTTTTCAAAAGACAAAATATGCAGTGTACGTATGCGTATGTTTTTTAGGAGAAATAATGAAATAGAGCTGTCATACCTATCATTAAATAGATAATTAGAAAATAAAGAAAAGTAGTCTAAAGAATAAGACAGAAAATGAGAGAAATGAAGGGAAAAGGAGAGAGTTAAAAATATAAGATAAGATAGCAGTGAAGAGAAATAGGAAGAGACATAAAAGATTTGAATAGATGAGAGAGAAAAATTGTTTTAAAAGATGAAGTAAGAGAGAGAAATTGGTAAAAAAGGGCTGAGAGAAAGAGAGAAAGAAAGAAAAGATGCAGAGATGGATGGAAAATTAAAAGCTGATTGAGGAATGAAGAATAGAATTTCATAAGCTGAATGAGGATGGAATGAAATGGTTACAGAGGAATTTTATCTGAAATGGCTCATTTCATTTTATACTGAAAAAAAAACTCTGCCAATTATGGACACAATACTTCCTCATGATCAGTATAATCAGTATATCAGTATAAACAGATTTTAGTTCAAATTTTATCCACGTGGAAATTTTGAGATATTATACTATATCAAAATGTATCTCCGAAACCGCTTAACAGTTTTCTTATAATACCGTTCTAGATTCTACAAAAAAATTATATCAGCAAGTCGTAGACCTTATTTTTTAACTTTGTTGTCCAAAATTTTGGATTTTCTCAAATATCAGAGCTGAATCAAAATTTATTAAATAATAAATATAAATGCACGATGTTAAACGCTAATACGCATATACATACAAGATTTCATCAAAATCGAGTGAACAGTTCATGAGATAAAAGCGTTTAAGTAAAAACGGTCAGGCGAATGGTCTGTCTCTATCACCAAGAACCACTAGTGCGAAGTTGATGAATTTAAAATGGGACCATTTACAGAATGTCTTCTATATTTATGTTCTTTAGCTTTCTATTCACTATTTACTCTTTTATCTTGTTCTGTCCTCTTACTTCCGATAAAAGTCTAATATTAGGAATGAAGAGAGAGATTGAGTAAGAGAGTTAGAGAGAAAACTAAAGAGAAAGAGTGATAAATAGAGAAAGAAAGAGAGTGTGAGAGAAAGAGTAGGAGAGATAAGCGATGCGTATGAAGTCATAATGTACATAAAAGAGATGGCAGATAACATACATATAAAGATAACATTTTCTAGGTGAAATGAATTCAAGCACCCTCTTCAGTAGTACTCATACCTGACTATTAGAGGCATGAATATACGTTCTGTGAAACTCCAGTCTAGATTTGAGTACCTAACTTTTTAAATGAAAAAATATATATAGAATCTTATTTTGAAAGGGTTTGTAATTTCGGTTCTGTTCATTAATTCGGTTTAACAAATAATTTAAATAAAAAAATGATGTTATAGAAAAAATGTGAAAAAGAAGCTGCTACCCCTTTTATCCGCTCTTTCTATAAAATTTCTAGCTTAGGTGTAAAAAAGTTTATACCTAAGAAGCTAGATTTTTTGTATAAAAAAAGTTCATGTTCTTCACAATTAGACTACAGGCCAGCGAGAAAATTTATTACTAAAAAATTATTTACCAAGTTGCTAATTTGATAGTAATAAAGATAATCTAAATGTACCTACATAAAGTATAACATAATTTCAAAAAATGAGCACACAATTTTCAACAGCAGAGTTGAAATTTAGTTTTCTAGATTTTTTTTTTTAAATTTAATTCATACAAACTAATTTGAATAACAACTATGTTACAAAAACTGTTTCCCGCCGTTCCCTTCAGTTGTGTAGATACTAGAGTTTTATATAATCATTATAATGCTAGACTTGTAAATGTTTGTTTGTGAACAGAAATTAGCATAGAAAGTAGCACGGATTTTAAATAAAAACTTTCCTTCTACCTGCGTATACTAAACTACATATCTTCTCTCAGCTTTCCAATTTTAACGGGCCCAATTTTTATGTATTATATTTTTGTAATATGAAATTAAACACGAAGTGCTTTAATTGAATTTTTCAATTAAATTCATCCCGAAATGACCTACTTTACGCGTGAAATGTTTTGTTTATCTCTGCTGAACGTACCTGCCTTGAACAAAGTCTGAAACATTCCATTAGTAACCCCTCAGTCGTTTTGCAACCATGGATTTCACTTAGTTCTAGTGTAGTCGCGTTTTTAGGGAGTCTTCACTCTACCATCAGAGGTAGCTCTGGTGAGCATCATTTTGGCGGGTTGGATATTATTGAACGCAACTTGCGGCTCGTCACAGAAGTGATTCCTAACCTGCGGCGAGTCCAGGTGCCTCCTGAAGAATGAGCAGTGGAATGCAGGCCGCGTTTTACATCCGAGAGAAGCAGAAGCTGCGGCTGAAGAACAATGGATCGGCCGCAGGGTTGCCACCTGGCATCACCGCCGCACAACTCAAGAGGCTAGGTCGGCTGGACCGCCTGCCGTCCAATGTTGCCACACGCGACATTGCACCATTCCCCACCTTCCCTCCCAACACTTGGGTAAGAGATGTCGACGTGTTCAGTAAGTACTCACAGTAAGACAGAGCCAGACTTGTGAGAGTGAAGGGATTATTAAATAAATTTAATGAAACATTAAAATTGAAAGTTCCATGACTTTTTCAATACCATGAACATAATTTCAACACACTACACTTGCATTACACACACATTCAGAACTTTACTTACATTGTTACAACTATCCTATAAAAAAAAATCAAAGATAATAACAATCACTGTGCATTTTATTCATTTTTTTTTTTTTTTTTTGAAAATTATAGATATACCTACCTAGATAGAAGATAGAATTTTATTATAATAATATGACTGGATACCTGGAGCCCGTTCCAGAAACACTTTCTACTCTCCAAATCTCCCTTTCAACGCACTCTGATTGGTTAATTTTAACGCAATAACCAATCAGAGTGTTTTGTGTGACAGCTGAAAAGAACATTTGGAGAGTAGAAAGTGTTTCTGGAACAAGTTACACTGGTATTTGAGGTAACCTGGTATAGCTAACTTCTTCTCTAATCCTTCGGAACTTTCGGAGCGGAAAAACTTACGAGATGTTTAGAGCAAAAGCAGAAATCTATGCATAGTAAGAAATGAGGGTTTAATGAACAAAATACTCGATGGATACCAGTGCACGACATTCAAGTCTATGTTGAGGGGGTCAAACAGGGAGATTTTTCTTGTATATGGAGGAGAATAGTTATTGCTCATAGAGGAATCAACCCAGACTGAAAAGGTTATAAAAAACTGAAAAGGTGCACTAGTAGTCAAGTGGTTAATGCGCTAGTCTGGTAATCCTGGTAGCGTAGGGATCCGTTGGTTCGAATCCCACCCAGTGTATGAATTTTTCCTCATTGATTTGAGTTTGTGACCACATAATAATAAGAGTGTTAGGTGGTAGAAAATGCTTTTAGCACTAAAATTAACCTCGCCTGATAGTAACCTTCCACAAAAGAGTGTTATTAGTATTATTAAAAAAAAGATAAAAAAAAGAAGGAAAAATTGTTCTTTTTCAGATCTTGAGTATCTTCTTTTTTTTTCTTTACTGTGAAAAGTTTGTCGTACGCGCCGGATTCTCTCTGAGTAACTCCTTTACCTGGTTGGAAACGGGTTAAGAACGATATTGCGCGCTTCTATTCAAAACGAGAGTATTCTCATTTAATAATAAAAAAATATCATTAGGAAATAATTCATCAAAAATGTTTGAACTTAGAACCCCACAAAAGAGCTACAGGCTACGGGCCTGGTAACATTTCAATATGAATAGTTGGAAACCGCTCCACGATGGAAGAAGGGGAAAGAAATTCTCTACACTGAAAGCGAAGAAAGCAGGACTGATGAGAGAGAGAGGGAGGGGGGCTGTTATGAATTATGATGAACATAAATTGTTTGCAAGTTTCAAGGCTTACCCAGAGTAGACTCTAATTATGCTCGCGTTGCGGAACATAGCTTGGACCAGCAGAGTTATCTAGTTAAAGGAGAAAAGCTCACAGACATTTACATGTGCATAGAATACAGGAGTCGAGGATATTTCCATTTTTAATTTATCCCATCTCCGGACAGCCACCAGCTGACTATGCATAATTATTATTATTTAAGGGACATACTAATAATAAATACCCGGTGTACGGGAGTATATTTACGGGAATACTGGAATAGCCCTATTTACAATGTCAAAAAAAAAAAAATGTCAAGATATAATTGTACAATACCTACATGTATAATATTAGGTATATCCATTGTAAAAATACTTTTTTTTTACAATGTCAAAAAAAAATCTCTAAAGTACAAAATACCAGCAACAATGATAAGAAAAATCATGTTTACCTCGAGGTAGACAGAATCACAGACATACCCGCAGTGCTCCTGAGCAGGTGGTACCAATCATGGGTAAATATTGAATCAAATGAATTGCACGGGAGAGGATAAGGGTGTGTTTGTGCTGCCATTTTGGCTGTAACATAATTCGTGTGTGCTTACGTAAGCTTTATTTGTTTGCCTATGGATTTACTAAGTTCAGTGATTATGTAGTTTCAGTAAACATTTAGTAGCGTACCATTAAGATGTTAGATTCGATTATGTAAAAAAAAATGATATTTTATTGTATAAAAATTATTAATCTATAAATCATGTGATATATACTTACTGCTTTTGTAAATCCATAAAATTATCATGGTATTAGGCAGGTTTATTACCTATACACTGTAAAAGTAAACTGCACTGTACCTATAGGTGAAACGTTTATAAACTTGTAAACAAGGTAATCCATCACGAATTTTCATTTTCTTTTATTCAACATCCCTTTAACATCTAGACGGGGGTTTCATTTTCCTGAGAAGTGAAGATAAAACAGGGTTTCATCTTCACTAGAAACTCACAAATCCGTTACAAACGTTAACCTCAACCATCCTGGGTTCGGCCGGGAATGGCCATCATCACGAGAGTTGGAAGTGTCCGCGCTTGACGTTGCTTAACTTAAGCGATCTGATTCAACCTGAATCCATCGACATGCGACACTGGCTTGTAATTTTTGACTGTCTGATTGTTCATAGTTTAAAATGGCATAAAAATGGCAACGTATGTATACTTTAGGATCTCGTCCACATAGAAAGAACTACATATACTTTAGTATCACGTCCACATAGAATTACATATACTTTAGTATCTCGTCCACATAGAATTAGATATACTTTAGCATTTCGTCCACATAGAATTACATATACTATAGTATCTCGTCCACATAGAACCACATAATTATACATTATGTACAGTTGTACAATGTACATAGCATCTCGTCCACAGAGATCCCTGCTGGGAGATAAGCTGAAGAGTGTCGAAGCACGCAGGTAATACATAAACAAATTATGTAAGTTAATTTATTCGAAGAGAAATAATAAACAAACTTTTCCTTGGCTTTCACAAAGAAAAGAAAATAAAAAAAGAAAGCAGAGAAAAGTTTCCTGAGGGAGAAATTCTCCGACTTGGAACAAAATTAATTTAATTTTTCTTCTCTCACAAAATGAAAGTCTCGTGTGACTTGTTTCAAAGCGAATGAGAATGTGCGAACACATTAAATGTGATGTTGGAGTGGCGAAACTTATCACCCAGACTCTGCTATAATGAGGCTCCACGAAAATTAAAAGTTGAACCAGTATCGATAAGAAATATAATAAATAATAATAATAATGCTTTTTCTTTGTGTTATTATGTCACAATTTTAGTGGGTAGCGCAGAATCATAGGACTTTACCACTTTAATTTACAATATCTTGTATTTTTTTTTTTGTTAAGATTCTGCCACTGGTCGCTGCTTCACATTAAAGCAGCTACTCATTTTTCCTCACGAGGTATGAGTGGACCCCGAAAATCCAAGTACAGAGCAGAAAAAATCCTCCCCCGCTGGGAATCGAACCCAGGTCACCATGTGTGCAATGCCTAGCGCGCTAACTCGCTCTGCCACAGTGACTACTATCGATAAGAAATAAGTATAAATAATGCGTATACAGTATACAACTTATATAACAGAAGAAAGCAAAAGCCTTTTTTTTTATAAAAGATCAAAAATATTTACAAAAAAAAGAACTTTGAATAATTTTACAAGTAACACCAATATCGATAGGAAATATAAATAATGAGTATACAGTCTTCTTCTTCTTCTTAAAAAAGAACTTTCAATAATTTTACAAGTCACAAAATAACATAACCGTAAGAAAATAATATAACGGAGAGCAACTGCGCGATGCAAGGCTTGAGTCAGAACTGAATATAGGACAATGGGTTATGACAGTGGAATGCAAATAACAATAGGAGCTGAGCGAAAGCTAATAGTGTAGAGTCAGCGAGAATACAATAAAAGTACGTAACTACCTAAAATGTGTGCACTTAATTATAATAATAATAATAATACAATAATAATTATGTATCTGATTATAACTTGACATTTCAAATACTGGTTTTCTTGAAAGGAGTTCTCAGTATTATAATTCCTCTTGAGCATGTATAGAACAAACATGTTGTTTGTGCAATGCGGTGGTAAATTTCTGAGGTACATGTTATTCAAAATCAATAATATGTACCCATGAATTAATTATTGGATCAAAAAAAATTAATTGCTCTATAATTAGGTCTCCATTTTCACAAGTTTTATTCATCCCCAGGGAAAAGCCACTTCAGCCTGGACCGGGGAGAGACGCCTAACTTCGCCCTCCGAGGATTTGGAGCGCACCTGCAAAGTCAAGCAAACCGAAGCTCATCGGAGATGGATGAAAAGGAATCGGGTGAGACCATTATCTCCATCACCATTTTGTTTATGGTTCATGTAGATCAAACTTTATGTAATTTTTTTTCCTGTTAGGCACTTTAACCAATTATTGAATTTCATCTAAAAAATAATAAATCAATATATTTAAATAATAATCAAAGCCTTATCAAGGTAGTAAAAATACTCAACACATTTTATTCCTTCCATTTTTATAACAATGGAAGGAATAAAATAAAAAATATTGTAAAGGCAAAGCTTTACTTATGAAGCTTTGCCCTTATAAGATTTTCTATTATTACAATACCAGTATTATAATAGCTATAATAATTAAATCAAATTAAAGCTAATCATCTATATAATTGAAATTATGTGAGGAATATCAAATCACCCAGCGCAGTTTTCTCTTGGAGGCACGTGTACATCAGAGGTTGTTTTATGGAGTCTTGTGTTAGGTTGGGCATTAGTTTCAGAATATTTAGGTACATTCTATTACTATCTATTTTTAATCGACAGATAAATTTATATTTTTTCTTTAAAAAATATGTATATCAACTTCCTAAAAAAAACGTCATGTTTTCTACATCAAATAAAAAATACTAAACGAAATCATTAAAAGCGCTAGTAGAAAATCAAACTTATATTTGCTTTGTTTTTATTTCAGATCCAGGATTCTTCGTTCGGAGGCGGCAGCAGCTCGGACGAGGAAGATCATCTCAACTCCGGCAAGCACCACCTCTACATCCAGCAGCAGAACACCCTCATCAACCTCCTCCTGTACATTGGACTCTGTATTATATCTCTAGGACTCATCATATCATTCGTAGGTACAGGGGAGAAAGGATTCAAAACAAACGAATTAAGACTCATAGGGCCATGCCTTTTGTTGGTAGGGGGTATTTTCTGCGGCCTTCGAGTACTCTTTTGTTTTTGTAGAGTGAACAATAAATTCTGTATGAAAAAGTCGCATCGACACCATCAGAAAATGATCAAGTCACAATCCAGTAAACCAGCAAAAATAATCAGCAAGCAAATGCAACAAATGAGTGAGTCTTCCCAGCACCATGTAGGATTGATAGATCATCCAGACAATTCCAATGTCGAATTTTACAAGTACTTACCTTTTCACAATAGGAAAAACGATTTTGTCAGCGAACCGATGACAAAATCTAGCGATTTCGATGGTAGGAAAAGAGTTTCGATTATTCCACCAAGTAAATCACAATCTTCAGAACTTAATAAAACATTAATGTTTAGTCCAAACCAACCAATGCCCTATTCAATACCCACAATGAGCCTACCAAAAACTACTTCTAACACGACGCATTTGTCGGATTGTTCAACAAGAAAGGAAGAACAGTCCAATTTGATTGACTTGAGCTACACAGCAAGCATGCATGATCTTCTGAGTTTGTCCAGTGTTGAGGATGAAATGGAAGCAGATGTTGAAGACATTGACAAATTGAGTATAAATAGTGAAACTATGAAACAATTGAAATCTACTATCATCACGTTGGACAATAAGGACAACAAATTTATTGAACATATAAATGTCATTAAAAATTCTTGCGAAGACTTGAACTATATCGAACATAATTTTTCTATATCAAACGTAGATATCAATAAAATTGAGAGTAACGACTTTAGTTTAATAAGTTCTGATGTTATCAAATATTCTTCTTGTGATAAAAAATGTGATAATGGTAAATTCTGTAATAAAAGTGCAATAGAACAAAATCAAATTACAAATCACGACAGGACTGTATCTGATGACAAAAGTAGACACAACATTACTAATAATAATGATAAAAATAAGGTCATTCAAATTACTGGTAACGATAGTGCGCTTGAGCCTAATAATAAGGAGCCCATAAATGTTGAGTCAGAAAACCATTCTGATCCCAAAATGAAACAAATTGATGCCATTGACAAAGCGAGATCAATTATTCAAGATAAAGGTATCGAAAGTCACCCTAAAATTATTTTAGAAAGTAGAAGTAATGATAGTGTAATGGAAAAGTCACTTCGAGATACCATGGCTATAAATGTATCTACAAATGACGCTCTTTGTAGTGATCATGTGGTAGACAACAAAGGCACAGTTAAAAAACTAGACGAAAGAGAAAATAAACCAAATAACACTAAAGAAACTAAAACGGCCACTTCATTAGATAAAGTTAAAACAAATGTAAATAGCAATATGAAAACAAATTCCATCATGAAAGACTCGAAAACAAATATAGGTCATAACAAAGCTAGCAAATTGAATCTCTTAGATGGGAAAGACTTAAAAACAGCTTTGAATAGAAACAATATGAAGAATTCAAAAGCCAATAGTGCAAACAAAAAAGTAAATTTTACAACACCTAACAGTAAAAACTCTATCGAGCTGATTGAAACTCATAAAAAATACAACAAAAGTGATTGCATAAGTTTAAATGAAAAAACAGAAAGTATTTTGAATTCAAATAGCATCCAAGCAAACGAACACGAATTAGTTCTAAACCCATTGAATTTAAAATCTACATCAAAATCTTGAAAATTACTTCCTCTGGGGAAAGAAAAGATGGTTTTTCGATTATTGCATTGTTCAATAACGCTTCAATTGTTTCAAACTTTACTTCTTATAAGCAAGTATAGTGTTTGATAATTTTTAAGCTTATTATTTTCTTACCATTTTCAGAGAATTATTGTAAATATAATACATATAAATGCGATTAATTGAATTTGAAAATGGTGCACAGTATTTAAAACATTGTTACTCGTATATACCAAGTGTCTAAATCAACAGAATGTTACAGTTCTGTAGAACAATATATCGTTGTTTCCGTAAATAAATCTAAAGGGTGAAATATACATTTGTTAATAGAATGGAATAGGAATGTTTTATTGTAATATTATGTTACAAGTGATATACAATTGTGAAGAAAAAAAGACCTCAGCCAAATTTAGTTTGCAAATTTTGCATTGATAAAGCATCAAGTGACAAGTCATGGTATAAAATCTATACATACTGTAAAAGTTACGTTGGATGAACACAAGCACTTTCAAGTGGCTACCCTTTCCAATGTCTAAAGGTCGCCAACAGAATGCCAATACTTTTCTCATGATGTTTATTTTTTCACCACTCTCCAGTACACAAACTGCCGCTATACACAGTATAATATACATGAGGCTATGAAATATATGAATGTGGAAAATATCCCGGCTTGGGGATGTCGGGGAGCAAAACAAACAGATGGTTCATTTACCATGGGGATAATATTATGAATGTAGACATTAATGAAACAGTAGCTTCGAACAAAATGTTCATTATATAAATATTGTATAAATGTGTTTCTTTGTGTTATTATATCACAATTGTAGTGGGTAGCGCAGAATTATAGGACTTTTCCATATCATTAATATCCCAATATCCTATTTTTGCCTATAATTCCGCCACTGGTCGCTGCTCACATTAAAGCAGCTACTCATTTTTCCTCACGAGGTATGATTGGACCCCGAACACCCAAGAACAGAGCAGAAAAAATCCTGCCCCGCTGGGAATCGAACCCAGGTCACCGTGCGTGCAATGCCTAGCGCGCTAACTCACTCTGCCACGGTGACTTCCAAAATGTTCATTGCATTGGGGAAATTAAAATACCTTCGTTGGATTACGAAATGTTGAGCTCTACATAAACAAACATGATAATGAGCACCACGCAACTCACTCGCTTCTGCACACCACAGCATCACCGTGTTTTCCCACTAGACACATGTACTCACCTGTCATGTCAGCTATGGAACCAAAGTGTCTACCTCTTTCGTTAGTATAAATTGTTTGTTCGGTCCTGCTCTCGTTCTTAACTGCTGGTTCGGACAGAGAACAGAAACTGCAGCACCAAACAACCAATTTTTGAAAATAACTTATTGGTACGAGAGAAGATGTGAAATTCCATAGTTGAAATATGTGTATTAATTCCTGAAAATAAATGTACACAAAAACAAAAATGAGGATAACGTTTCAATAAATAAGTACGGGTAAAAGATTAGAAGACAGTTTAGACATTCAAAACATTGCTCCTTAGAGCCAGAAACCTCCGTCAATCCACCATCATAGATATTGAGCTCAAAATCACCACCATCCTTGGACACGAGAATAAACATCACTTTAGGAGTTTCATTTAAACTCCCAAAGGTGAACACGTATTCCCGTTACATCAACAACGTCATAAAATCCACCTGAAACGCACGTAGACATTAAATTAAAACTCGTAGGACGGCCGAGAACAGACGCTTGACGACGCATTCACAGAGAGGTAGGAGGAAAGTATGAGAGACCTGAGAAAGATTGATGCCTGAAATAGAGTGGAGGGATAAGGAGAAATTGGATAAGTACGAGTGGGAGTGAAAATAAATGAGGAAAAAGTGAAGAGTGTGAAGTAAAAATGTTGAAGAAAAGAAAAAAAGAGGATTAAATGGAAGAGAGAGAGAGAGCAAAGAAAAGTGAGGAAGAGAAATGAGATAATGAGTGAGAAAGGGAAAATGAAAACATCTATGGGGGAAGAAGAATACTGACAGAATCGGAAGAAAGGAGTAAGAGAGAAAGAAGAATTTAAGAAAATAAAGATGATGAAGAGTGGATAGAAGGGAATGTAGTGAAACTGAAGAACAAGGAACATAAATTAATATTGTTTGGAAAGGATCATTTCATTTTGAAGTTATGTTGAGCAACCCACTCCGGTGTAATTTCAAACCGAGAGCTATAAATTAAAACTACCCGAGTAGTTTTCAACAGGGTAGGTGTGTAGCCAAGAGTTAGGGAGATTTTATTGTTTTAATAAATTATGTGTGAGCTATGCTCAACGGGAAACAGATTACTCAGAGTTAATAAGATATATGAAACCAAGGGTAGTAGATTGGTTGAATCTCCAAAAAATAAGTTATTTTGAAAATAGGAAATATTGATTGAATCAACCTGTTCTAATAGCAATACTCGTATTTTATTGAAATATGTAAAGTTGTACAACAAGGTAATGGAATCTAGTACCTAGGTATATATGCAAAAAAAAAAAGTTTTTTTGAAAGAGTATTCCTCATTAAAATAAATGTATGTTAGAAAGGTGGATAAAAATAAAATTTCTAAAGAAGATTCTAGGGTAGAAAATGAGTTACACAAAAATTAACATTGAACATCTGTAATTCTGTCTGTATCTACCTATCGAAAAGAAAATTTGTATATTCATGCGCCTAGTATTTATTTTAGCTATGCAATGTTGGTTATTTATAGCAATGATAGTGCTGTGTTTTCTGCTCTTGAAAGTTCATTTATATTATTCATATCGATAAAAACAATAAGATAATATCGTTTGTATGTTCATTTACATATTCCTACTTTCAACTTGAATCCATCCAATATTACATAATTTATTTATATAAATTTCTTACATAATATTTGAACAATTCTGTACTGTTACAAAGTTTTGTAATGTAACATTTTACTGTGTAAACTGTTTATTGAGATACGTTTCAGTACCATACCTTCAGACACGGAGAATTTTTAGTGTTTGTGAAAAGATTAAAATAAATGTTTTTTTGTTGAAGGTATATTTTTATTGGTCGTAGTTAAGTTTATTCTGATATTTGACATGTATGTACAATTGTACATTGTACGTGCTAGCTAGATTTTTAATAAAGATACAAACTCTTGCTATCTTCACGTAATGGATTAAAGAGAATTATTTAAGTAAATGTGAATAAAGAAGGTCCAACCAAGGAAAAATTTATAATTTGAAGTTTTTAAATCAATTTTAAATTTGTGAGATAGTTGTTTCGTCATTACTCTTTGTAGCATAAATTATTAATTCATGATAATTATCTAATTGAGATAGGTAATTAATTACCTACCCTTTTCCAAATATATCTGAAACATACTGTACATAATTATTATGATATGTAAATAATATAATATTGATTTGTTATTACCTATTTAAGTAAATAAAATAACACAGTAAACGAATTATGCTTACTTTTCATGTACAGGGTAGACCATACTCATTTTGAACAAAAGTTACATTTTGTAATCGGAATATTAACTATCAAAATATTGTTACAAGTTTGTTCGGTCGGTTTTTATTAATTTAAAATTAAAAAAAAAGATGTTTTCAATTAGCACTTTGTATATTTTTTTTTATATAAAAGGACAAGATTTTACTGCTGTTTTTTATTATCTCGATGAGTGGCTAAGAGAATGGTTCACCCTGTATCTCGATAAAACACATGCTTACCTAATTAACATAATATATTGTAATTATGAATAGTAATTATACAGACTATACAAGTTTTGTTTATGTATTTATACACTGAATATAAAAAAAGGTTTTAAACATTATTGTGTATTTTAAATTTTATCTCTATTGTTTGAGGGTAATCTCATATTTTTAAAATATTTTACAGACGTGAAGTATGAAGTAGAAGAATGTTAACTTGTATATTTTATGCGATTTTTAATTTTTTATTTAACCATTTTGCATGTATTATAGTTTGATCAAAATGTGATAAAAGAAATTTTGTTTTAATTTATAATTATCTGTTTGATGTTCCAAATGATAACTTTTAGATTTCATTAATCATAACAAGTTAAATGTTACCTAATTCGAAACATATTCGTTTCCAGGTGCTTTGTTGAGGAACGAAAATAATAATTTATTGTTTAGATTCATAATATAAAAACTCGCCCCTATTGTGATGGAATTGATACTTTTTATTGATTCGAATTGTTATCTGTTGAAAACAATTACCTAAGGCTTGATTTCTGACATGACAGTAAGCAAGTTCTCAAGAAAACTTTTCAAATAGGTACATATGTATACCTATTTAATAGAAAAATAGGTATTTTTCTTTTCAACTCGAAATATAAAAATTTCAAAATCTTGTACAACTTGCTCATTTCGCTAGTTTATATATGTCTTGTTCAGTTCCTGTTGTCGAAAACTCTCATGATTCCACACATTCCACAACAAAAGAGTTTAGCCATTTCTATAATTATTACCAAACCTCTTCTTTTTGATCTCCCTATACTTCTATGTAAAATTGTCTTTTTTAATAAATGCTTTTATACACACCTAATGGTACCCTATATAATTATTATATTTGAGTTAAATATTATCTTGATTGAGAAAATAATATTAACAATATTATTGAATAAAAACTGTTTGATAATAAACTAAATGTCAGAACGTTTGTTTGCGTTTTTTATTTATTCATCTATTTTAATAAAGATAAAAGTAATCTTCCATAATCATGCTCTTTAAAACTACACAGCAAAAGTGGAGCTTTGAAGTGCAAAAGCTCCACTTTTGAGATTTTTAACTGAATTTTTATATCAAACCCTACCATCATGCGGAATTTCAGCTTTCCAGGTAGACGGGCAGTGCCTCATAATGTTGATGCTCTGTTAGTGTCAATCAGTTAATCTGTTACAATGTCACTTCTCTCTGAAAGTTTTTTACATAGACTATGAAATTCTCAATGTGTCTTCAGTAATATTAAGAGAATATATTCGCAACATTTCATAGCTCCATGATTTATATTTCAACCAAATGACCTAATCAACATACTGTCCACCAAGACAATATATCTGTATCTTCCAATGGTTACATATTAGAAAGAAGATTTCAAAAAGATTCACACCAAGGCAACACTCAAAAAGACACAGAATACACACAGGATAATATGTATAAACAATTAAAAGGGAAAGTGGATAACTCAAAAACAGGAGCCGCCCCTCCAACTAAAGCTAGATAAACCTTATCCTGCAACAGTAAAGTTGAAATTATTTGCTACAGAGTTGAACCATAGATATAAGGAAAAATGGGTGTAAAGATTTGTAGAACTTGACCAGGCGCACTGCCGTGCGATCAGATCTCCATTCTGCTAATATTATTGTCCTAGTACCAAACAAAGGCTTGCTAATTGAGGGAACTGATAGCAGCTCTCTAGTGTTTTTAGTGAAGGGACGGGTAAATCTACAGCAAACATTACGCTATTATACATAATTATGTACCAACGCTCAAAGAAAGACTCTAATGTGGGAACTGAGCCTACGCAGCTACGTAGAAACAGAAAAAATTACTAGGAAACACAGCTATGTACATCAAGAAAAATATGAAGATTTGAAAGGCATAAAAAAAAAACCGTGAAACACTCATAGAAAAAAGAAGCAAAATATGCTTCAGAGTGAGAGGATGATAAAGAAAAGGCAAAACCGGACAGAACGGAGGCGAGGAGTTGAGATCAAGGAACACCCCAGGACGTAGCGTCAATTGGTTGGGTGGAAGAGATTGCCATAGGCAATAACCCCGCCCTTTAGTTAGGACATATGTATATATTTTATTTATTTTTTTCTTGTTTATATTATTAATACTGTCAATTTTATATTTAATTTTTACCATTGTTTGTCTGTATTATATGTTCTGCTAATAAAGAGTTTCTAAATAAATAAATAAATAAATTGGTAAGTTTGTGTACCAATGCTGTTTCAAGGTTCAAAACATTGGAAACTCAATATCTAATTTGGTGGGAGATGCCGGACACAAAAGACAACAAAGTATGACAGTGATATACATAGCGGATTTGAAGTAAAACCCAAATAGGTATCTAAATAATAAAATTCCACGAGCAGCCAAACTTGAAAATGATACCTCTCTAAAATAGTCGCTAAAACTACAGAATTATTCTTCTTTCACTTTGCTTTTAATAAACCAAATCGAGGTTGGTATTGTTCAACCTCCTCCTCGTGGTTAAGGTTGGTTGGTTCTGGCACTTCTACTTCCACAATTACGGCTAGATGGCCTTCCTAATGCCAACTCTATTGGGCGTCAATGATTTGTGTTATCTTTTGGTCTGATAAAGCTGGTACCGTTGTATTTGATCTCCCCCAAAAAGATTCATTCTAGTATTCATTTTCTATTTTTTTTTCAAACATCACGGTTCTTTGATTTGATAATTTGTTTAAAAAAACCTGAGTTTCAAACCACTGTACAAGTGTACAGTGCTGTAGTGCTACCTAGTGTATTCGCAGAGAACTAAATAATACTGAGGAAAAGCACTACCTCAATATAATTATGTAGGTACAACTTTTTTGCTTTCAGAAGTTCAGTAGCTTTCCCAAAAGCTCGATAGATTGCACTAGCATAATATTAGGTTTTATAAGAAGCTCTTTTCAATAAATTGAAAAATATTTTTTTTCATGTATGAAAGATTGCCAATATGCACTGATGGTTCGGTGAACTGTGGACCTCACTCGAAATTCAGCGAGTGAAATAGCACTGAAAGTTTTCAGAAAAGAAAGAGGAAGAAATACAACGTAAATTTTATAATTTATAATATTATTTTAGTTATGTTTATTGGTAGAAATCAAATATATATTTCTCATTGTGTTTACTACATTCCTTGAATACCTAAAGAGAAGACAGAAATTGAGAGAGTGAGAGTACTTTTATTTGCCTGATTCTGACTAATTATTGGACATCATAATTTGATGTTGAAAAAAATGGACAGATTTTTTTAATTAAATTTAGTCGAAGTCACAAATAAGAGGAAGATAATAAAAATTATTTACTTTATTTTTTAACTATGATTTTGATAGTAATTTTGATGTCTCTCGAATTTTTTTTTGTTTCTAATTTTGATGTGCAGGAAATTTGTTAAGTAGATAATTCGTTAATTTGGAGGGCTGCGGGAATTTGTTTCTTAATTTTTAAATGGTGTGAATTGGGTACTCAGAAATTTTGATGATCTGGAATTTTGGGTACTTCAGGAATATTACAGCGTAATATTTGGAAATTTGGCTGCTGACTTGATTTTGTTACTCAGGAATTTTGATTACGTCGTAAATTTGGATACTGCTGAATTTGTAGGTACTCTGAGAATTTTGGTTACTTCAGGAATTTTGAGTTATCGTAAATTTGGATGCGATAAGCTCGGAATTTGTTACTTCAGGATTTTGATTTACGTCGTAAATTTGGATACTGCTGGAATTTCAGGTACTTCGGAATTTTGGTTACTTCAGGAATTTTGGTTACGTCGTAAATTTGGATGCTGCTGGAATTTCAGGTTACTTCAGGAATTTGTTACGTCGTAAATTTGGATCTGCTGGAATTTCAGGTACTTCAGAATTTTGGTTACTTCAGGAATTTTGGTTACGTCCGTAAATTTGGATACTGCTGGAATTTCAGGTTACTTCGAGAATTTTGGTTACTTCAGGAATTTTGGTTACGTCGTAAATTTGGATGCTGCTGGAATTTCAGGTACTTCAAGGAATTTTGGTTACTTCAGGAATTTTGGTTACGTCGTAAATTTGGATGCTGCTGGAATTTCAGGTACTTCAGAATTTTGTTACTTCGAATTGGTTATCGTAATTGGATGTGCTGAATTTCAGTACTTCAGGAATTTTGGTTACTTCAGGAATTTGTAAGTCGAAATTTGGTCTGCTGGAATTTCAGGTACTTCAGAATTTTGGTTACTTCAGGAATTTTGGTTACTTAATTTGGATGCTGTTGGTTACTTCAGAATTTGGTTACTTCAGGAATTTGGTTACTCGTAATTGGTGCTGTTGCAATTTCAGTATTCAGGATTTTGTTACTTCAGGAATTTCGGTTACGTGGTAAATTTGGATGCTGCTGGAATTTTGGTTACTTCAGGAATTTTGGTTACGACGTTAATTTGGATGCAACTGGAATTTCAGGTACTTCAGGATTTTTGTTTACGACGCAATTTGGATGGATGCTGGAATTTTGGTTACTTCAGGAATTTTGCTTAAGCCGTAAATAAATTTGGATGGCAGCTGGAATTTTGGTTACTTTAGGAATTTTGATTACGTCGTAAATTTGGATGCTCCTGGAATAGGCACTTCAGCAATTTTGACTACTTTGTAAATTTGGTGTCTTCCTCGTATCTGAAATTAAGAGATTTTATTTATCAGTGAGGTATAGTTATGTATGCTTCATAGTCTCACTGGGGCACGGTAGACAGAGACAATACCAACTTCATCAGCCCGAAAGATAGTAATACAAATCATTGTCGTTCTTAAGAGGGTTGCTGTTTGAAGGGTCATCCAGTCGTAAAATATAAGTGCTAGAACCAACCATCTTCAATCATGAGATAGAGTTTTGAACAGTGTTGACCCCAAGTAGGTTTAAAAAAAGTCAAAGTGTAAGAAGAAGAGTTACTTGTGTAGGTTTTTTACTGATAGAAGTTATTCAAGCAAATGTTTGCTATTCATATAAATACTATAAATTGCAGATCATAATAATGAGATAATATTATATCTTTTTTTTTAATAAATATAAAATACTCCTGAAATCTAGCATTTGTTCTTGAAATTTAAAAAAAAAAGAAAAAAAAAAAGATAATTAATGTTTGTTTGATAATATTTTATTGTCATCTACAATTTATGTAAATCTTCAATAAAAATATAAATAAAACATGGTACACTTCACCTATAGATACTTACATTTTTGTAGAACAATTTTTCCTGAAAAATAATTGGTGACTTTCGATTGCATTAAAAAAATCTGTCCAAATGAATTTTTATTGGGTTAAATGAAATAAGGGCAAGAGTCTTAATCTCTCTCTCTCTCTCTCTCTCTCTTTCTCTTTCATTCTATTCTTCAACACATCAGTTTTGCTTCTTCCGGAGTTTGCGATGCAAGGCTTGCAGAGGGGTCCTCGACATTGTTTTATTTGTATGTTAGGAGATCACTAGAATAGATTTTACATGTCTCCTTTTCTCCCGGAGGTCATTCAATATTCATGAAACATCTTGAAAACTGTAGCGGGTCCATCTATAAAATTAGAGTTAAAGAAAATTGAAAAAAATAAGAAGAGGTTGAAAATATTGGATATGTAGATCAAAGCGTTAAAGAAAATTGAAAAAATAAGAAGAGATGAAAAGTAGACCTTTCTTCAATCTTACAAAGACCTATGAATCTGGTGTGCTCAGGATAATAAAGCAAAGGTCAATGGCATGTTTAACACACAAGTTGTCATTCTGTCACTGCAGTAAATGACTAAATTCACAATTCACAATTTTAGTGGGTAGCGCAGAATTATAGGAATTTTCAATATCTTTAATATCCCAATATCTTATTTTTGCCTATAATTCCGCCACTGGTCGCTGCTAACATTAAAGCAGCTTCTCATTTTTCCTCACGAGGTTTGAGTAGACCCCGAACACCTAAGTACAGAGCAGAAAAAAATCCTGCCCCGCTGGGGATCGAACCCAGATCACCGTGCGTGCAGTGCCTAGCGCGCTAACTCACTCGGCCACGGTGACTACCTTCTCAAGTAAATAGATCCCTACAATACCTGAATTCCAGACTAACGTCTCATCTACTCGAAGACCCAGATCCTCCTGCAAGTTCAACAATTCCCACAATATTAGATCGGAGAAGTCAACACTGTGGGATCGGATAACAATGAACAGTAGCTGCAATCTGCAATGTACTTGATGGACACTTCATCACAAACTAATAGAATCACTGACACTTTGCGCCAGTTTAGAAGACCCCCGTGTAGATCTGTCCTTAGATGGAGAATGAACTCAAGAATTTTGACTTGTAATTTTTATTTGTACACACAAATTTTGATAGTACTGAAGTATATTTTTTTCGTGTTGAAAAGGTAGGTATTAAATTAATTCACTGGTTTAAAATTAGAGTAAAAATATTGGTACAAGTAATTCTTTTTGCATTTGGCTATAATCTTACACAACTCGTTATTGTTGGTCCAAGGTTTCACATTGCTACAAATACAGCGCTGATTTTATTGCGTATAGTGACAAATATGTGTTGCCAGTTATGGCAATAATCCTTAGCTACTATACCTAGGTATCATGAACCATCCAAAGTCTTTTTAAAAGAGTTGGTTAATTTTAACCCAAGAACGTAAAATATTAGTGCAAAACTACTGAGCCCATTGTCTCTCAACAATTATTTCTCAATTCAATCAGTTGGTATGAATAAGTCGTGTTCTCTAAAACATCATGCTTCAAATCTTGAGGAATTCCGTTAGAAAAACACACTCCACCGTAGACAGCAAAGTCCTTAACCATAAATTCGCCGTCGCCTTGGGTTACCATGGCAACTAAACGTCTAATTACTTATCAAACACCAGCACGAGCGCGTCCTGACAGCTTAAGGCACCGGTCAGCTTTCTACCTTTTCAATCATAACACAATCAAGGTCCAAGGTAGCCGTGTGCGTGCTGACAGGATATTTCGAAAGCGTTTAGGAAACCTTTGCGAAAATAGTTTAGTTTTTAAAAAGTAATCGTTTTGAAACACAGAAATAAAATTTGTTTCTTAAGCAGGGATTTGTCGGATTATTTAGTTGTGAATTTTTCTTCTATTTCGTAACGAGAAAACAACATTTTTCCGCAATAAAAGTAATTAAAAGTTGATTAGTCTTTTTAACCTTTTTCGGAACGTTTTAAATTTCCACGGCGTGTTTAAAAAAGAAAAGAAAAATAAACAGTTTTCTTCACGATTTTGGTACACTGATGGTAGGTGAAACTAAAGACGCAGTGTTTCTAAAATGTTGTCAATTCTAAACAGTAAAACAATGTTACAAAATGTGTAGGTATTGAGTACAGTGTTTTATAATAAAATATTATTTTATTTTTTTAATCTCATTATCATCAATTTCGAACAATCATTTTATGATTTAACTTAATTAACATACCTACATAGGCAACACTTATAAAACTAAAGTTGTACATTCACTCAAAGTTCATGCATTCACTGATACAGTTCTAAAACAATTCCTCATCGTCATGTTTCTGTACGCTTACAATTTCAACCCATCTGGCGGGACCAAACAAACGCCCCCCCCACTCTGAGCCTGACCGCTATGAGAAGAGCCCAGCTCCTTCTGCTTTACCGGATCCGCTGACATGCACTGGCTCGTGACTTCCCGCCACACCCAGTATGGCTGGCGAGGCTAGGCAGTCGAAATCTTCGTCACCCAAAGAGGACTTTGCCCCTCCGGACACCCCCAGCTTCGACAAAGGTCGGCGAAGTTCGTCCATTGAAAAGCTCATTGTAAGTTCAGAAAACAAAACCTGAGATTAACCATTTGTAACTGGATGTCAACCAGCGTCGATCGCAAGATAAATACACCTGTTGTCTTTCTGTCACTGAGGTTATGCAACGAGGTGACTTGAATGGGCGACAATCATGATGTTCTCTATTTTCGGCCCATCTGAGGCAGGGTGAGGTTAATGTGGGTCGTTGGTTTCGGAGTTTTGAGCGAGGGGAGGGTAAAATTCCGGGTTGAATGATGTTAGAGAGACATTAAAGAAACGCTCTGTCTGACCTAAGAGGAATTGAATCCTCACTTCCTTTTTAACAGGCCACTGTAACCTCAACTACCATATAAACAAGATACATATCGCTCAAGACGCATAGTTCAGTCTCTGCAAAAAGGCCTCAGAGACAGAAAAACATATTCTCTGTGAATGTGGAGCATCCTCTCACGCTCGACTGAAACACTTGTCAGAGCTGATTCTAACACCTAAAGAAGTAACTGAAACCAGTTCTAAAAGAATCTTAAGTTATATTTTTCTCTGTTAGAGAGTTACAGAGTTATATCATAACTCATAAAAGGTCGCAATGACAAAGAGCTTTAGTAGCCAAAAGTCCTAATAGAGTTTAGGCAAAAAAAAGACTTTTTTCACTATAAAACGTAAATTGAAAAGAAATGCTCTTCTTGATGTTATGATGGTTAAAGTAGATGAAGAGTTTTCAGTCATAATCTTAATCAAGGTCTTCAATAACTTAATTTTAAAGCTCAGGAGCATTATTTTAAAATATATTCCATAAAGTCTACCTACTTTCTCAATTCATAGATTTAGCACGCTTTGAGGATTCAATCTCCCACTTCAATTTAGGTCTATTGTCTAAGGAAGGGTACACAATTAACACAATACAATCTGTCTGGCTGTAAGATCAAGTTGAGAAGCTAACTATTTGAAAGTACCTGTTCAAATCCTAATTGTGATGTATTTTCTTTTACGTTGTAAACAATTAACATTAACATAAATCAAAATCTTACTTCTAATTAATTACAATTATAATATGTAATTAAATAAATTGCGCATCTCTTACCGAAAATTTTTACTCTCTATATCGAAGATACAAATCAGTGAGTTCATATTTTCATAGTGCGACATTTCCATTCGTCGCATTCATGATATTTCATGCTGCGGTTTACTTTCAAGGTTCAAAATTTTCGAGATCATTAAAAAGCTTTCAAAATATATATTATTTTACCTTGAAATACCTGCAAAAGGGTTTTATTACTCCGTGTGCGTATATTCTTGCATGTGTTACTAAAACTTCCCTGGCACGTATTAGTCACATAAAAAAATTAAAAATATTTTGCTATCTTTCAACATAATCTGAACGTGCTTAAAACAATCAAGTTACAAGTTGCTAGAGAGTAATATCCGACTTAGTTATTACAGACTTTGTTAGTAAAAATCACCGTAAAAAATGAACTGTAAGTAGTGTGGGTAATGAGTAAACTAGCTGGTATTACTGATGGCAGTATGGTATGCAATATTATTGTGAGGTGCAGGGAAATGATGTAATTAAAATGGTGTAACGTTGTTGTTGTAAGGCATAATAGGTAGCTTATTAAACAAATTGTTACAACAATAAGGTTCCTCTTTACCCTATATGAACGGTATTTTATGAGATTTTCTACTATGTACTTGGATGTCCGGCGTCCAATCATACCTCGTGAGGAAAATTGAGTAGTTACTTGTATGAGTAACGAACAGTGACCGCATTACCACATACTTGAATGTCCGGGGTCCAATCATACCTCGTGAGGAAACTAGTATTTACTTGTATGAGTATTAACGACCAGTGGCCGCATTACCACACCATACAAAATAACGTGAAGCACGTAGTTGTGCTACGCTACGCACAAATTTTTTGAAGAGGCCTTGTGCTTTACCACAAAGAAATCATACTGTAACTTGTATTTCATAATTTAGAGGGGCTTACAGCATAGAGGCGAAGAAGATCTATTTGTTTTACAATTAGTTTTAGTTTAAAAAAAAGCTGTGAGAAACAGAAAAACTTTCAAGTATCTGTAAAAGAGTTCGCCACAAAAAAAGCAGTCAGACAGTACACTTAAAAATATGCTTAGAAATATATTATCTATTGACAGCATTCAAACATTTATAAATAAATATGTAGGTATTCACACCCATCTTAACTATTAGAATTAAAACTAAAATACAAAATAAGCTGTCTGTAATTCAATATATTATCTATTTTCAGTTTTAAAAACAAATAAAAACATTTTCATGTATTTTTACACATTCATAATTATTAAATATCTTGAAAATCTTAAAAATCGGCTTATAATTATGGTTCTTGATTTGTTGACATTATGTTAAACAGCACTTTGTATCGACTCATCTTTTAGTGATAGTAGGTGCATTGCTGAGAAGTGGCAGCTGCATTGAATAATATTCAATCCATTGCTGAGAAGTAGCAGCTGCATTGAATAATATTCAGGTCCATTGCTGAGAAGTGGTAGCTGCAGTGAATAATCTTCAGGTGCATTGCTATGAAGTGGTAGCTGCAGTGAATAATCTTCAGGTGCATTGACGAGAAGTGGTATCTGCATTGAATAATATTCAGGTCCATTGCTGAGAAGTGGTAGCTGCAGTGAATAATCTTCAGGTGCATTGCTATGAAGTGGTAGCTGCAGTGAATAATCTTCAGGTCCATTGCTGAGAAGTGGTAGCTGCAGTGAATAATCTTCAGGTGCATTGACGAGAAGTGGTATCTGCATTGAATAATATTCAGCTCCATTGCTGAGAAGTGGTAGCTGCATTGGATAATATTCAGGTCCATTGCTGAGAAGTGGTAGCTGCAGTGAATAATCTTCAGGTGCATTGCTGAGAAGTGGTAGCTGCAGTGAATAATCTTCATACCCATCATAGATAACAGTAATTGGAGTCAAATGCCCAGAGTATGAGAATATGAAGGAAGCACTGGCAGGTATTGAAGAGAATATGAGCCACATATCAGGCAGGTTATCAAATGAGACATCATTGGTAGGCTGAACTGAATCTTCAAGGTGACCTTCTTGTGCAGAAATAGATTGTCTGTGAGCTCAGCAGCACAATTAAATTCGGTGGTGTGATATAAATATCCTGTAGTCATGGACTATCTGCTGTCATACTCCTGGGAACAAAATACACAAAAAAAATGTCAATTTTTTGTTCATTTCTCCGACCTAAGCCTATCCTATTTTCACCTAGCATTAGCTATCCTATGTTCACCTAGCCCTAGCTACCCTATGTTCACCTAGCTATCCTATGTTCTCCTAGCTATCCTATGTTCACCTGCCTATCCTATGTTCTCCTAGCTATTCTATGTTCACCTAGCTATCCTATGTTCTCCTAGCTATCCTATGTTCACCTGCCTATCCTATGTTCTCCTAGCTATCCTATGTTCACCTAGCCCTATCTATCCTATGTTCACCTAGCTATCCTATGTTCACCTAGCTATCCTGTGTTCACCTGACTATCCTATGTTCACCTGACTATCCTATGTTCACCTGACTATCCTATGTTCACTTGACTAGTTCACCTAGCTATCTTATGTTCTCCTAGCTATCCTATGTTCTCCTAGCTATCCTATGTTCACCTAGCTATTCTATGTTCACCTGGCTATCCTATGTTCACCTGGCTATCCTATGTTCACCTAGCTATCCTATGTTCTCCTAGCTATCCTATGTTCACCTAGCCCTATCTATCCTATGTTCACCTAGCTATCCTATGTTCACCCAGCTATCCTGTGTTCACCTGACTATCCTATGTTCACCTGACTATCCTATGTTCACCTGACTATCCTATGTTCACTTGACTAGTTCACCTAGCTATCTTATGTTCTCCTAGCTATCCTATGTTCACCTAGCTATCCTATGTTCACCTAGCTATCCTATGTTCACCTGACTATCCTATGTTCACCTAGCTATCCTATGTTCACCTGGCTATCCTATGTTCACCTAGCTATCCTATGTTCACCTAGCCCTATCTATCCTATGTTCACCTAGCTATCCTATGTTCACCTGGCTATCCTATGTTCACCTAGCTATCCTATGTTCTCCTAGCTATCCTATGTTCTCCCAGCTATCCTATGTTCACCTAGCTATCCTATGTTCACCTGACTATCCTATGTTCACCTGACTATCCTATGTTCACCTAGCTATCCCTAATTGACCCCTACTCTTCACCTAACTTACTGTGATATTGGTTAGAATATAATTATTCTAACTAATATCACAGGTTACCATCCTTGAGGAGCCATCTGGATACACGTCGCACGCTTCATGTTGCAATGGAATCCTCCCTGAGACATCTAAGTCATCTAATTCCTCCTTGGCACTGCTTGGTCTACTTGATGATAGAATGTCATCATCATCATCATCATCATCATCTCTGCCATCCTTGTTGATCAAACCTGAAATTTTTAAATTTGGTAAGAATTATTGATGATTAAAAAATATTTTTTGGAAGATTTCAGTTTTAGTCAACAAATAGCACAAAATAAACAATTGTACACCTTCACTACCTTCAGTGCTGGCTGCTGGTTTTGAGTACATTTCATTTCATAAAGCCAAGTCTTCTTATAGGTTTGTGTTGCCCATATGCCCATACACCTCAGCCACATTGGGCCCTTTGTGTGTGGAAGAGTCAGCTTTGTTATCTAATCAAGTACACGATAAATGGACTAAATGTAAAGAACTGAGTATCTTTTTTTTTACTTTCTATTATACATACATTCAATTTTTTTTTTAAGGTTACGCTTGTTTCGGGAGAAGTAAGATCCGAATGCAACACGCAACTACCGTGGGGTAAATCGAAAGTTAGTTCAAACCTATCGATTTCCTTATCAGATCAAGAAAAACACTGCCAATTATGGACACAATACTTCCTCGTGATTGCTTCACATTGTAAACACGTGCCAAATTTGAGATTTTTTTAGAAAATTACTTGTATCTCTAAAACAGCTCAACCGATTTTCTTCAAATTTGTTTTATATGGTAGAATATTGTTTTTTATACATTCTAGATTCTACAAAAAATTCTGTATCGGCAAGTCGTGATCCTTACTTTTTGACTTCTTTGTCCGAAATTTCGGATTTTCTTAAATATCAGAGTCAAATCATTATTAATTTAAAAATAAATATAAAAAGCCTATGTAAAATAATAATATGTAACTGTGATATTCTATAACTTATTATTATTATTAATTTATTATTATCTAGTCACTTTTTAATTATTATTTTTTCCTCCTATTTTAATCTTGACATATTATGTATTTCGTTTGTGTTTGTGTCTGTAGAACAAAGAAAAAAAATCTTATCTTATATTTTGTTAATATTGTAAATTGGTTATGTACCGTAAAATATACAATACCTAACGGTATTATTATTATTATTATTAATATGCATAACCATACAAAATTTCATCAAAATCGAGTGTACCGTTCACGAGATATCAGCGTTTAAGTAAAAAGTTAGTGGTCAGGCGCTTGGTCTCTTTCACCAAGAACCGCTAGTACGAATTCGATGAATTTAAAATGGGACCATCTGCAGAATGTCTCCTAGATGTGTGCAAAATTTCATCAAAATCGGTAGAGTAGTTTCCGAGATTTGCGCGTTACAAGGAATCGTTTTAACAGACCGACAGACAGACCGACGGACCGACAGACAGACACAAAACCAAATTTGCTCAGGAGGTTATGAAACGTCCAGAAATATGAAAAAAATTGAAATCGGAGCAAAGAAATATTTTTTTTTACAAAAACGAACACAATACTTCCGATTTCTAATATTAGAAATTTCTCGGAAGTAAAATGTAGGTAAGATATAGAACAAACAATAGCTTACTTTTTGTGTTAAACTTGCAACCGTTCTTCATCTGTCTGTCGACATTTGCTTTTATCCGTGGAACTCCTGAGTTGTCAGGTGTTTCATAGCAGGATTACTGAAGTCATGTGACATACATCATTATTGCAGTGTTGATTGGGGTCTTTGATGACGATCATTTTTTCCAGCAAGACTTGGTAGAATATTTTGGAAACTGCAGGAAGTGCAGGCGTCAGCAAAAAAGATTCGAATTTGGATCACGGGGAATTTTGTTCGACTGTGTTTTTTTTTTTTCACAAGATAATATTTATTGAGATACTTAATACTAAATATTGGAAGCAAAGTTTTATCTTTGTAGTTGGCCAGAACTTTCATTAAATAGGCTTTAAAAATAAAAAAAATGACAAAAAGTATAAAAATATATGGCTTTAATAAGACTGTTGAATGGCAACCATTCGCGGCCGGTGCTAAGGAGCTGCGGAACTGCAGAACCCCCAGACGAAAAAAAGAGGGTTTTCTCAAGTAATGGTAATCAAACTCAAACTTTTTGGATACGGAAAGAGCTATTTTTTCTATTTTGTTTTATATTAAATTGGTGTTTTTCAACTTCATAGTTACATACACTAGCTACTCTATAAATCCCATTTTAGTTCGGTTTATGTGGCAGCACCCCCAAAACATTTTCCCACCAGCCGCGTCAACATATTAATCTCTAAATTCCGTTTTATTTATTTTTCTTATTAAATAAATACATAGAGGTAAACTAGGTACTGCAACACGGAAAGCTGTTGCCTATTTTTTATTTGACGAAACTTTTCTTCGTAAAAATAACTTTCTTTTGAAAGCTCTTTCAAAATAGGTAGTTAATAGGTAGATATATTATAAGGTTAAAAAAATCCGAACTTCCTGACAGTGGTATATTTTCGTCATTCTTATCGTGATATAACATGTGGCCATTGACAGGACAGTTTTAGGAGGACAGTTATTTTAGACATATAGTTCCATTTTAAAAGGATAGTTGTTTTCTGTAGTTATAAGAGACAGAACTTACTGAAAAATAGTACAAGTTATAATAAGAAGAATAATTGATAAAGCTATTTACGTCGAACCTGAAGCGAACATAGCATTTATTGTTAAAACTATTAAAATAAAATAAATCAAAAGCACTATATTAATTTCCTCTCTCAGCTTAGTAGACGGCCACAACGAGGACCCTGGCCTAGACCCCAGACCCTGGTACCTACAGCTTGATAGAGACAATTTTCAGGACTTCGTTGTGGCCGCTTACATTCAAGAGCATGGTTAGATTATTTAAGAGGTACTGGATCTACGCCAGGGTTCAAGGTTCAGAGTAGATGGTTAAAAGTGTATAGCCAAACTGGTTTATGTGTTCTGCTTTTTAGCTGAACTAGTTGAGATTTCACACTTTGAGTCTAGTAATCCAGTTCGTAAAGGAGAGTGATTTAATCTCACGGATCTATAGATTTTACCTCATAATTTCATGACCACAAAAATAATAATGGTAATTATATTCCTGGTACGAACCGATCCTAGTACCTTGATCCATAAAGCGGTGGTCTTCTAATCTGGAGGTCGGTGGTTCAAGTCCCAAGTTAAGCATAAATTTAGTAAAGCTGGTTTGAATAGTTGTGATATCACTACTGTGATCAACACAAATATGAAAACTTTTAAATATGTATATTCTTGGTACCTACTAAGGGATTAAAGGGACTTTGGAGTCTTCTTAGGAAATATCCATAATAATTTCCTTATCTATCCTACATTTCTTTAGTGGATCAGTTGCATTTCCCATGTCAAGATTTATCTCCTCATGCATGTATTGATTTCAGGTTGCTGTCAGGATACGACCCTTGCCCTCGTATGAATCAGAGAGGTGTCTGCATCAGCT
The DNA here is from genome assembly GCA_024516035.1 of Bactericera cockerelli. Lineage (NCBI taxonomy): Eukaryota > Metazoa > Arthropoda > Insecta > Hemiptera > Triozidae > Bactericera > Bactericera cockerelli. Next base: position 14,855,520 of record CM044961.1, read on the forward strand.
GGACGGTGAGGTGAGTTGCTTTGAAATAAGTGTTCTTCATTCTCAACAAGGTTGTAGCTTAGTTGTCATTTCATAAAATATATTTTATATTTGTTAAACAGGTATTATAAATATAATTTATTCTTATGGGTATAATTAGTTCTGGCCGGGGGGCTATAAACAGGGAGTAGACCATCATTGGCTTGGTTCTGGGGGCCCTTGTCATTTACTAGCCTCCTTGTGAAGACAGTGTTAGAAGTGCTGAGTAATTCCTCCACTGTCTGGCTACCATCGTTCACGAAGACGCCACCCTATGATGATTATTAGTTCATGAGTAGAGGTATTTTACCATGACTGTGTCTGCCACTAGGATTTCTCTTCATAAGGACATTAGGGACTCACCAGATTTAAGCTCTTTGAAGACATTCCTTGTGAGATACCTAAAATCTAAGAATGAATTAATTTAAAAATTAATTAATAAGTATTTATTCATTATTTAGTGTTTGGATTGAAGAGCTTCATCAGGAGAAACCTGCCAGTAAAAAGAGCGCAAAAAAACTGTAATACATACTTACCTACATGATTCTTTGTCCAAGTTTTTTATCTCCTTACTATAAACCACCATTTTTCCATGCCCAATCATACGTGGCAACTCTCATAATCTTAATACAAATTTACCTACCTATGTAGACTTTACAAGTTTACATTAATTTTCTACATGTCTGAAATTGCGAAGGGGCCGACTATCGAAGTCAAACATAATGTTTATCTCTCATGTCAGTCAAGAAATGTTTCCTATGATAATATTTTTCCAAACCAGGCCAACAACCTCTACAAAAGCCAAATTTCTCCATATGGGTCATGCATTAGTCCGAATTAGTATTTTTCTTTCATTGATACTAGTTGTTTTATTTTTTTGTACTATTTATCTATTTTTTTTCTTTCTATTACTGTATTTTTTGTACAATCGTACATATTGTAGATGTATACTGTTTTGGATGTGTATATCTGCAGTATGGTAAAACAGTATCTAGGTCAGGAGATCGCTCAGTTAGATTGTTTGGCTGTGAAGCGGTTGTGTTAGTTTCCTTAGAATTATACACGTATACAGAGTGTGTTGGTGAACCACCCAACAAGACTTCACCGGACGTTGGTTACCTCCAACCATCTTACGAGAAATGAACCTCGTTCCAGAAAGTTTTCTCACTCTAATAATCCTCAAAAACGCATTTGAACTGCTAAACATCACACTCTAATCGGTTTATTTGAACGAAATCTGGCGATTGAAAGGGAGATTTTTTGGTGATTATGAGAGTGAGAGCGCTTTCTGGAATGAGGTCCTGTTTTATTGAAAGAGCAATCAACATCGTCACTTGAACTTTTATGATGAATTATTAGATAACATAAAAGGTATTCTTGAAACACCTAAAGAAAACTGCCTGTTTGAATACACCTGAATATGAAATAAGTTATTGAACTTTCCTATTTCACCCATAAGTGTTACACAACACACATAGAATTCATACTCAAATAGGAGGAAACTTCTACTGTAATATCTACTAACTTACTTCTTCTTTCACTACTTTGCCTTTCTGTGCCAAAGTGAGACAATCTCTTACTCGTATATACCTAACTATACTACAACAATACTTACTCTTTTGTGCTACCAACAACTTACCATTAGTACCGCCAGAATATATTACTCACCTGACAGTGCTAACTACTAACACAGCACGGGATGGCCCTCAGAGACAGGAGTAGCCACAGCTACTCCACTCTTGTGCATGTTACTCCTACATTAATAACCCGACCTGACCCTCGACTCTCCCATAGGAAGGCTGCTATGAGTCACTTCTGCTCCACCCATCATATGGTACCACGCCACGCCCTTCTCCGTGAGTAAAACCTATGCCCCTCCTCCTCTCTCTTGCTCCTCCTCTTTTTCTCTGTCTCTCTCTCTCTCAGTCCCAAGCTATAGCTTTCTCCTATCTTTCTCTACTTGTAAATATCGCCCTCTTTCTCTTAGGTTTCTATTTCTTCTTCTGTCTTTTCCTTCTTTCTCTCTCTCTCTCTCTATTTTATATCTCTATCCTTTTTTTGTCTCCTTTCCTTTCGCCTCCCTCTTTCTATTTCTCTCTTCCTCTTTTATATATCTTCTGTCTCTCTTACCTTCTCTGTGTGTCTCTCCCTCTCTCTCTCTCTCATAAGAGGCTAGTAATATACTTTCACACTGAAGGCGAAAAAACTCCACGTAAGGACGGATGGGTGGTGGGGGTAAGAAATGTTTAAATTCGTATAATGTATGCAATGAGGTCAGCGCTGATAATTTTTCATTTTTAAAACGGGTTTTCCGTTGTTTCTTCGTGGTATTTTTTTTCGAGGCTGTTAGTATGGTATGAATGAATGTGATTTTTTGGGAATATTTTTTATAGCTTAACTAAATCAGGGACATAAAATTGGGTGCAGTGAATCTAGGTTTAAAAAATATACAATAATTGGGCTAAATAATATTTTTATTATTTGTAGTAATAATACTCTTTAGTGGAAGGTTACCATCAGGCGAGATTACTACTCAAAGCATTTTCTACCTTATAAACCTCAGAGTCTCGTTGATATTATGATGTCACAAACTCAAACTATTGAGGAAAAATTCATGCACTGGTGGGGAACCAATCGATCCCTACGCTACCTGGATTACCAGACTAGCGCCTTAACCACTTGACTAGCAGTGCACGTTGTATATATTTGTAACATCTCTTACTTTTTTTTAAGCTTTATTAGGAGGACAAAGTACAATGGTAACAGTATAAAATTAAGAAGAAGAAAAAAAAAAAAAAAAAAACAAACAAACAAATGACAAAATAAATAAGTAAAAAAGAAAATAACAATAATGTCCTACCTAAAGGGCGGGGTTATTGCCTGTGGCAATCTCTTCCACCCAAGCAATCTCTTACTGTGCTTATTAAACTTACTTGATATGGTATACGAAAGTTTTGAGAGGTTAGTTTTTTTTTAACCTCGTGAAATTTCCAAAACTCGCCCCTGTCTAAAATAGCCATAAGAATATACTGTGTTAGGGCGGCACAAAACTATTTCAAATATTTCATATCAAAGCCTTTTTTTGTTTTCCAGGTTGCCTAATCTACTTTTTTGACACTCAACACAACACATACTTTGGGTAGAATGGTTTCCGAATTCTTCAGATAAGAGTTGGCGCTATTTAATTATTTATGTGTTTCTATTTTTATGAAGCCAGGAGAAGGAAGAGGAGGAAGAGGGAGGAGGAGGAAGAGGAAGGAGGATAAGGAGAGTGAAAAAAATAGACACCTCTACTTTTTGGGCACTATGATAGAAAAGGATGGAAGGTATAAGAAAGCACAGTAAATAATAGCACAGCAAATAAAATAAATACCTAGGTAGACCATGTCATTCTCTGTAATAAAACCTGTGTTATAAAAACATATCATTACGGTTATTTTTGTGATGATGGAATTTTTTCCTGGCACAAAGTCTTGCATATAAATGTCATCGCATGACTGGATAGTGTGACTTACTCGTATGTACAGTAATATACATATAGGGTATATGTATGCAGTATGCTGTATGGAATAGATATGTTGTTTGTAGGTATGTCAGTAGGTATACCTGCCTTCTCTCAGCAATTGTATGTGTACGTCTGTACGTACTTTAGGTGCGTCTTTTTCTTCTTTTTTTGTGGCATTGGTAGGTAAGGCCATTCTATACAGCCAATAGGTGCATCTATAACTAAAATTATGTATATAAAAAAATCAGCAAAACCACACCAAAAGGACTTAATGAATATTAATGTATGTAAAATGGTTTTCTGAAACTCCACGTTTTATTACATGAGAACCCATGCGTTGACGAAGTATTGGTTTTGATCTAGTTTCGTTATAATTATACATAAGTGGTATTATTAATTTCTGGTAGTCAAGTGGTTAGTGCTAGTTTCGTAATCCAGGTATCGTAAGGGATCCATTTGTTCGTATCCCACATAGTGAATGAATTTTTCCTGATGTATTTGAGTTTGTGACCACACATAATAATAAGTCTCTGAGGGTTAGGTAGTAGAAAATGCTTTCAGCGTTAACCTCGCCTTGTGATGGTTACCTTCCACTAGAGGGTGTTATTATTATAATATCCATACAATTAACACTGCGACCTCATGAGATCTATTGTGACCATAACATTAATAATAATTAGTGGATTGTAATGATGTTTTCTCCTATAGCACTCATAAAATATCGCATTAATTGGGACTTAATGGATGTTTCCTGTCTCCAATTAGTGGCAGAGAAGCTTGGATTTTACAAAAACATGTATTTTACATGAATGAAAAGCAATGGAAACTTTCCCGGAAATAAAAGACCTCCAACCTCCACGCTGTTAATGTTCTGACCAAGTGTTCTAGATATTATAGGTAGACCCCGCTGCGGGTGTTCTCTTACCCTCCCCATCTGGAGATGTCTTAAGTCTTTCTTGGCACGCTATTTCAAATGAAAAACAAAATTTTACAGAACAAGCGGATATTTCGATTCGGTAATTCTTTTCCCGCCGGTGAAACCTTTTTCAAGTAGGTCTGTGAAGACGTAGCTCTTGAAAATTATCGTTCTATGTATTAGATATAAAAATAAATTAAAGATACCTATAATAACTATACATATACACTGTTATTTTATGATAGAATTGAGCGCCTTTCTGTTAGGCATATCATGTCCTGTCCCCGTCATCAACGGATTCGCTCCTCCTTACCAGTATCTCCATAACTTCTAGATGATAAGGAGGGCAACCAGTCTCTGTTTGAAAACCTTAAAAAATCAACATGCACCATCTAATATAAACCATGACGGGGGATGGCACGAATGATGACTATGTCGTTAAAGTGCAAAAAAAAGAGAAAAATCAAATTTGATTAAATCAAACACAATACATTTTCATTTCCATATATTATGAAATTTTAGTTAAATTAAAAATGAAAAAAATTCCGATATTAAAATCAACATCCAATCTAGTGGCGCAGAAATATTTATTTCGTACAGGAATATAGACAAGGGATTGTTAAATAGGAAAATGTAACAAGGTCGGAGATATAACTTAAGAAAAGTGACATCACAAGACATTCTCCAAATAAAACCCAAAGTTGATCTCACCCTAAGAAGCGAACCCTATCTCACCAAGGTCAAAGTTCATTGAACGGAACCTTACACATGGGTATTTCACAAATTCTACAAATCATGATAATAGGGCAGCGCCCACCACATGTTCTGAAAATCCATCCTTTCCCACACACTCATAATAATACATGGACTGAAAATCTGCTAGCACGACATATCATAAGGAAACCTGACATTATATCTACTGCTGGAGAAACAAATGGACTAATTGAAGGTTATACATCGCGACGGGGTGGTAATTATTTTTCCATGAAAGGCTGGGTGTGTGTGACCGTGGATATCCCTACTTTCAAGGAAAGAGAGAGAAAGAGAGAGGTCTACCTTCTCTGCCCAGGATGGTCCGAGAAGTATGGCAAAGAGGTAAATGACTTTTAGAGAGAGAGACTAGTAGAGAGAGAGACACTTCATCATGTCTTTTGGACTGGCGAATAATTTTCATGTGAGGGTAGAATTTTATTATTAGCCTTCGAATGCGACCTTCGTTTTCATCAGCAATTATCGTCTGACCTCAAAAGCAGTTTGTCCATTGTCTTCTTTCAGCGAAAATAGACTCATTCGTTGTTTAACTTCAGGGCTCTAACCTGGTTGTGTCAGGACTTGTAATTTAGAAATGATGAATATTCATGTTGTTGAAGGAGGACAGGTCTCAAACATTCAATTTTGAGATTTTCACTCACACAAATATTACATGAAATGGAACAGAATGATTTCATGGTATCGCGGTGTTTTGTGGAGAATTTCTGAAAGTTTGAGTGTCCATTTGAACATGACTTAATAAATACACAAGTTGTGTATCAACCGTTCGGTGGGTACTTAGACCATCAAAATAACGACTATTGGAATGTTTATAATGTATTATAAGAGGGTTTTGAGTGCATACCATCATACCTTTGATGGTTTGTTATGCTACCAATGATTGTTGAAATTTTCCTGAAAGCATTCGATTTTGATTGTACATGTACATAATTATCACCTTTTTAGTGTTTGTTAGAGCCGCACTAACTGTTGCAATTCCTTGTTCTCTCCAGAGGATAGTGGTTGAGGAGACTTCGGACAAGGAGAAGGAGAAACACCTGAGGGCCAAGAGGCAGACAGAGAAGCAGTTCAGCTACGACATCGTACTGGGGGAGGATGCCACGCAGGTAATGGGGTGATAGTATTCTAGGCATTTTCTTTTTTCATTGGCAGTGTTCGATTAGCAAGTATTGTTTTAATGGATCGAATTCAGTAGATTCGTTGATAAAGCGATGGACTTGTAACCTGGACCTCGGTAATTCAAGTCTCAAGGTAAGATAACATAAAGTGAGTTTGAGTACTTGTGATACCACGAGTTTGATTTGGGAAGGAATAGTAACATTTTCTTAATGGGGTCCTAAATTATCTTATTTTAACTTTAATGGAGTTTAAGGATACATATACATATTTTCGATGTTATGGGTGTGTGAGTTAAACTTATGGGTTCCACTTTTCCAGAAAATAAAGTTCAATTTTACTTCCGAGAAATTTCTAATATTAGAAATCGGAAGTATTGTGTTCGTTTTTGTAAAAAAAAATATTTTTTTGCTCCGATTTCATATTTCTGGACGTTTCATAACCTCCTGAACAACTTTGGTTTTGTGTCCGTCTGTCGGTCTGTCGTTCTCTCGGTCTATCGTTCTGTCGGTTTGTCGATCCGTCGGTCTGTTAAACATATTCCTTGTAAGAGCAAATCTCAGAAACCACTCAACGGATATTAATGAAATTTTGCACACATATAGGAGGCGTTCTGTAGATGGTCAAATTTTAAATTCGTACTAGCGGTTCTGGGTGTAAAAGACCATGCGCCTGACCACTAACTTTTTACTTAAACGCTTATATCTCGTGAACGGTACACCCGATTTCGATGAAATGTATATTATGGGTGTTATTGTTTTACATAAGTTATTTATATTTACTTTTTAATTAATTTTAATTTGACTCTGATATTTCTTGCCTATTTGAGGACTCTGATATTTGACGACTTGCAGATACAGAATTTTTTGGAGAATCTGGAATGTAGAAAAAACGGTATTCTACCATAATATAAAACACACTTGAAGAAAATCGGTTTAGCCGTTTTGGAGATACAAGTAAATTAATATAAAATCTCAAAATTGGCACGTGTTTACAATGTGAAACAATCACGAGGAAGTCCATAATTGGCAGTGTTTTTTCGATATTATGCGAATGTGATTTAAACTTATGGGTTTCACTTTTCCAGAAAATAAAGTTCAATTTTTTAACTATTTTCCCCACCAGGATGACGTGTATCAAGCCACCACTAAGAACCTGGTGCGCGATGTCCTACTCGGCTACAATGGCACCGTGTTCGCTTACGGTGCCACAGGCTCGGGCAAGACACACACCATGGTGGGACAGAATGGCGGCAAGAACGTCGGGATCATGGTTCGAGCCCTGAACGAGCTGTTTCAGTACATTGAGACGAGGAAACAGCGGTATACGGTGAGTTATGGAGATGAGGCGGAATTAGAGGACAAACAGTTAACACTTTGAGCCCCAGGGCTGGGATCAGCGAATGAGCGCGAGGGACCACAAATTTCAGAACCCAACACTCATACATTGTTCCCAAGGACCACTTTAACCTATTCCCTATGAGGAACACATAGAAACTAATACCGTAGGGAGTGCTCATGTCTTCAAAGTAAAGGAGGGTACTCATGTCCACAGTCAAATTTCGGGTGAGGGTCATATATGGTACTCATGCCCTCTGTGAAATGTCAGCTGGGAGTCATAATTATATGGTATTCATGGGCTCAAAGTGTTAAACAATATTCCGTAGGTACTTGTGCTACCGAGAGCGTAAAGACTGTCAAAGACTTATATTTCTAATGTAATGCAAAACACAATACAACTCATAGGTTTTTGAGTGGGTAGGCTTATGAATAAAAGTTGGGACAGTGAAATACGTAAGCTAACAGATCATAAAAATATAAGATATTCTTTATTTTTTGGAAAAGGTTCCATTAAAATCAAAAGTTTTTCTAGACAGAGGTGTCACTCGTCATTTGTTGAAGACTTAACACATCAATATAAATAGTAATTAATAAAATAACATATAAATCAATAGTGAATGATTGTCTGTTTCTCATCCTAGGCGTAAATATGTATTGTTGTTGTAGCCAGCTTGGCTACAGATGGAGGGGTGAGTGATGGTCTCCAGCCAACTTTATTTCAAAGTTGGCTCGTCCTGAACCACATATTTCTATGTGCGATCAACCATCATGAGGACTTTTTTTTAAGAGGGAGATGGGGCAAAATTCTTTTAAAGACACCCGGTTAACATGGGGAGTAGGATTTCCACCCACTAAAAAACCTATCTCCTCTCATCGTGAGGACTTGGACTTTTCTTTATAACACTTAGGAAACTGCAAGCTAGCCTGGCTTGTAAGGGTTGGCTAGTCTGTTGTCTGTTTAAAGTCCTCTAGCGGGACACTGGTCTTCTCCCTGTTTAACGTCCCCCTTTTGTATCAGGCGTAAATGTAGTGTTATCCCCTTTGATTCCCCTTCCAGGTCACCATGTCCTACCTGGAGATCTACAACGAGAACATCCGGGACCTCCTGAACCCTGACTCTGGGTTCCTGGAGCTCAGGGAGGACTCCTCCAAGGGTCCGGGATATGTCCAGGTGTCCGGACTCACAGAGGCCATCGCCAACTCCACAGAGGAGGTGTGCAATTTTAATTTGTTGCAAGTTACAAGTAAAATATGAAAAAAATTGAAATCAGAGCAAAAAAATATTTTTTTTTTACAAAAACGAACACAATACTTCCCATTTCTAATATTAGAAATTTTTCGGAAGTAAAATGTAAACAATATGATAAATAACAAAAAGCTGAAAGACCCACGTTAATTTGTGTTTATAAACAAGATGTTATTTTGTTTTAAGCAAAGTCTTGGTAATCTTTTTTTTTATATAGGTAAGTCAAATTTAATGTTTTGTACCTATAATATTATTTATGTTAGCTTATGATTGATTATAATTATAGATAAAGATAAATTAATGTGTTTCTTTGTGTCAATATAAAAAAAAGCTACCGACCTCAGTAGCTTGAACGGTAAGGCGATGGACTTGTAACCTTGAGGTCGGTGGTTTCAGCGTGGATTTAGTAAAGCGAGTTTGAGTAGTTGTGATATCACATAAGTGATTAACACAAATATGATAACTTTGTGTCAATATATCATAATGTTAGTGGGTAGCGCAGAATTATAGGAATTTTCCATATCTTTATTATCCTAATATCTTATTTTTGCCTATAATTCCGCCACTGGTCGCTGCTCACATTAAAGCAGCTACTCATTTTTCCTCACGAGATATAAGTGGACCCCGAACCTCCAAGTACACAGCAAAAAAAATCCTGCCCCGCTGGGGATCGAACCCAGGTCACTGTGCGTGCAATGCCTAGCGCGCTAACTCACTCGGCCGCGGTGACTACTGATTGATGATATCATTGCGTTTCCCAAAATTCAAACTCCACACCTTCTACCTTGTTCATTATTTTAATTGGGAGACATAACAACCAATTGGAAAGTGTGAATTAAATTCGCAAAAAAAAAAAAAAACAGAAGAAGAAAAATCCCTAGAATTAAATTACTATGTAGCTCCAATTATGTAGGAAATTATAGTGTGAATATTTTCACAAGTCTAATGGCATTAAGTCCTGATTAATTTAGAGTTCTACCTAAATAATTATTGAAAAATAGTTCAATGAACCTTGCGAAAATTAACAAAAGAGTTATTTGGTATTTGTAATAATTATTATGGTAAGCACTCTAACAAACTGGATCAGTACAGCTTTCTATGAGTTAGAACAAAACTTCACTACTTTTTCTTCTTGTACTCTGTCTTATCCCGCTCAAGCAGGGTCGACGTTGTTCAACCTCATGGTTGAGGTTGGTTGGTTTTGGCAGAACAAAACTTCACTAACAAGAGTTATTAGTGGTGCCATCCATCCACTGAAAACGTACAAACAGATACACACATTGGCAACAACAAGCCGATGTCAGGCCCAGGGAACATACATAACGAGGGTTCGGATTTGATTTGGCATTCACGTGACCTAGGGTGGAATTTAAAAAAAGGATTAAATCTAAGATAATACCTACTGTCCCTCCAGCCACACTAAAATGTGCTATAATTGGTTGAAACTCCAACATAAGTGGCTTATCTTAAATTTAATTATGTTCTATAATTTTATAATAACTGGGATATAAGCCTTGCTAGATTCAGCAGTAGCAGGAAAACTGGTTTTCGTATTTCTCACTCAACCATGACTTTCCAGGTAATGTCTCTGCTCACCAAGGGTAATAGACAGCGCTCCTGTGAGCCCACAGCCTCCAACAAAACCTCTTCCCGAAGTCACGCCCTCCTAAGTGTCACCGTGCACAATACGAGGCCGGTACACCAGCACAACGTTATGAAGACCAGGATACGCCAGGGACGCCTCTTCATGATAGACCTGGCGGGGTCTGAGCGGGCTAGCCACACAAGGTGAATGCCGCAGAGTGGACAGATTTATCTGTTCATCATCATAGGGTGGCGTCATCGTGAACGATGGTAGCCAGACAGTCGAGGAATGACTCAGCACTTCTACCACTGTCTTTAAAAGGAGGCTAATAATTGACAAGGGACCCCAGAACCAAGCCAATGCTGGTCTACTCCCTGTTTATAGTCCCCCATATATCTGTTAGTAGTAAGTCACTCAAGCAGTCAAACAGATCTTTTTTGTATATTATAGGTAAGTCAAGGTCTAAAATTTCATAAGAGAAGGAATGACATAATTGGTGGAGTAATTAAAGAGCGAGCCGATTAAGATAGCTTGGGAAGACAGCTCCTTGAAGAATCTTTCTTATTTATTTGCGAGCTGGACCACAAAACAATGGATCCTATCACAATTGCTGGATGGAATGTATCTCACAATTTCCACTGAAAACAGTATCTATAAGGACCCTTTTATGATTTCAATTACATACTCGTATTCTTTAACATGTCTAATATTTTGCCTACCAGAACGTAGGGAAGAGGCTGAAGGAAGGCGCTCACATCAACAGATCCCTGCTGGCCTTGGGGAACTGCATCAACGCCCTCAGTGGAGCCAACAGCAACAAATACGTCAACTACAGAGACTCAAAACTGACGAGGTAATGAGAATACTACAACAAAAACTATGTTTATAGTTATTTTTCAAAATGTGTAGGATTCATTAATGAACGACGCTGTGGAACACTTTTTTTCCTCTCTTTTTTATCTAACCAAAGCAAGGTTTTTATGTATATGATCTTAAGAATATTAAATGTGTGTACAAATGTCTGTTTAAATTTGAAAATAAATAAAACCTTGTTTAGACTGCTGAAATATAGGGACTTTTTAGTCTCATCTCGGCAGTATAAACAAGGTAATTTCTATTCTATTCTATTCTATCACTATAGTATCTGATTTCAGTTCTGATTGAATGTTACCATGATTTATAGTGAAACAAATGCACCTAAAATCAAATAATCATTTCCAGGTTGCTAAGGGAAGCTCTGAGTGGCAACTGCAAGACTGTGATGATAGCCCATGTGAACCCAGGCCTGAGTCATAGAGAAGAGTCTAAAAACACTCTGGTCTATGCTGCCCGAGCCACAGGGATCTCCCATAAGGTGAGTCAGCAATAGTCAGCATACATACTTCACCTGAGATGAAAAAGTAACTACCTACTGCAACTGAGATGAAAAAGTAGCCATGCTAGTCACAAATTAGTACTAAATCTAATATGTAAATCATTATCCGTAGGTATGAAATTATTATGACAGAATTATTTTTTCACCTTGCCTATTACCTTTTGGGTTCGTCATTTTTCAACCTCATGGTTGATCAACTTCTACCTCACAGTTGAGGTTGGTTAACAAAAGTTGTATGCCAAGTACATCACGTATGAATGCACTCCTACTTTCTGGACATTGTTTGATACAAGCTTCAATGAAAATAAACATAGATAAAACACATTTATTTCTAACAAGTCTCTCATATGAATTAATGCACTCCTTCTTTCTGGACATTTAATTGTTTTTTAATACAAGTTTCATAGATAATATAAGTATTATCTGTGAAACAAAGAAAATGAAAATAGATAAAACACATTTATTTCCAAACATGTCTCTCATAAATCTCATAATCTCAAAGGTTTATGGAGTTTGACATTCAAATCAATGACATATAACTTTTTTTTATACACAGTAAATCTGAAATTTATTTACTCATAATCTAAGAACCAATCAAACTTCATCAAACTCATAACATTAGTACGATTATAGAAATAACTGTTTACAATTTCAGGTGGAACGAAATCAACTGGATGTCTCGTTTCAAATCTCCCAGTATCGCAGCGTGATTGCTGATCTCAGGAATGAAATATCCAGACTCAAACACAAGATCTCCGGAGACCACCCAGAAGTCGAGACTGAGGAAACAGAGAATCAGACAAAATCTGATTCGAGCAGACTGCCCAACGGAAATGCTGAGCCAACCATGGTGAAAGGCAAAGTGGATGGGCTGATGGAGAGCTTGGAAGATGAGGATGAGCAGGTGGAGGACAAGCCAAATGGAGGAGTGGATGAGATGGAGGAGCTGGGTGGAGGAGTGAATGCAGACATGGCAGACTCACAGGCGCCGGGGAGAGTGAAGAAATTCCGGGAACAGATTGTGTCCACTTTTCGGGAACAAATGAGATTGAGGTAAACTGAATGTATGTAGGAATAACTAATTAAAATCTCTAATCAGTTAAATTATGATTGATTTGTGCATTCGTATTAAAAAATACACTATATTTCACAAAAATCTGATATGAGAGGATAATTAATTAAAAATAGCAGCACTCTGCGTTACCACAATGATACTAATTTCAACATAAGTTTATTTATTTGTCACATAATATATCATAACTTATTATGTATGGACTAATGGACTTGCTGGAATGTGTACCTATGAGAAATAATTGAAAAAAAATACCATCAAATTAATCTTTAGTCTAACCTAAACAAACAAAGCCAGCGTCGATGGCATGTTGAATACACCGGTTCCCCTCAGAACACCGAAGTTAAGCGACATCCAGCGAGGTTAAGACTTGGATGGGTGACCATTCAAACTCTAATTCTCGTGACGCTGGCTTTTCCCGGCCCCACTCAGGCTGGGTGAGGTCAATGTGAGTAGCAGGTTTGTGAGTTTCCTGCGAATGGAGGGTAAAACCCCCGTCGTGATATGACCATGGCAGTTGAAAGCGACGTTAAAACCCCACTTAAAAAAAAAAAAAAAAAAAAATAAACAAACAAATGAGACTTTCTTTAAACTGCTAGCAAAAAAGGGACTCTTTAGTCCTAACGCCGCCGCGCCGGAAGCATTAATAAAGTATTAAATTTATATAAAACAAAATTAGTAGTGTACTAACTACGGTTTCAGGCGGAAGCTGATGGACATAGACGGTCACCTACTTTCCCTGGGGGTGGAGGCGGAGAGGCAGCATCTGATCATCAGCCAGTGGGAGTCGAAACACAACAAGCTGTACAGAGGCAGGTGTCCCTCCCACCATGCGCAGGATGACACCTCCTCAGGTGAATTAAAACTGACCTTATCTAGGCTCACTGCTGTGCACCCGGCGAAAATTCAGCCTAAGGCCAGCCACACACACGTACATGCATACCTATCAACAAGCGGAGACTTATCTGTGCCAGACCTGTGTATAAACTCGTTACACACGGTCAGTCAACCGGCCTGTGTAGATGTATGGCGGTTGAATAAACTGAATTTTCAACATACAATTAGTAACACGAACTTTGCTTGTGGTGTTTTTCTGTCACACATGCTCATGCATGCATGCATGTACGACTGTACATGTGATGCCGGCTTAACGGGCGTCAAATCATGGGCATATTTCATTAAAAAAATTGTGTTTTTTCATCGTGTTTTAACTCAATTTTGTATATTGGGCTGATTAAGTGGGAAGAGCAGAAGTGCATAGATTGGTGATCAAATAGCTAGATTGGTAGAGCGTGGATTCGAAGATCCAGATTTCATGCAATGTTGCTTTCTTTCCCTAATTGATTGAGAATTCAATCTCATAATCATGAAACCGTAACAGCTTATGCATTGAAAAGACGTATAATTACTATTCGGTGCAGTTCAAAGAAGGTTTCAAATGCACAAGAGCGTTTTATGGAAAGTCACACTTGAATGATCACCTATCAATTGCTTTCCTCGAGGGATATTGCGTAATTCCAGTCACATTATGAAAAATGGTGTATTCAACGTGTCATCGACTGAAGGTTTCTTACTAGGACGACAAAGCCTTCTTGCTTACTGTATTTCTATCACACATCAAGTTGATTCAAAAGCACAAATTGCCACATCGATACCAGGTTATTGCCTGTGGAAGAGATTGCCACTGGCAATAACCCCGCCCTTTAGGTAGGACATTATCTTCATTCTCTTTTTTTTTTCTTGTATCTTTTCTTAATCTTTTTGTTTTTCTTTATAATTTCATTGTATGTATGATTTTATTTGTAGTGAAGCACAAGGCCTCTTCATAATGTTTGTGGGTAGCGCAGCATTACTAAGAGCCTCCTTTACATTTCGAATTATTCTATTACATTCATTTCTTTTTACTCTGATAATGCCGCCACTGGTCGTTACTCATACAAGTAACTACTCATTTTTCCTCACGAGGTATGAGTGCACCCCAAACATCCAAGTACAGAGCAGAAAAATTCCTGCTCCGCTGGGAATCGAACCCAGGTCACACCATGCGTGCAATGCCTAGCGCGCTAACTCACTCTGCCATGGTGAGAGCCATACAATTTCATTGTATGGCAATTCAAAAGGGGAAAGCTGTGAGCATAATGGGGTCTATCCCCGACGATAACAAAATGGACGAGATATTATATTTGTAAAAACTAAATAAAGCATATAATTTATTTTACTGTATATATTTTTTGTTCTACCTAATAATGCTTACTATAATAATAATTCTTCTTTAAAAACTGCATTTCTATCACACTCCAACTAATTCGGAAGGGACTCCCCCCCTGTTTCAGAGTACCTGTGGAACGAGCACGACAAAGTGAACATGCACCAGGCCTGGTCTGACCTGAGCTACATAGAGCGGGAGCAGGAGAAGTACATCAGCCTGAGGTCTGAAACGGTGAGGAGGCTGGATCAGGCGCGGGAGAGATCCGTCGCTCTGGAAGATGTGAGTATTTTCTTTATTAACAAAATAAATTTTCATTTTATTTTGAACTGCTCTAAATAAAGAGTTGCTAACTGACACAGTATACAATTCAAACATTCTTGTCATTAGTTATTTAAACATTTCAGGGTAGAATGAACTTTTTTGAAGATGAAATTATTTCAGCAGTATCTTTGGGGACAGCTCTTATGAGTACATAATGGCGATGGATAATGTTGAGTGTATCCCTGAGAATTGTTATGCTTAATTCTAGGATTTGCTTTTTCTTGATGTTGTGTTTTTTTGAATAAATTGACAAGAGAAGATGAAGCACTACCAGATTTTTCATGGGAAGCAGATCAAAAATAAATAAATTAAAGATCGAAAAAATCATTTACATAAATAATTTCCGTACTAGTATTGAATCCAATATAGAACAAATGTGTGGCGAGGATAAATCGGAGTTGCTTTGAGGATATACGAGTATCTTCCTTAAAGGACCTCCCAAGTTCTGATGCCACACATATTTCACACTAAGCCATCCTATTCTGTGGCTTGAAAAAAAACATGACAATTAAATAAAAATATATTTTTTCAGCACAACAAGAGCAACCTTTGTGTAAAATTTCAGTTCCCCAAATATTGCCATAATGGAGGTACAATGGCACATTGTTGTACATCAGTGAACAACCTCGAATTAATAGAATTTTTCATCAGGGATTTTCAGACTTTCGATACATTGAACTATGTATGAGTTATGATTGTTATTAACATCAAAATATACATTTACAGTTGAAAGAAATCATTTCTAGACACAGAGTCGCTTGCACAACGAATACACCACGGAGCTCGACAATTATTACAGTCAAACCTGGATATATTATTAGAACCCAAGAGACAGAGCAAAAGTGTAATATATTTTTTTTCTCATATACCTATAGTCAGTTTTCTATTTGACGCAGGGACCCAAGTTTTTCTCTATTATAAAGAGTTCTCTATTGTATTCAGGTTCTGATATATCCAGGTTCTATTATTAATAGATTCGATTGTACTAGTACCGTTTCTATCATAGTGTGAAAATTTGTCTTACCCAACATGGAAAACCATAATTAGACTGAGAACAGGAGTAGGTAGCTAAATATGTTCCAATGGAAACTATCAGAAGATGACAAATGTGAATGTGGCTCCATCCAGACCATGCAACATCTCTTGGTCTGTCCAAAACTCCCAACAAAATGTAACACACAAGATCTTCTAGATGCCAACAACCAGGCAGTAGAAGTCGCTCGAGCCAGCGTCGATGGCATGTTGAATACACCGGTTCCCTTCAGAACACCGAAGTTAAGCGACATCCAGCGAGGTTAAGACTTGGATGGGTGACCATTCAAATTCTAATTCTCGTGACGCTGGCTTTTCCCGGCCCCACTCAGGCTGGGTGAGGTCAATGTGAGTAGCAGGTTTGTGAGTATCCTGCGAATGGAGGGTAAAACCCCCGTCGTGATATGACCATGGCAGTTGAAAGCGACGTTAAACCAAAAAAAAAAAAAAAAAAAAAAAAAAAAAGAAGTCGCTCGTTATTGGCAAGAAAATATACGAAGGCAATTGACGGCCCGGAGTCGTAAAGTAAAGTAAGTAAGTACCGTTTCCATGTTCCAGGAGCTGCCGTCTCGTCTGGACTCGGACACAGAGAAGGAGCTCCTGTGTCTGCTGATCCGTGTGCACGAGCTCGAGGCAGACAAGATGGCGCTGCAGGGCGAGCGGCTGGTGGAGAGCCACGAGCTGAGGAGGAGGGGGGAGATGCTGGTCCGGTTCCATCGACAGCAGAAGATCACGGACGACATCATCACGAGGCAGAGGCAGATCATGGAAGGTACTGGATACAGTATCTATTACAGGATACAGTATACTGTCTGGCTGGGGGACGTTAAACAGGGAGAAGACCAGTGTCTCGCTAGAGGACTATAAACAGAGAACAGACTAGCCAATCCTTACAAGCCAGGCTAGCTTGCAGTTTCCTAAGGGTTTAATGGCTTGTACTGAAAAGTCCGAGTCCTCATGACGGTTGATCGCACAAAGAAATATGTGGTTCAGGACGAGCCAACTTTGAAATAAAGTTGGCTGGAGACCATCACTCACCCCTTCAGCTGTAGCCAAGCTGGATACAACAACAACACAGTATCTATTTATCTTGATTTTTTTAAACATGATTTTCAAAGAAAGTTCAAACCAGTTTCTGCAAATAAAGGATGAAACCCCCGTAGTGATATATTATGACCATGTAGTTGGAAGTGACGCTAAATAGAAAATTGTTAAACTCGTTAAATAATGTAAAATTTTAGCGAAGTTTTCCTTTGCGAAGATAGCGAACTGTTCCTTTCAGAATAAAACTGGAGGCAATATTAGACCGCTGGTTTCAATCCATGCGTTAACTTTTAACACATTTTTCTTTTCGCATTTTGACCGATATTTTGCTCACATTTTGACCCAACTGAGGTTGACTGAAATTACTATGAGTAATTAGATTACTGAGACTATCACCATAAATTTTAAGTGATTTAATCTGTTGCTTATCCCGGTCTGCAGAGGAGCGGATGAGCCTCCCCCCAGACCTACAGGACCTGTACTCACTCTACCAGCAGGAGATTCATGCCACCTCCTACCCTGTGGACACCAGTGGCATCCCTTACACCGCCTACGACGCACTGCCCCCTATACACAGCAAAGAGTAAGTGAGAGCCTTTGCATGCTAGTTGAATTTATGTATAATATATGCTTACCATTCAGTATCAAAAAGAACCACTGCCCCCATACACAGCAAAGAGTAAGTGAGAATCTTTGCATGCCAGTGGATATAATTATTATATATATGCCTACCATGTATCATCAGAAAGAACCACTGACCCCATACGCAACATACACAGAGTATGTGGAGAGTCTTTGCGTGCTAGTTGATGTTATGTAAGAGGTCATAATCCTTCCACCACCATTAAACAGATAAATATGCCTTTTAATGTGTTCCCGACAAAACAGAATAATCTCTTATTCCGTCACTGTACAAAATTTTCAGCAAAAAAACTAATGTTTGATTACAATCTACAACTTAGTTACAACAATTTTTTGTTTCCAGAATATTGTCAAACTACGGAAGTGTAATCTCAAATGGCAGTGACGTTCCTGTTAGGACCTCCACTAGGTAATTATTGTGTTTTATTTCTGTAAATCCTCAGCAGCTTGTCTGCCCCGATGGGAGTGCCATCATTGGATGGCTTCTATTTCATGTCATTCATTAACCTTTTCAATCAATTTACTTACTACAATTGCATTTGTGATGTTATACTCTAGATTGTAAATAAATAAATTTAAAGAAAATTGATGATGTGTGGTCCATAGTAACTTTTGAAACTTTAATCCTGTTTCATAAATTCATACTGTGGTCCCAATGGTTTAAGATTTTTTGACCTCTTGTTAATTCCTTTCAGTGGGGGCTCAACAAACTCTAGTGATCTAGAATCAACCTCAGTACTGCCACCCATCCAGAGATCACAAACCCAAAGAATGCCCGGGGTCAGGAGGAACTACAACATCATCGAAGAAAACGAGACGGAAATACTCGAAGATAGCCGAGTCACTCGAGATGGCACGAATCACAACTTCAAACAGTCTGGACACCGGGACACGCCCTCTCCGGTGCCGCCCGCTATTTTGTTCCCGCCCATCTCCAATGACTTGAGAAAGTATTGAGCTATGCTCAGTTCATTGCTCAATGTATGTAAAATTGTAAATAGTTTGGTAGCTAGGATAATATAGACGTGTCAAATAAGAGCTGTGTTATTGGAATAGTCTCAAGTATGATGGATCATAGGACTTTAAAAATGGCGTCACAAGAATATATCAGTAAAACAATTTATCATATTTGTGTTAATCACAGGAGTGATGTTAAAAATAATAGACCCTCAAACCAGTTTTAATAAAATTCACTATACTTACGCCTTGAAGCTTAAAGTTATGGTTTAGCGCTGTTGTTGTTGTAACTAGCTTGGCTACAGCTCTACAGCAGGGAGGAATGATGGTCTCCAGCCAACTTAAGTGGAAAAGTTGGATCGTTCTGAACCACATATTATTTTCTATTTGCGATCAACCATCGTGAGAATATGGGCTATTTCTTTTCAAGCCAATAAGCCCGTTGGAGGGGCAAGGCCTCTGATTGTTACAGATCTCTCTGTAAATAAATATTCATTTAAAAAAAAAAAAAAACTTGTAGGAAATTGCAAGCTATCCTAGCTTGTTAGGAAGGACTATTTCGTTCTCTGTTTATAGTCCTCTAGCGATCCACTGGTCTTCTCACAGTTTAACGTCCCCCAGCTAGACAATATATTATGCTTTAGCGCTCGAGTTTCTCAGCGTGGCATGAGAATTCATTTTATTAAATCAAGGTTTAAGTGCTGCTTTATTTCTAAATGGATTCCAAATAGTTAAAATCTCCTTACATGCATAAAACAAAGCATCTAATTAAATACTCCAATCACCTATGTCTGTATTACTTGTCTCCATTTGTGTTAGCACAATTCACGAACGCTGATAAGAAAGCAGAGAGTGAGAGAAAAATCAAACAATAAAAAGAAAAAAGTTTTCCTTCGATATTTTATTTTCAAATACAACTTTCAATACCAAAATTAATACCAACATAAAAACAAAATTTTATTACAAAATGTACACTTTATTAAATCACAATTAAAATTAAAGTTTTTTTTACATTCTGTTGAGTCTTTTCTTCTTTTTTATTTCAGAAAAAAGTTTTAAGTAGGATAGCTATATTATCATTTTGAAAGATACGCTACACATAATACATCGCCATCTATACAGCTCTCCAGTCCAGAAATAAAAGAAGAAAAATAAAGAACAAAATAAAAATAATGTAACATTTTATAATATGTTTGATCTTGTTAGTGTGTCGGTTTGGCAACCCAGGTTCTGGGCAGTTCTTCAATAAATTTATGGATTGTTTCTCTCATATATAATTATTTTTTTCATACATAATTACTACAGTATTTACTACTCCTCAATTATGATTCGTGACTTTTGTTTAACCCTAGATAGGTAGCGTCCCTTTTGAATACGTGAACGCTAGATACCCGTCAATTTGACTCCCATGTATTTTTTCAGCCAAAATCCAATTGAAAAAAAAAAAAAACAAAAAGATAAGAACCAAAAGAGACATACTTATATTAATTAAATTCTACATTATTTATTAAAAAATAGTATAATCGCAGGGGAAACATGGGGAAACAAAGAGATGTGGCGACCAGTAAATGAATCAATGAAGTAGTCAATGTTCTAACTGACTGACTGACTTCTATTATTCTATCCCTGAACATGTCAGAGTGACCCCCACGATATCACGTTAATGCTACATACCCGTCAAAACGACCCCCTATGCTTTACGAAATTTTTAATTAAACTAACGAAATCACTGACACAGGTCTCACTCACTTGAAGGTCAACTCACTACTAAACTGGGATAGCTTATCAGGGAGTTTGGACATGTTCTGATAAGTGTAAAGAGGAGAAAAAATCCGTTCCTCCCATGTGTCGGTCAAAATGACGGATATCTACCAATCTAGGGTTAAAATTTAATAGGTATCTAGCTAATAAATAAACAAGATATGTTTGCTTATTTTTGTTAAGGCTCCGGCGATGAATTTGATGAAGTCCTAATTAGATATGATACGTATACAGGTTCCACGTTACTATTATTTTGTAAAACAAAGAGGTATTCACAATATCATTTGTAAACCATCCCCTAGATAATAGATAGCGATTGAGAATACTGTGTTTCGCTTCTCCTAGAAAGTGAACACATACCTACATAATATTTTGCCCTCTCCATGTATGTCTAGAGATCAGAAAGTCTTTGACCCCACCGGAAATAAGAAATAACCTGACCTCACACATAAAGTTATGAATTTCTCAGAAAAGTTACAGGACACAACAACATAAGAGGATACGAATACAAGGAGAAGAGGGGGTGGAGACAGAAGATGAGAAAAGATCAAAGTTGAAGAAAATGAAAATTTATTAACATTGAGACAAAAAGGCTCCCATGAATAAAATTGATATGTACAAAGAAAATCATCTGAAACAGCATTGGTAATGTTTCTATAACTTTTGAAAAGTTCTAACTCTCAATGTTTTAATTTTTTATGTCTAGATCAAAACTTTTTCTGGTACATACCTACGATTTTCTGTATAAATTTCCTGTAACAACTTCATAACTGATTAAAGTATTTTACGTATATACAGGGTGTCCCGTATATAGATGCAAATATTTTGAGGGTAGGTTCAGCCCACCGTGGACTATCATATGAGCGAAACTTGCAGTGGGGCATTTTGCTTCGTTAAAGAGTTATGGCCGAATCCCTGTTTTTCCCACAGGTCTAGAGGTCACTTGGATCGATGCACGTTTTTAAAGAAATGATAGCCAGTAAGTAATTTTTGACTTCATGTATGGATAGTCATGCATATTTCCCTTGAAATGCAGTTGGTTGCATAAAAAAATATTGAAAGACGAGAGAGATATTTAATCATAAGTTCAATACTTTTCTAAAATTTAATTTTTCCCTGTTTTCCCTTTCGTGAATTTAAAGTACTTCTACTATTGCAATTCTGCGTATCACTAGTTAAAAAAATACCCTATTATGTTTAGTTTTATAAAAAAGAAAGCTCATTTATATTACTTTAAAGATCACGAAACGCAGTACACACAAAGCTCAAAAAACACTTCTAAATCATAATGGAAAATTCAAAGTTGGCTGAATTTTAACAGAATTGGCGCGTAATTTGAGGTATAAATACACTGCTCTGGGATGTTTAACAGAGGGAAATTGATCATTCACAGTGGTCGGTCGGTGTGAACTTTTATGTGAATTACGGAATCACAGGGTTATCATGAGGAAAAATGAGAGAGGCTGCAACGAAAGCAGCAACCAGTGGTGTAATTATGGAAAAAGAATACACATGGAGAAACACTCTGCGCTACCAACAAAAATTATGATTTTATTATTAGAAGTAAAATTTAAAATATCATTTTTGTGTTTATCACAATCATGATATCAAAAACATAACAAATAATGCCGAAAATTAACCTTGGGTAAAACTCGAACATCCAACCTTAAGGTTACTATTATTATTAATACTTTATTTTTATTTTATAAACAATTGGACCAAGCTTTATTTACATTTTATTTACAATGAACATGGTAGGTAACAATTTGTGAAATAAATATAAACAAAGACTGATCAAGGGTGGTGATACAGTGATACATGTTTGTAGTTTATTGATAAACTACAAACATGATACATTCTGCAACACAGGACATGAAATGAAAAGAACCCAAAAGAATATGTAGCGAACCAAGGGCGAGGTTTAAAGCTTGTGGCTTTCTCTTCCACCGAACAAATTGATCGCCTTGTTATTTTAACTATTAGATTTGATTGATATAGTTGGTTAATAGTACTAATTTTACTCAGAAAATTTTCATTTATAACTTGCAGTTGGCACAAAAATAGTCACACAGACCGCTTCAGGCATCGAGTGTTCTTCAAAATGCAATAGCGCCCAGATTCAAAATTTGAAAGATGTGTTTCTCTCCTTCTGGTGCCGTTTGATAAGGCGTATCTCATTCGTTCCTTCACGCGTCTGAAAGAACTTTGTACTTATTGAAACAAAATAGCAAAGGGTATTTTTTTACCTAGTGATACGCAGAATTGCAATTGTAGAAGTACTCTAAATTCACGAAAGGGAAAACAGGGAAAAATCGAATTTTAGAAAAATATTGAACTTGTGATTAAATATCTCTCTGGTCTTTTAATATTTTTTCATGCAACCAACTGCATTTCAAGGGAAATATGCATGACTATCCATACATGAAGTCAAAAATTACTTACTGGCTACCATTTCTTTAAAAACGTTCATCGATCTAAGTGACCTCTAGACCTGTGGGAAAAACAGGGATTTGGCCATAACTCTTTAACGAAGCAAAATGCCCCACTGCAAGTTTCGCTCATATGATAGTCCACGGTGGGCTGAACCTACCCTCAAAATATTTGCATCTGTATACGGGACACCCTGTATAATTAATTCCTAAATATCGCATAACATTGTTCCTTTTATAATTATACGTATGGATTTGGACTTTACTAAAGTTCTTTAAGTATTTAAGTAGTCTGGACAGAAAAAAAATCTGTCAAAATTATTTTAGTAGACCAAGCATTCCACTTCCTAGATATTCAAAAACAACAGCGAATAGACGGTACAGAAAATAATTGAAGAGATTGTTCCCGCCGCGCCGTGTACCTACAACTTACTATTAAATCTGGCCGCAAGAAAACTGTAATTGGTTCAATGAAAATTCGGGCAAACCAGTTCTCTGGCAGAAGCGCTCAAACAAACAACGTATCATTCTAGCGTAATAATATCTTTCCAAAGTTTTTCTTCCAATAAATAAAGTATAACCAAGTTTGAACACAGAAGTTTGTAGCCTATTTTTGCCAGGAATTCACATAAGGTCAGCACCAACTATTTTAGGTCAGCACCACTCAATTTTGGTCCTTGGATCGTACATTTTTGGTCCTTGGATCAACATTTTTGGTCCTTCGAGACGACCATCCATTTATGTGCAGTTGTAATTAGTATGTTCCGTTTGGTACACTTAGTATCTTGTACATTGACTTTGAAGAAAAACTTATCTTCGGCAGGACAGTATTGAGTACCTAGTACTTTCAGTGAAGAGTTACTATCCCACTCTACTTTTGACATGAGTCTGTGCTCTTCAGGAACAATTTGCAATAATCTATTATTATTACTTGCTAGTTTAACAAGTTCAAAACCACCTCTCTTCAAAGCAGCAGAGCATTGAGAGAAAGTACTTACAGCTTGTTCTTCATCAAGAAAACTTGCCAAATAATCATCCATATAGAAATTACTTGTAATCTCAGCAGCTGCGGCTGGGAAACTCGACTTTTCATCCTCAGCAATCTGATGAAGAACGCGCTGGGCGAGAAACGGGCTAGACTTCATGCCGAACACAACGCGTTGCATCTCGTAGCACTGAATGTCGTCCTGCGGCGAATCTCTCCATAAAAACTTTTGGAACTTCCTGTCTTCTTCGTGAACATAAATCTGTAAAAACATTTTCTTAATGTCAGCGGTGCAAGCGACAGGAAACATTCGGAATTTCAATAGCAATTCAAACAAATCGTTGTAAAGAGTAGGGCCAGTATGAAGAAGGTCGTTTAGCGAAACGCCATTACTGGTTGCGCAGCTCATATCAAATACTACTCTAACTTTTGTAGAACTTTTATCAGGGCGGTATATTGCGTGATGTGGCATGAATAACTCACAAGTATTATTCTTGTGTTCGGAAGGAACAGCATATCCGTCCTTAATATAATCAGTAATTGCAGTTTTGTACTGCTCTTTTACATCAGGATTGGCGGAGAGCTTTCTTTCTGTATTAAGAAAACGCTTCTCAGCTATTTTATAAGACTCGCCAAGCAGAGCTGAGTCTGACTTGAACGGTAGGGAAACACTATATCTACCATCTGCTCGACGTAGATATGTATTGGAAAATAATTCCTCACATTCTTTGTCCTCACTGCACAATGACTTAGGTGCAGGGACTTCTTCGAGAGTCCAAAACTTTTGAACCAAGGTCTCTAATGGAGTTTCTATAAAACCGCACATATTATGTTCATTACCTTGGTATGACAGAACAGGCACTTTACCCATGATGATATCTCCAAGCTGAGACTCAATGATGACAGGACCATCAGGATCAGACGACTTGGGTTTTCCATACACTAGCGAGAATAGTTCGGCACCGATGAGTCCGTCGATTTCACCCGGTATATGGAACTCTTCGTCACTCAGGTTCGACTCTCGGATGATTGAAAATAATTTCGTCATATCTACAGGACAAACAGGGAGATTATTAGTTATCTTGTCAACAACGAAGGCCTGATCAACAGTAAAACGTTTTTTCAAGTTGAATCTTGAATGAAGAGTGAATGAAGTTACACCTTTCACTTCACTCCTGGTTGACCCGATACCTCCCACTGAGGCGGACACCTTGTGATAAGGGATGCCTAATCTTTGGCAACATTTGGAAGTAATAAAATGGCTCATACTTCCGCTATCTAATAACATTCGTACAGTGTGCACGTCACCGTTTACATCGGGAATATTTACCTTGACGGTTGATAGTAGGACTGTACATTTCTTCGGTTGTTTACTCACGGCAGTGACGGCAACCGTATCATGAGACACTGACGTCTCTCTGCCCACATCACTTACTCGCGGCTTCGACTCAGGCGGATTGTCGGACGACGTCTTGTAGGAGCTCAAATGAAGCAAAGTGTGATGCGAGGACTTACATATCTTGCATGTATTCTTGCTTGTGCAGCTAACAGCGAAGTGAGATGAGCTAAAACAATTTAGACAGAGCTTTAGCGACTTGATTGTATCCAAGCGTGAATGAGGATCCATTTTGTTGAATTCATTACACTGATATAATAAATGAGAGCCTTTGCAAAATGGGCATTTATAATATTTCCTAGGCGAGGAAACAAGACTAACAGTTTTTGTTTGCCATTTCTTGGCATGCGCGGGTTTCGAACCTGGTACAGTATGTACCTGCGCAGGATTATTTCTCTCAGTTCGCTCAATGACGCGAACGTAATCTTTAACGAACTGTAGTAGTTCTTTGAACTTGGGAAGCGATTTATTGGCTAGAACTTTAGTCTCAAATTTCTTGCTTAACTCAAGATCTAGCTTTTTAATACCAATTGAGTACAAAATGTATTCAGCCAAATCCTCGACGTTCAGAGCTTGTAAGGCACTGACGGAGGCACCAAATGAATCAATAAAATTGTTGTAACTTACATGAGACTCCTGATTTATTGGCTTGAAGTTGAGAATCGTGTCAACGTAATGACTGGCTAGATACCTGACGTCTTGATATCTGTCTACGAGTGACTGCCAGATGATCTCGTAGTTGGAGCCCACAGGCGGAACGCCGGCGCACGCAGAAAGAGCTTGATCCTTTAGTTTTGACACCAAATACTGCACTTTCTGGTCGGCAGACAGGGACTTGTTGTTGTGAATCAGCGACTTGAAAGTCTCAAAGAAAGAAGGCCAAGATTTAATATTGCCATCGAAAGAAGGTAAATTCAAGGATGGTAAATGGGGTTGATATATCTTTACTGATTCAAATAAATCTTTAGAGGAAGAATTTTCAAATTTCTTCTCATAGTATTTAATTTGTCCATATAGACCCATAAAACTATTGAGTTCATGGAAACTCGGTTCGTAACCTAGCTGTGTATCTACTTTTCTGCGTTCTATATCTTTAAGCACAGTCTTAAATTCCTCAGATAGAAAATCTAAAGAAGCAGCTTTGGCGAGGAAAGTTCCTCTCTTACTTCTATCAACATTACAAGGTGCGATAGAATCATAAATATCTTGTGTGGTAGAAAATAAGTTCTCTAATTGAGCTTGAAGTAAAGACAACTCACCGTCGTCAGCGGATACTAAGGACTCGTTAGCAGGATCTTGATCCTTGTCTTTGTCAATGGAACCAGGCATTCTTGACAGCTGGTGATGCAATTAATTCCGGGCGGAATCGATACAGGAAACGAGGAATCACTCCGGGCGGAGATGAGACGGGAACAAACAGGAATCCAGCAGCACTCCAGGTGGAGCCTATACAGGAAACAGGAATCACTCCAGGCGGAGATGAGACAGTAACGAACAGGAATCCAGCAGCACTCCAGGCGGAGCCGATACAGGAAACAGGAATCACTCCGGGAGGAGATGAGACGGAAACAAACAGGAATCCAGCAGCACTCCCGGCGGAGCCGATACAGGAAACAGGAATCACTCCAGGCGGAGATGAGACAGGAAGAAACAGGAATCCAGCAGCACTCCAGGCGGAGCCGATACAGGAAACAGGAATCACTCCGGGAGGAGATGAGAAGGGAACAAACAGGAATCCAGCAGCACTCCAGGCGGAGCCGATACAGGAAACAGGAATCACTCCAGGCGGAGATGAGAGGGGAACAAACCGGAATCCAGCAGCACTCCAGGAGGAGCCGATACAGGAAACCAGGAATCACTCCGGGTGGAGATGAAACGGGAACAGGAACTGGATAGATCCACGGTTCGAAGGACCAAAAATGGATGGTCGTCTCGAAGGACCAAAAATGTTGATCCAAGGACCAAAAATGTACGATCCAAGGACCAAAATTGAGTGGTGCTGACCTAAAATAGTTGGTGCTGACCTTATGTGAATTCCTGGCAAAAATAGGCTACAAACTTCTGTGTTCAAACTTGGTTATACTTTATTTATTGGAAGAAAAACTTTGGAAAGATATTATTACGCTAGAATGATACGTTGTTTGTTTGAGCGCTTCTGCCAGAGAACTGGTTTGCCCGAATTTTCATTGAACCAATTACAGTTTTCTTGCGGCCAGATTTAATAGTAAGTTGTAGGTACACGGCGCGGCGGGAACAGAGATGGACTCACGAATTTACTAGTTTCAAGCGAGGGTTTTAAATTCAAGTATATTAAAATATAGATTGTTTTTCTAATGAAAGATTAGACTATTTTGTAACCATAGATAGTTAAGGTGAGCCTTAGATAAATTTCCCCCAAAAAAATAGATATACCACAGCTTAAATTTAGATACCGTGTTCACAACTAGCAATGCCTCTTTTTAATAGGTATACGAGTAAATATTGACCTTTGAATACTCTGGAATCTAACATTCTAAAAACCTACTATTATTTGATGAGTTTTGAAAAAATACATTTTTAAATGATCATTTTAGTAAATGACTGGAAAATTACGTAGAAAATTTCGATGATAAATTCTAGAAAATTTTGGACGAATTCGGGTAAGCCCTGAAAGGAATCTCTGATGACCCCGAAGATCTCTGATGACCCCGAAGGCTGGAAGACATCCTGTGTGTCTACACGATCTCCTCGTCACTGTGTATGATGACCGGGACACAGTTGGTGGTCTGATGTCATAAGCTGCTGGATACACTCGTGTACGAGTCACTCGGGCTGACGCAGAGGCGTTGGCTCTCCAACCGATGCAGCCGGTTCTTGTGCGGCAGAGTGTTGAAGGTTTTGATGGCGGCGGAGTTGGACTTGTAGTTGGTGATGAGGATGCTGGAGGTGCTGGATTCGGAGCTGGTGGGGTCTTGAATGTACCTGCGGGGGGAAGGGGGGGTGACGTGAGAACAAGAGAACATAGTCCGGAGGACTGTCGATATATTTATTTGGAATGAATGTACCTGCGGGGGGAAGGGGGGGGTGACGTGAGAACAAGAGAACATAGTCCGGAGGACAAGAGAACATAGACTGTCAATATAGGGAGTTGCTATTTGGAGTGAAACCTATCAATTTACAACAACAACAAATCATCATACTACTATAAACAGATCATTTTGTACTGCTAAGAAAAAACTGATGAAATTTAGACTTTACCTCAAACATTGTCCATGCTTTTCATAACAACCATTAAAAGGTAGGTACATAATTATGTACAGCAGGAAATATCTCCCTTATCTACATTACCAAGTACTTCTTTCTACAAAAAATTTATTCGCCGTACGACTAGAGTCCCTTTTTGCTCTTGAAAGCTCTTCACTCATACAATCTATCACAAAACTACAGTAGGTATTCCACTATCGGAAGAATTCGGGAACCAAGCATGAGTAGTCATCAGTGTAGTTGTAATGTCAACAATCTAGCGCAGGGGTCCGTGATCTGTGGTTTGGATCCTACCCAATGCCTGGATTTTTCATCATTTATAAATAAATAAATAAAAATAGATTATAATTATGACATTGTGACCACACGAAAAACACTCTGAAGCTTAGTTAGTAGGAGACATGCTTTGAGAATTAGCCTCACCTGAAGAATACCTTATATTAAAGAGTATTACTATAAACAACCATTTGGACCAACAATTTTGTATAAGTCGGCTAAGGGCAACATCATGAAACAGGATTAAAGTTAAGCTAAGCCAACAACGTCTTCAAGTCCGAGTTAAGGTAAAATGTCCACTTTGATTAACTCTAATCCTGTTTTATAATTTGGTCCTATTATTATAGACTCGTTGGAGTTCCACTACTGAAGCACCAATTATCACACTTAACTCTATTTAGATCTATTGTGACCAGTCAATTCTAATTCTGATGTACGTCCTGATTTGAAGTAGTCAGGACGGGGGTTTTACACTCCATTCGCTGAGAATCGTACCAGCTACCCACATTAACCTCACCCAGCCTGGGTAGCGCCGGAAATGCCAGCCTCACTTTTCTTCGAAAAGTCTGCCCCAACCGGGAGTCGAACTCGGGAACTCTGGACTACGGGCAGTAGTCACAACCATTACGCCACGGAGGCTACTAATTTGGTCCCAAGTTGCTTTACATGGAAGGGCTGGGTGGAAGAGATTGCCACAAGCAATAACCCCGCCCTTTAGGTAGGACATTAACTTCATTCTCTTTTTTTTTCTTGTATATTTGATTAATTCTTTTTGTTTTTCTTTATATTTCATTGTATTCTACTGTATATATTTTTTGTTCTACCCAATAAAGCTTTCTATAATAATAATAATAATACATTCACCCGGTCCTCACCTGTTGGCCCCCGCGACGTAGCGGTCCAAGGAGTTGTACTTGCTATCGTTAGCATTCCCTGTGTAGGGCGGGTCCACACCGGGCTGCAGCGTGCTGAAGCGCCGATTGGCAGCGGTGTTGCTGGCCACCGTGTTATACCGGTTCTGCGGCTTGCACTTGCACACCTTCTTCTTGTTGTTGGTTACTATGGGAACCGTGATGCCCACGAGACTCTCCCTGGTGGGGAATTATGGAAACATTCTGATTATGATTTGCTCGGAATAAACGGGGTTATGTTAACCTCTGTCTCGCTGACATGAGAAGTAAAACAAGACGACACAAAAAATTCTGTTACTTCTTTTACTTGAAAAGAAAAAAAAATAGGAGCAGATTTCTATTGTTAGATAGGGTTCTTTTAGAAAAAATGTTCTTTTAGGTATAAGTACCTCCTACCAGTCCTACCTGTAATATAAAGTATACTTACTTTTAACACTTTTATTTACCCATTATAAATTTTTAAATCAAATGAATATCCTTAACTGCCGATCTCAGGAAGATCATAATATATTCTCTTTTGACCAATATGTACTTCATTGAAGTGATATTTTTATTTCCTCCTGATTTTTGAGATTTTGAAGAAAAAAATATAGACAAAGGAATTACCTGTTTATCTTAGGGTGGACGGCGTTGGTGCAAATGTCTGGCACCTTGCTTTCGCCCCCGCCCATGTGGCAGTCAGGGATGGGCGGACTGGGGGTGGCAGAGTGAAGGGGCGACTTGACGGGGTCTGGTGTGAGGGGACTAGGGTCCACGATGTCTGTCTCCTTGCTTTTCTTCTGGCAGTTCTGATGGTACTGGCGGAGCTTCCGGTCGCCGCCTGGAGAAATAATTTAGGTTTCATAGCTAGGTTGCTGACGCTGGAAATTCCTTCTAATACAACTTTTCACTTTCTGTTTACAAGGGTTTGAACTGATACTGGAGATGATTTTGGAAGTACATAATACTCATAACTCGTTTTGCATTATTATTTATTTCGTTTTGGCTCAGCCCAAAGAACCAAAATATTAATTGGTGCAACCATTGTGTATTGCTGTATACCACAACCGTTTAATATATTCGTTCCTAAGGTACCTAGGTATAATATTAAAATATACCTACATTATATTGGTATATTATTTTGGTCAAACCACTTTGCATAGTTACGCCCATTTGATAAATTCCAATGTACTTATGTTTACAGATAAAACTGCTTTATTGTGTTCTTTCCAAGATATTTTTAAATTGAAAATTTAAACCTACTGTGGGAATTATGAAGCATTCATTTTCATATTTTTTTTTTTCCGTCCACTAAATAGTATTATTATTATTACCTGGCACCATTATTCGGACCATGTCTTCCACAGACGAAAACCGTTTCAAGTAAACGGTCATGGAAATGATGGCGGTTATCTCTGACATGATGAAGGAGAAGGCCGCCACATAGAAGGACCAGCCGTACTTGTAGTCGTAGAGTAAGGTACTGTGTGACTGAGAATGAGGGTTCGAGTCCAGTGCTCCGTGGTTGGAGAAGAGGTGTTTCGTCGACTGTAGAGAATGTCCTGGAAAAGAAACATGTCATGATTCATGTTAAGCTTGGTCAGTGGTCAGACTTGCCCTCAAGTCGGAGTTTCAACCAATCACAGCGCACTATAGCCACATGAATCTCTACCACATGAATCGGACTAAAATGAGATTTATAGAGTTGCTTTTTCAGCATCTAAAGAGCTTTAGTTTGTTTACCATGCCAATCATAAAAATTATTTGTTAATTATTCTAGAAATGTGTGATGATTTTCATTGTGTACGAGATAGATCTTGAGAAAATTATCCCTTTTTCTTTTTTGTCTGGGGGTGCTTCATTTCCGGAGCTCCTTAACAGCCGTGTCCTCATTAGAGTAGATATAATCCTCCACAATTCAGAAGAGCTTTCTTAACAACATCTCTTCAATACCAATTTCAAGACACACTACTGACACCACACACGGAAGTCTTCACATGGCTCTGTATTCCACAGAACAAAGTAAAGATTCAAGATTGCGAAGGTTCCCCATTTATTTTCCTCTCATGTTTATTCAGCGTCTTCTCCACACTTGGTAATTCCAGCACAATCTTGCTTCATTTGTGCAGAAAAAGTACTTATACTTAGAGACAAACAAAGTGGCTGCTGAGGGGTGCCGCCTCAAGGAAAACTCGTTGAAAGTTTTTCACATTTTTGTTTTCTAGAGTATGTTTATAGTATAGTACAATAATACGTATATACATAGTGGTATGTACACTTATATACATAGATTACATAGTGGTATGTATACACTTAATTTAAATAAAATACAAATATGTGGAGATAGTTCCTGTAGATACTGTTCAAATTGTAAAAATATATGTGTGTTTTTTAACATTCCCAAAGAAAGTATTTTCTTTCTTGTGTTGTTTCAAAGCTGTATGTTTCAAGTCTTTGTCCGGATTTTAGGTCACCTTTGTAGTGTTCCGAGACTGAAGTTAACAGATCCAGAAATTTGGTACCATCGGATACAAGAAACTAGACACTTGAAATACAAATTAACCAAAGACTATCTGGAGGATTTACCAAATGAAACTTATTAGACATTGCATGAAAAGATTTTCTTTTTAAATGAAGTTCCCAGCTGGAACTTGGTCTTTTGCACTGCTCTGCACTAAGTTATATTTTTTGTTAACCCATTCAATGAAATTATATTTATAAATAGGTATTATTACCTCAATTGCTTATTGATACTGTTCTACGTATGTAGGTATAGAAACAGTGATGCACTGATGATCTCAAAGTTCATTGTTTTCTAGTTGAACTAATAATAGGTAGTGTTCGTATGTTACATAGTATATTTTATATTGTGCTTTATTAGGTAAGACAAAGTAAAATATACAATACAGTACAAAACAATGAAATTTTAAAGAAAAAAAAATAGATTTTACAATGAAACAAGAACAAAAAAGAGAATAAAGCAAATGCCCTACCTAAAAGGCGGGGTTAATGCCTGTGGCAATCTCTTCCACCCAACCCTTAGGAAGTTGATTAACAATGAATTATTTCTCACCTGAGCTGGATCCGGTGTGGAAAGCGGACGGAATAGTCACCTTGCGCTGGGCGTTCTCCAGATAGGCATCACTCAACACCGAGGCGAAGATGATAAGACCTACTGCCAGGGAAAATCCTGGAACGCATCAGATAAAATAGGTTTCATAAATACCATCACAGAATGTATTTGGCATGAAGTGTGCAATAGTTTCTACGAGCCTACTATATATAAAGTAATAAAGTAGTTATAAGGTAATAAATAAGAGTAATATTAGTGATAGTAAAAGGAATCAGTATTACACGCGAACTCCTATTTCAATTTTTTCATATTTCTGAACTCTACATTACTCCTGAGCAACTTTGGTTTTGTGTCGATCTATCGGTCTGTCTATCTGTTGACTCCTTGTAAAGCGCAAATCTCAAAAACTACTGAACGGATTTTAACGAAATTTTGTGCACATATAGGAGACGGTAGCTCAATGGTAAAAGCATCGGTCTGGTAATCCAAAGGTCACGAGTTAGAAACCTAGCCGGGACATGACAAGTTATCCTCCCATTATGGAATTTAGATAACTAACGTAAATCGTATAGGGTTTACTGCTGGAATAATAAGACTTTTTTTATACCGATCTCAGTACTCTCAGTAGCTTGATCGATAAGGCGGCGGACTTGTAACCTGGAGTTCGGTGGTTCAAGTCCCGGTTTCAGCGTAGATTTAGTAAAGCGAGTTTGAGTAGTTGTGATATCACGAAAGTGATTAGCACAAATATGATAACTTTTAAAATAAGACTTCTTAGAACTAAGTGGGTAGTATGAATAAGACAATCCTATTATAATAATAATAATACTCTTTACTGGAAGGTAACCACCAGGCGAGGTTAATGAACAAAGCATTTTCTACCACCTAACCTTCAGAGTCTTATTAATGTGGTCACAAACGCAAATTAATGAAGAAAAATCCATGCACTATTATTATTAGTCTCTAGACCAGGCATGTCAAACTGGCGGCCCGCGGGCCGCATGTGGCCCGCCTGGTCAATGTGTGCGGCCCGCTGCGAGCATTAGGGTATAATACAATACTTCCTTATTATAAGATAAGGAAAGATAAAAAAAAAAAAAAAAATATGGCTCGAGGCTTATTTTCATGACTTTTTTTTCAACTTTACGAGACTAAAAAAAGTAGGTACTTAGCTACCTACTTATTGGCAAATGAACAATAATATAGGTACTTTTTGTGTAGGTATTTTGTGTATTACCTATATCAAACCAATAAAACTTCTATTTTTAAAACAAATTAAAAACCCTGAATTTTTTTTTCCATTTTACGTCAGGATCTTTTTTTTACGAGAGGGGGAGGGGTTGAGTACCTGCGGCCCGCCAATGATCAGCACAACTGAAAAATGGCCCTTCATACATTTTGAGTTTGACATGCCTGCTCTAGACAATAATTATTTTACCGCTAATGAAATGCAGAAAACTCGTGAGTGACTTAAATCGCCTTTGCGTCGTTCTAATAACGTACGTTTTGTATGGCCCTGAGTCACTCACAAAGATTGAATAAAAAATCTCATCATCTTAGGAAACTCATTACTGCTCTTATTTTTTCTGCATCCCGGTTTCTGTAAGTCTTCGCTCTGTCCGACCCATCAAAGTATAATTTTCAAAATGAGAGAGGGAAATATAGAACTTGGAAAAATACACTGCCAATTACTGACACAATACTTCCTCGTGATTGGTTCACATTGTACACAAGTGGCAATTTTGAGATTTTAAACTAAATCACTTGTATCACCAAACTGCTTTATGGACGCTCGTTAATTTGTTATATATGGTAGAATACCGTTTTTCACATATTCTAGAATTTACAAAAAATTCTGTATCGGCAAGTCGTACACCTTATTTTTGCACTTTTTTGTCCAAAAATTCAAATTTTCTTAAATATCATCAGAGCTGATTCATATTTTATTTAAAAATAATTACAAATGCATTATGTAAAACACTCATACGCATAGACATTCAAAATTTCATTAAAATCGGCTATATCGTTCACGAGATATAAGCGTATAAGATTCGCTATCACCAAGAACCTCTAGAGTCTAGAGCGAAGTTGATGAATTTAAAATGGCTCCATCTAAAATACGTCTCATACGAGTATGTATAATATGTATATGTGTACAAAATTTCGTTGAAATCCGTTCTGTATTTTCTGAGATTTGCGTGTTACAAGGAATATACATATTTAACAGAACGACAGACAAACACAAAACCAAAGTTGCTCAGGAGGTTATGAAACGTCCAGAAATATGAAAGTATTGTAATCGGAGCAAAAAAATATTATTTTATACAAAAACGAACACAATACTTCCGATTTCTAATATTATAAATTTCTCGGAAGTAATAGAGGGCCAGAGAGAAAGATCAGAGGGAGAGAGAAGGATGTAAAGACGTGGAAAATCTAAAAGTCGAATGTGAAAGAGAGAAAGAGAGAGAGAGAGAGAGAGAGAGAGAGAGAGAGAGAGAGAGAGAGAGGAAGGAGGACCGAGAGAAGGAGAGTTTGATAGAGAGAGGAGGGCAAATATATAAAGGAAAGAGGGAGAGTAAGGGAGGGTTAAAAATCGAGCAACAACTATTCCCATGGGAAATTTAGAAGCATTTCATTCTCTTCACTTTAGACTGCCTTCAATTCTCTCTTTCTCTCCCTTCCTCCCTCCTATAGACCCACAGTGAATATCTCTTTTCTATTCTCTCTCTCTCAATATTATCTCTCCCTCTCCCTATTTATGCCTATTTCTCCATGGGTCTCTCTCTCTCCATCCTTCCCTCTTCCTCTCAGCTTTTTGTCCCACAGTGAATATATCTTCTCCATTATTTCTTTTTCCCCCTTATCTCTCCCCCTCCCTTTTTATGACTATTTCTCCATGGGTTCTCTCTCCCTCCATCCTTCCCTTTTCCTCTCTCTTTCTCTCAACTTTTGTCCTGATTTTTCTATATCTCTCTCTCTTTTAATCTCTCTCTCATTGTCTTGCTGGTCTGCTCGTCTTACACTGTTACATTTCAATTTCTTTTCCCAATCATACTCTCACTTAGAAAACCTCATACTGTCCCGACAGTGAACCTGTCTTGAAACTCCATAACCAATCAGGATCCGCGGATTATACTGGATAACACATAACTATATTATGGTTTTTAAAATGAAAAACCAATGTTACCATCGTGTTCAGCACCTAAAATTAGACTGATTTAATACGCCACCATAGTCTAAGATGGAAAAAATCTCCAAATGGGTGTGAAATTGGGTGTGACAAAATTACACGTAACAATTCGTTTAAACTTAAAAAATTACTTAAATTTCAAAAATGTCATAAAAAACAAAGGTTTTTATTAAAATCTCTAAAGTTGACCATGAAATAACCTTGAAGAGGTCATTTGTAAAACTCCTAAATGTCACCATTACGTTTCCTCATTAGAGCTATGAAAATCAATTCTTAACAAAAAAATTCTCTCTAAAGTGGTTTCCGAGATATTTGACTGGATCGATTAAAATGGGCCACCCTGTATAGATTATTCTGGACTTTATTAGATGATGGTGCTAAGCCAGTATTTTTTTTAATTTGTATAGTACATTTGTGGACTGTGGAGTTTAAAAAGATTGTTCTGAAAAATTTTAAAAAATTATTAGATGATGATGGTGCCAAGTATTATAGTAATTTTTATAAATTTGTACAATACATTTGTGATGAGGTTTGAGATTTTACCATATTTAACACTTAGACGACCGGCATGGTTTTTCGTGAATTCTCTTGTGGGACCGGCGATAATACGGCTCTCCGACATTGTGTACCACCGGTGGTACACCCGGTCCATTCCGTACGAACGTGCGTGTACCACCGGTGGTACACCCGGTCGTCTAAGTGTTAAGAAAAGAGGCAATTATATATTTACACCCTGTATACCTACTTTTAAGCTTAAAACACTTAAAGTAAGGCTAAAAGAGCATTTGAATTTTATGTATGTGCCTACGTCATAATTTATTCATGTGCACGACATTAAGTGCTGCGATGGCCTTGGAACTTGTGAAATACTTCGAGTCTAATTTCTTAGGTGTTGGGGAATACCAGAATAAGGAATACCTTGGTGGTGTTATTCAAATTTCAGTGAGCCCAAGATCGCTAATGGCTTTCAGTCATAATAGGTATCTCAAAATGTACAGTAGACTTGATTTTCATTAGAACAAAGTAGTGAATACTTATTTTTTTCATCATCATAGGGTAGCGTCATCGTGACAGTGGAGGAATGACTCAGCACTTCTACCACTGTCTTTACAAGGAGGCTAATAATTGACAAGGGCCCCCAGAACCAAGCCAATGCTGGTCTACTCCCTGTTTATAGTCCCCCAGCCACACTTTTTTTACTTTCCCTTATTTCACTTATCAACCCGTTTTGAAAAATATTATCCGTGGCAAATTTAAACACCTCAATTTGACCAAAAACTTCATTGGAAATCGAAAAAAAATAAAAATAAAAATAGTTGCAGGTCATTTCAGATATTGTTGTTCATTTGAGACGATATTGAAAATGAAAACGAGGCATGATAGTGGATTCCAGACAGAAAAATATTTCCCTCGACAGAATTTGAACCTTGTTAAGCTGAGTGAGACCCAGTTGTGTACCTTGGTTGCAGTTATCTTATTCTAATTCGACCTGGTTTCCATTCAATATACCTACCCAGAACACTTAAAATCTTTCTTAAAATTCATAGAAAAGGGAGGGATAGAAAAGGCCGAGAACTGGATAGGGCCGAGTATAGGAGCACTTATCCTATTTATTATTATCAGCTCTAGTCCATCACATACAAAACACGCCTTCTTAAAAGAGTTTTGTATCTACCTTTAACACTTTGAGCCCATGAATACCATATATTATATATTATGACTCTCAGCTGACATTTCATAAAGGACATGAGTACCATATATGACCCTCACCCGAAATTTGACTGTGGACATGAGTACTCTATATGGTATTCACGACCTTCCTTACTTTGAAGTTAAATCATAAAGTATAAAAGGTACTGCTGAAAAACGTAAATTTATCGAATTTTCTCGGCAAAATACACAATATTTTACAATAAAAAAACTTTGGTACGAAGGGTGCAAAACGCATTTTTTGCCTTGGTCTCTCGTGCTCACTCGCCGATCCCAGCTCTGGGGCTCAAAGTGTTAACTACTGAGGATCGCCTAAACTTGCTTCGCAAGTAAGATACAGGCTAGAGAATAACAATAAAGAAACTGGTTGAGACGCTAAAAAATTGAAATCGGAGCAAAGTTTTTTTTTATACAAAAACGAACACAATACTTCTGATTTCTAATATTAGAAATTTCTCGGAAGTAATAATAAAACGTTGTCCTTTGTCTTACTCTGTATATTGCTCATTTTCAGATTCGTTGTAGTTTCTAGCATTTCATGCCTAGTTGGGCAAAATTAATTTAGAACTTCCAGACGAAAGGATTACCTGTTCTGTACGTTTGAATTACAAATGTATACGAAAAAACAATACTGAATAGAGAGAGAGAGAGAGCGAGACATTAGGTGAAAGGAGCGAGAGGGTAGAGAGTAAGAAAGTAGGAGAAAGAAATAAGGGAGTTAAGGAGGTAAAGATAAAATTGTGTAAGTTTAGCGTAAAGAGTAAGTAAGGTAAGGAAAGGTTAGGAAGTGGCTTAGTCCACCAGAAGGTTTCCATTATGCTTCACTCGTAAACAAGGCCATAACACTGCAAGTCTTGTAGGAATTTCCAGAGTATAAAAGGACTCTCAATGGAAAAATTCGCAGTAAAAAAATAAGCATTGTATTAAATTTTATAAAATGGAAAATATTAAATTTTCCCTCCGTTTTATTAATGTTTACAAAGTTGATTATGTTGCTTACACTATTTGCTTCGTTTAATAAGGAACTCGTTTTACATTATCATATTTATTTTCAGTGTTGTTTCCTTTGCAAGAGAGAAAAAATTCTTTTTACTTTCAACGTAACTTAAAGTACAAAGAGTGCTATGGTTAAGAGATACTGGTGTTATTCTATCCCTTGGGCCACGGGAAAAGAGTTTGTAAAAACTGTTCTAAGAAAAGGAATCAAGTGGCTTGATGTATTCTACATCTATACTAGACTTGTGAAAACAATATGGCTCTTGAATGTTTTTCCAGTAAGGTTTCTATCTTTGAAATTCATGTTGAACTTTTCGCTGGCTGAAAGGACATGAAATGCATGGGAACTATATTATATTTTCGGTTACCTCACACTCTGCCGGTCTGTCTCTTAACTTGTATTGGCGTTTTTCAGACCTCGGCCGAGCTGTTTGATTAAATTTACTGACTAATCTGACTATCCTAGTTATAACTCAGGAATTAATATTATG
This sequence comes from Bactericera cockerelli, assembly GCA_024516035.1. Taxonomy (NCBI): domain Eukaryota; kingdom Metazoa; phylum Arthropoda; class Insecta; order Hemiptera; family Triozidae; genus Bactericera; species Bactericera cockerelli. Next base: position 14,895,112 of record CM044961.1, read on the forward strand.
TTTAATTCTGTGTAGGAATAAGTCTACAATACTCAAAGCTGTAGATAATAAGATCATCACATTGAAATTGAAAAGACCAAAATTGTTCTAGTTTCATAAAATTTGTTCTAGGTAACACCCTAGATTCCTTGAACAAATTTAAAGAGACAGGGAAATATGAAGAAATCTTAACTAACAGTAAGTAATAATAATAACTAAGAGGGCAAGGAAATAAATAGAAAGGCAATTAAAGGAAGAGAAGAAGAATGACATAAAAGATGAGAAAGAGAGAGGCAGAGATACTTGTGTATTAGAGTGAGACAAGGCTATGTATTATAATGAGAATATTAGGTATTACAAATTTGTCAACAGAATGCATTCCTTGTTATTTTCAGGAAGAGTCTAACAATAGAACTGAGCAACAGAGGTAGACATTGAGGGAGAGAGATATCCTGGAAGAGGAATATGAAACAAAAGAGTGTGGTTAAGATAGATGAAGAGATGAGAGAGATAGAGACTGTGTAGGACAAAGAGAAGGATGCTCGTGTAACTTCTAAACATGAATTTTGCCATCCTTATTCTAAGAATTCTAAGAAGTAACTGGCTCCAAAAATAGAAGTGAGAAACAACGGAGGAGAGGCACCATAGACAAATAAGTAATACACTGGTAGTCAAGTGGTTAACGCGCTAGTCTGGTAATCCAGGTAGCGTAGGGATCCGTTGCTTCGAATCCCACCCAGTCCATGAATTTTTCCTCATTAATTTGAGTTTGTGATCACATAATGAGAAGACTCTGAGGGTTAGGCGGTAGAAAATGCTTTGAGCATTAACCTCGCCTGGTGGTAACCTTCCACTAAAGAGTGTCATTATTATTATTATGATAATTAATGGAGACGTCTGTCCCATAACATACTTTCTAATATGGCTACCGTTAATACTTTCAAAAGCATTTAAGAAGAAAAAATAATTTATTTTGCTTTTATTTCCTCTGTGAACTAAGATGGCCGATTTCACGGGACAGGTATGAGACATTAAGAATTATCCATTACTGATTCATTTATTCATGAAAAGAACAGTACTTCTAGTATTCACTCTTGCAGCCAGCGTCGAAGGCACATTGAATACACCAGTTCTCGTTCTGTCACTGAAGTTAATCAACTACCAGCGAAGCCAGGACTTGAATGGGTGGCCATTCAAATTCGAATCTTCGTAATAAAGGTTATTCCCGACCGACTCAGGCTAGATGAGGCTAGTTTGAGTAGCTGGTTTATGATTTTCCAGCGAATAGATATTGATAAAAAAAAAAAAAACATAATAAACAACTTTACAAAAGTTCCTTACAAGTTTTCTCCCAGCCTGGTAATTCTTAGTCAAGAAACGCTAGTTAATCTGCGCTTTTAATCAATGATGAACCATTATTATTATTCTTATAGATATTCAAACCTTATGGAAATGAACCTTATGAAAGCTTTCAAATATAAAATAATAGAAAATGAAAGAACGCTTTTTGATTGAAGATGAAATAATGCGAAGTGAAATTAATTCGATCGGAGAATTCAAGAAAAATCTGAAGGGAATATATGTTTCTCTGGAAATCTCAAGAGGCGAGATATAGAAATATTGAAAGAGGGAAGAACAGACAAGGTAAAGAAGGATGAAGATAGAATATAGAGAAATGGAGAAATAAACAGAGATAAGAACCAGAAACAGACAGAGAGAAAAGAGAGATGAGAATCAGAAAGAGAGAGAGAGAAAAAAAAACCACAAGAGCAATAAATAAAATACAAGAATTTTTCTAACGGAGAGAAGAAAACGTCGAGAAAAAGAAGGATATGAATAAAACAGTCATCATCATAGCAATCAGTAACAGCACTATCAATGAGAAAAGAAATTAGTACACGATGTATTTTCTAATGTTTACTGAACCGTATTTTAATGCTAACTGCATGATGGAGAGAAATCGAGATAGAGAGAGAGAAAGAGAGAGAGAGCGAGAGAGAGTGAGAGAGTGAGAGAGAGGGAGGGAGAGAGAGAGGGAGAGAAAGAGAGAGAGAGAGAATGAGAGCTTTGGAAAAAAAAATAGGCCAAAACAGCTGCAGTTCTGGAGAATACTTGTGGAAAAACCAATTCTACTTCTGTAGAATTTCACTCAAAGCTTTGTGTAATGTCTCTATAACATCGAGGGTTATTCAAGACAAGAGGGTTTTCTTTCCATTCACTGTAAACTAACAAACAAGCTACCCACCCTACATTAACCTCATCTAGCTTGGAATAGCCAGCAACTTAAGGTCGAATGTAAGTGGTCACCTGCCAAGTCTTCAGCTTAGAGACCTTGCTTTTGAGTAAACCTGTAAAAATTGGTTTATTTGTTGTCAGTGGTCAAGGTCAAGGCATCACCGTCGGTCTGGTAATCGAAAGCTGGCTCGAAACCCTACCAAGACATGATAAGTTATCCTTTGATTTCAAATTTTGACCAAATAATAAGAAGTTTTTAGCTAACTGATCATAAGTCCTACGTGGGTGGTATAAATTATGAGAAATGATTATCAATTACCAACCCATTGACCAAGTCATGTTTCGAATAATTTATTTATCCTCACTTTTGATTAAAAATGAATACTTGAAAAAAAAAAATACTCTTATAATAAGACAGTGAAAAAGACAAAGGCAGATGTGAAATGACAGTGAACAAATGAAAACAAAAGAGAAGCGTGCCCCCATATCCAAAACGCGTGATCTAAAATAAAGTGAAAAGCTACAGTGAGCTCATTTGAAATGTAATTCAAAAATAAATGAAAAAGGTAGAGAAAGAAAAAAAAAATGAAAATGGAATTAAGGTTGGCAAAAGAATAGGTATAAATATAAATTGAAAACGTGAGGTGAAAAATAGAGAGAGAGAGAAAAGTAGTAAAAAATAAATAACATTCAATAAATTAGAACTGGATGGGTGAGAACGCAAAGGAGGAAGAAAAGAGACAAAGAGAAAGAAGATGAGAAGGGAAAACAAAGAGGAATAAGAGAGAGAGTAGTAAAGAAAGAAATAAAATGTTCTAAACAAAAAAGAAATAAAAGGTAAAGGAATAGAGGATCAGGAGAAGGAGAGTGAATAAAATAAGAAGATAAAGAAATGGAGAAGAAGAGGAAGAAAGAGGAGGAGAAAAAGAGAAGGAGCAAGTAAAGGGGTGATAAATCGTATTAAAGGAGAAGATTTTTTTTTAAACAAAGACAGCAAGAAGTGAAGGGGGGGGGGGGGCTGAGTCTGATTGGTTCCTTAATCGATGTTTTATTGAAGCTATTTATTTGTGTTCGAATAGGTTGCTTTTAGCTTTTTCAAGAGGTTTCCAAGAAATCCATTTTCAAGATTCCAGGGTTGTATTTCAAAGAAAACAATCGTTTTTTTGTGCAGAATAAACCTTTTGTAATTTAATAATGAAAAATTATGGTTTTGGATCACTATAAACCTACCTGAGTAATAGTTACAGTGTGCGTTTACTTGCGTTTGTCATAATCTATAGCTTCTAGGATAATGTCAAACTTTTTTTCGGATTGTCCTTTTATGTAGTATCTTTCTGAAATAGCCGTTTACTTATACTACCCTGTATATTGATCAATTATTCAACTGTCTCAGTGGTCTAGATACTCTAGATGTTCATTTATATTTTAATTTTATACGTACATTTATGCATTCCAACATTTCAAACCATTAAACAAAATTATTACAGTAAGTTTGCTCAAAGGATTTATAGTAGTGAACTTTTTAATTCAATAAATCAAAGAACGCTGTAGTGTTTCTTTAGTTCTTTTCTATAAAATAATGTAGCACTTTAGAGAAATTATGTCCAAAGTTAGGACATTCTGCAGTATTTTATTTTTTAAAGTTTTTTGTAAGTTTTTGAAACAATTATAAGTTCACAAAAGATTGGCTCTAAACTTCATCATGTTTTATATGATTTTAGTTTTTTTATGAGGGAGAAATAAATTAAGATCACAAACAAACTTCATAAAACGAGATTTCAATAATGAATACATTTCTATTATTTTTTTAATTTGCATAATGTATTTGTTTAATAATAATAAAATTAAAAAAAAAATTAAAATGGATGGGTTACACTCGTCCTTAATAAACATAATTAATAGGTAAAAACACTGAGCAAAGTTAGTATTATAAATAATACACCTACCATTCACCAAAATTTAAGTCTTCATATTTCAGTAACACCTACATTGTTAAAATGTTGCTCTGATTGTCCCTACAGATTCTAAGATAAACATAGAATATAAATAACAAGTTATCTACATGCAAAATAGAATACAATATAATAGTGATAAAGTGAACCACAGAAGAATCATCCATCTTGCTTTCTCTAAGTCTATGTTTTAGTAAATGATCCTTCGTACCTAGAGCCACAAATATTAATCAAAAACTTTGTGTAAAAAACTCATAAAAAATATATTTTTCACTCAACTTTCAACTTTGTACTTTCCACAACATCCCCGTTTGTGTCTTTCATCCTTTCTTGGAAATTTGTTTTAACACTCAACAGTGAATTCAGAGATCTACATACGTCTTGCTATAGCATGAGCTTTGTATTAATTTCAGATGGAAAATGGGTTGTTTGATTATTTTATATAAATATGTAGTTTATTTGGTCCAATGTTGCCATACCTTTCTCATAATTATATTGAATATTGTTTCCATTTTTTTTTTAATTTTTGTGATGCTGCTACTTCATCTCTTATCATTCTCATTAATTTATCTGATTTAATTACGACAAATCTAGGTATTTATAAGAAATCAATCCATTTTAAAAATTAATCTCCAACATATATTGATAACAGATGTCTTTGTACTTATGCCTTTATTAATTTATTCATGGGAATTGTTCTAGAAAAGACTGATGATTTAACTTTTTTTTTTTCGAGGGAAAAAATTGCTTGGTCAAACACATGGAGTATTTTGCTTTAGATCCTGTGAAAGGGTTTTGTACCCTCTAAAAACCTCTCATGTTTAAATATCATGGTTTATTTTACCCCGGAACCGAATCAACATTACTTCAAAGCCGGATGATTTACTTCAGGGCCAGATGATTGGTGACTTAACTGTGAACTTTTGTGTTCAAATTTTATTGAAGATGAAAACTACAGTAAAGTAGCTCTTTGTAAACTCGCAATTTTCTATTATTATTTTTTTTCTTTTTTTTTTGGCACTGCCCTCTTTGTACGGTATCTACGTCCCAAAACCATTACAGCCATTGCATCACAATGATTTCTAGTGGGAAAGCTCAAAGGCTAACTTTTTCACCTGTACAACGGTTGATTTCTAGATTCATTTCAGAGGCACCGAACAGTCCAAACCATTAGTTCCGTATTCCCTTCTTCCACTTCTCCATCACGTTCCCACTACATAACACAGGAGTCGTAAGTTCTGGAGTAATGTTTCGCGCGGTGCAGCGTCGTTAGCTTCCTTGCATGATGATATGCCATCATAGATTTCAGTTTTTACGCTTTTTCTTCATTTTTTTATGGCTAAAAGTTTTTAAGGGCAGAAAAATAGGGTACATGTTTTAACATCATCATCAACATATTGTATTTAGCACTCTTTTCATCTCTTTTTATCTGAGTTAGCAGATAATTTTAAGGCGAAACTTGAATTAAAAATATAAATTATCTCTCCTTTTTCCCTCTCTTTCGCTATACCTATCTTATCCAACCTCTTACTACATTATCTATATTGTACTCGTCTCTAACGTCTTATTCTTTTCAAGGTAAGTTATCTAATTTTTTCTTATCGAAAGTATTCTGTTTGTTTTTTTTTTTTTGTTTTTTTTTTTTTTTCTTTTTTATCTCAAATTTTTTTGTTTAGTACTTTTCAAGGTGAAAGTACAACGTTTATGTCAACAGCACAAACATAAAGAGCTGATTTTAGTAGCTCAGTATTAGTATCAGTATAAACAGAAAGCTACCTTTTACAGTCGGATTGAAATTCTAAAACCTTAAAGCGGGCAAGGACTCGAGTGTTACAGACCTGTCTCTAAATAAGTGATCATAAAAAAGACCTTAAACTCCTTAAAGTATCATTACTAAACTTTATTTTATTTCTCATACTGCACAGAAGGACTTCCCCGTACCACACTACTGCATAACTATCATTTGCTCTCGATATTATTGTTCAGTCCTCAATTGAAAACGGGAGCAAATTGTGTTTTCTCTTTTAATAGTCAGTCACATTTGTTTTCAAGCATCCCCCCTGCTCTCAGTTGCTACCCCTCTATTTGGTATACTTCTTTACCCTGAGCGTAGAATAGAGGTAATGTCTTGAAGTAGGAAGGTACTTAAGCAAAAGGGGTTCTTAAACATGTAGCATCTCTAGTTTAATAATTAAAACGCAAACGATTGATAATAATAAAACTCTTTAGTAGAAGGTAGGTAACTACCAGGCGTGGTTATTACTGAAAGTATTTTCTACCACTTAAACGCAAGTCAATGAAGATAAATCGAAAGATTGGGTGGAATTCCAATTATTTATCACATGTCTATAGTTCGAATTATAGACATGATCTATAATATACGAATTATAGATCCATGAATTAGATTGTTTACGTTACAAGTCTAGCGCCGGCACCGTAACCATGACGACTACCAATGCTTGGTTCGATTTCAAAGGTTTCAACTAATTGATAACATAACAACGGTATAGGTTTCTTTTAATGACAGTTATATTGTTCTGGGCTTAATAGCTTTACTTATAAAACTTTGCCCTTATAAGATTTTCTATTTTTTTTTTTTTTTTTTCGATTTTGGCCAGCTAGGACCACGGAAAACGATAAAGCATGATGTACTCATTTCTTCTTTTTTCTTTCTGACCAATATTTTCTCATTCTTTCGCCATGTTGTTTCTTCCTCTCTTCTGTCCAGGGGGCTCCTGTTTTCTTCGTCTCCTTTTCCTTATACCCTTGAAATGTCTTTACCCTCTGTCTGAAATCTGCTCTGTCCAAAATTTCTTCTCCCGATATTCCCATTTCCGCAAGATCTTTCTTTGTTTCGATGAACCAGGTGATTCTTTTTCCAAGCTTTAGCAATCCTATGATTTAATTAGGTACCTGTCCTAAGTGTTTTTCAAAGGGCAATGAGTGTTTAAATATAACTGAGTAGGAAATAAATACAGTGTTCTATGTTTTTAAACTTTGAATAATTATACTTTTATGCGATTTTAAACACTCAAAATTGTTTTTGGTACTTTCAAACACTCAATACTCTATTTGCTTTTTTTCACAAAAGCGTTAAAAAAAATGGTCGACAAAGGTGTTGAGGAACACTCTCGCGTCTCTGTGTGCTTCGCATTCTCATTACCGGAAACATCTGCTGGTGACAGTTAAACACAACATGGATGCAGGTTGTGAGGGAAATAGATTGAATTTGATAGATACTGAAAGAGAAAGAGAGGAAGAAGTGGGGAGCAAAGAGGAAGTTAAGGAGGAATTAGATATAAGAAAATGAAGACAAGAAAACTGGGGGAAAAAAAATAATGTGCAAAGAGAGAAAATTAATATAAATACTAGACAGATTGAAAAAAAAAAAGATTCATAGAAAGAGATGGTGTGACGAAATATATTGTAAAGAAAACGAGGAATATATTGAACAATAATCAGAAGGAAAGAAATAGGGAAAACTTTTTTAAATACGTACACATAAATGTCACAGCGTAACGGTGAGATTGATAAATTCTTGCACATTGCCTAATAAAAATAAATACCAGGCGCGCATAAGATTCACTTGCAGCTCAGAGGAATGTGTGTTTGGTTTGGAAATTTTATACACTTTCGAGATAATATAGAAACGAGAAGGTATGCCATTCAACTGAAAAAAAAGATACTTGAAAAAAAAAGCAGTAGGTAGGTAATGCTAATGAGATATCTATCTGGTAAAAGGAATGACTCTTATTAGAAAGTCTGGAAGAGTTATTAGAAAACAGAAGAGAGATCTCAAGAAGGTAGAAAGATAACACAAGATTGACATGAGTGTCATAGGAAGCAGACCACCATGTCAGCAACATATGAAGTATAAACAGAGCATAGCATGAAGTTGAAGAAAGCACAGTGTAGGAGACACAAAAAGTAAATGGAAAGACAATAAATAGCCGTTTTGGAAATTTTAAAGTTATATAATAAGTCCAGTTTTCCACTGAGTTCAAATGAGACCGCATTTCATTGACTGAAGCATTGCTTTGCAACACTTCCAATTCCAAATTCGAGACGAAACTATAAACCTCTTATCAAAACAAATTGATTATTATTTTAAAGAAAGTAGGTAGTTCATGTCATCATATGGTGGCGTCATCGTGAACGATGGTAGCCAGACAGTGAAGGAATGACTCAGCACTTCTACCACAGTCATTACAAGAAGGCTAATATTTGAGGGCTCTAGTATCAAAACCGGCTCTCTCCAAAAAAAATTGAAAATGAGGTTGTGGTACCCCTGGAATCTCTTTTTAAAGTCGCATAGACTGAAAGAAACATTACATCTCAAAACCGACTCTCTCCCATAGTAATTCTGTTGTAAAATATGCGTTCATTTTCAAACTGTTCTCTCTCCACAATCAAATAAATTGATTAAAGGTTATCGTTCAATATGTTTTTTGCCTATCCTGTAAAATTAGAAAAAGTGGAGAGGCCGGTTTTGATACTAGAGCCCTCATTTGACAAGGGCCCCCAGAACCAAGCCAATGCTGGTCTACTCCTTGTTTATAGTCCCCCAGCCAGACTGATAGTCTACTCTCTGTTTATAGTCCCCCAACTAAACTGTTGGTCTACTTCCTGTTTATAGTCCTCCAGTCAGACTGCTGGTCTACTGCCGGTTTATACTCGTAGTCCCCAGCCAGACTTAGTTCATATAGAATGTAATTTTAGTCTCAATTTTTGTTCAAGTAACGTAATGAGCTAGAAATGGTACGAGAAAGAGTATATTGAGAATTTGAAGAATTAGTAGAAAGTAAAAGTGTGGAATATAAACAATAGTAGTACCTATCATAGCCAAGGAATATAAAGGTGGTTACAGATGGAGAAGAGATTGATTATGAAGAAAAGAAGAACAGAAAGTGGAGAAGTCTAAACAAAGAAACAGGAAGCAAAAAGGAAATGTTGCAAAACAAAATGTAGGTACCATAACCAATATACAAAGGGTATGTATACTGAGAAAAGAAATAGAAACATAAATACAAGAATAATATTGAAAGAAGTGGATCGAGGAGAAATAAAGACAAAACCGTATGAAACTCGATTAACAATAATTGAGATTTTTTTGTTCTGAGCTTGAGGAAATGATGCCACTTAGAATTAGATTAACAATACGTAATTCGATTTACTTAGAAAAGGTAAGATGGGTTTTGCTTACTACTGTAAACAAGCAGACTGTGAGGCTTGTTATAGAACGTCCGAAGGAAGAGAAAAAACTTGACTAGTCCTATAGGTCTTTTCTCTCGCTATCCAGTAAAGCAGCGGTGCTCAACCTAGGGGTCGCGAACCCCAGGGGGGTCGCGAGAAAGCTTCAACCACTGAACTGGGGTCGCGGAAAAAGCTCAGGGTTAACATTGAATTATACATTACGTTTGCACTTTATTATTAGTAAGTAACGAAACATTTAAACTTCCAAAAAAAAAACTTACCTCCCTTGAATTGTACTACCTTTTTTTGTTAGGGGGGGGGGTCGCCCTTTTTTTTCCCTCCGAAGGGGGTCTTGGCTTAAAATGGTTGAGTACCGCTGCAGTAAACTACAATATTAATTATTTCCACACTTTTCTTGTACGTATTGTCGCTAATAAAACCTCACTTTTCATTGAGAGTTCGACACACATGACCCCTATCAACATAAGAAGTAACAAGTTTTGCCTTAGTAAGCACCAGGATAGAGTGGAATACCCCACTTTCTTCAGACAAATTTTTTCTGAAATATCTATTACCTACATTGAAGTTGATGTCGTAATAGGTACTTGAAAACATTTGGTAGGTAATCAAATCATAACAAAAAATTGATCGATAAGGCTGCGGGCTTTTAACCTGGAGGTCGGTGGTTCAAGCCCCGTTTCATCGAAGATTTCGTAACGCGAGTTTGAATATTTCTGACATCACGAAAGTGATAAACACAAATATGATAACTTTTTTATCATAGCAAAAAATAACGCAAAATCGATAGTACAACTTACCTCCGAGTGTGTAGAGTGTACAGGCAATGAGTGTCTTGTGGTCACTGTTGCAATGTCCTATGAAAGCAAACAGAGTCGCCAACACCAGCAGTAGAACGCTTACTCCCTCAAACGGCATACTCAGTCTGAAACACGTAACATGAGGGGAAGTAAGTTACTTTATTCTCAGAAATGAAAATTAATTTTTACTTCTTTAATTAAAATTTCTATAACTCTGAAACTACTTAAATCAAAGCAAAGCTCGTTGAATTCAACAATTCTCGAGAAATAACTCAAGCTAAGAATAACCGAGTATGTCTTAGAAGTTTGCTACATGAATAACAGAACACCTGTTTTGAGCTTATATATCTGCTCTCATCAGCAGGTATAATACCTAGTTCTGAATATCCAAGCACACATGTCTCTAAATTCTAGGAAGAAAGTAAAAATAGTTATTTTCATGAAAGGGGATGGTTATTTTCAGTTTGAAGCATACATTCTTACCTATAGCACATACCACCTACGTAGTCTTCATCTTCTTCTTCTCCTTTCACTTTGCCTCTTCCCAAACCTACTTGGGGTCGGCATTGTTAAACCTCATGGTTGAGGTTGTTTGGTTGTGGCACATTGTTACGCTGGATGCCTTCCTAACGTCAACGATTCTACTTGATTTAACATCCTGATTAGGACGGGTGTTTCATCTTCCATTCGCTAGGAATGGAGCTACCAACATTAATCTCACCCAGCCTGGGTAGGGCCGGAAATTAGGTAGTACAACATAAAAACGGGGGAAAAATGATCGATCAAAAAGTAAGTACAATAATTGTAAAGTCAGCGAAAAAAGAACGAAGAGAAAAGTATTTTCTTATTTTAGTAAAGTTTTCCTAACTTTTCTTTTTCAATCAACATTTTTCGTTCCCTACACATTTTATTACAAACAAGAAGATTATTTTCCTGTCTGATAAATAATCCGAATCCTTGTGCAAGTGGAGGCTGGGTTGTAAGCAACACTCATTTCATCTTAAAGTTGTGGGTTCAAGACTAAGGCGATGCAAAAATATTTGTTATAATTTATGATAGTTGTGTGAACTACTTTCGTAATCTCACAATAACTGACACTCACGCTGCTATTATTTTTACTGAACTTGACACTCTAACCACCGACCTCCAGGTTACAAGTCCGCCGCCTTATCGAAGCTACTGAGAGGTTTGTACCTGATAATCCGCGGAACCTGATTGGTTGAGTGGATTGATGCAATAAAATGACATTTTTTTTTTTTTAATACTCTTTATTTTTATAATACAAAATACAATATTTCAGAAATAAACAGGTATAGATAAAGTAAAAAAAAGAAGAAATATACAAGAAATAAATTTATAAAAAGAGTTATAGAAGAGTCTATGTGTGCTTAAAGCATGTGTTGGAATTGGTACCTACTTTTTTAAGAATGTAGAATGATAACCAGAATTCATATTCTAGTTTGTATCTTTAAAAAGACGTGTTGTTCTTATATTATTATGTATTATAGAAATTGGTGGCTGCTGTAAACGTGACTGCTAAAGCACATTTAAAATAAATACGTTTAAAAATATACATTTTTTAGGCAAAAGTACCTTTAAAATATAGAGCTCAATTTCTAAACAAGCAAAGAGTGAAACCCTCGTCTGGAATAACCCATAATGTATATAAAAAAAAATGTTTAAAAAACCCAGTTTAAATGATTTCTTCTTTTCCTCCCCCCCTTCCTCCCTCCTCCCGTTCCCACCAGACCCAAAGGCTACAACAAATGAGGGAGCAGGAATTTCTCCGTTTCCTTACATGGAGAGAAACAATAAAGGTTATCCAACCTTTTTTCTTCGCTGGCACTTTGCCCGTGGATTCCCTATTTATTTCTCTTACGTCAGGTAACCTCCATTCCACGCTAGGAATTTCTAGGACTGGAATTATTTTTCCAAACGGACGTTCACTGGAATCCAATAATCGATGGTCTGTCTGCTTCTCCATGGCTCTCTAGGGTATTCAATGTAAAGAAAACGTGATGTTGTATTCACTTTTTAATACATCCTCGGTGGTGTAATAGCTAGGACTAGGTTCGTGGTTTCTGCTTTCTATCAACTTGAAAACAATTGAGTTTGTTATTTCCGGCCCCGCAAGTCTGGTGAGGGTATGGGAACTTCCTAAGTACATACAGAAAATAAAGTTGCAGTATTAACTGGAAAACACACTCATTGTTTCTTCTGCCCAAAGTCTAAGCGTTTCTACAGAGATAGCCATGAAGATGAACTTCTTCTTGATCTGGGAATATACTCGATGCAGATACCCATACAACATGGTGTTGTAAAAGAGAAGTTATTTTATCGGTGAGAACTTATAAGTAGAAATAAAAAGGTTCTCGAAAAAAACACTACATATAAAATTCAAAATATTCAAACCCAAAAAGAAATAAAATAAGTCCACTTGATCCCTCCACACACATGGATTCAGAAAAAAGATCCCTCTCTAACTTTCAGTGGCTTCATGATATTTGAGGCCCGCTAGACTCTCAGTATTGTTCCTCGCTGAAATATATGAAAGGGATTAAGGGGAGAATAGCTGCTTCTAACCTGGCTAGGGAACATCTTTTCTTCTCAAAATTTCAAACAGATATTTCTCAGGTTTCTTTGAAGTCAGAGAAGAAGAAGGGGGCACACGAAGATATTTTCGGTTCTGTTTATCTTACTTCTTTGTGCTAAAATTTTTCCTCGTAAAAAAAGTTCACAAAGGAATTTCCATCCTGAGGAGTTGAAACTATTACAGTAATGAGAAAAAGTCAATTTTAGCAAGAACAAAAAGACACAGAAAGAGAGAGATAGCGGCAGAGAAAGAGTGTGTGTGTGTGAGAGAGAGAAAGAGGAGTGAAAATTGGTTATGTAAGGTGAAAAAGTCTTGTAATAATACGAGTATATCATAATTTTATCGTAATTTCTGTGAAAGTATGCATTATGTTATTGTACATTGTGTACAACTGTACATGAACAAACAACGAAAAAAGCGAGCTATGGAAATTCAGGGAAGGATCAATATTAATAATAATAATTACCCTGAAAGGGGTGTGTATTTATGGACAAAGTCCTATATACAATAAGGACAAATGACAACAATTAGGTACAGGTAGAAATTAAACATATCACAGACTAGTAAACAAAATATAAGAACATTTTAAAGATATAGAAATTAGAAATATTGGATTTATGGAGTATTTACAAAAATAAACAGATGTCACAACGAATTAAAAATAAATAAAAATAAAATAGTATAAATAAATACATTGAATGTCAAAAATTTAAAAAAGGTCACAAATGTAAAAAAAAAAGACTAGAAAAATAATTTGACAAAGAATAGGGCTTTGTGGAATCAAAATTGAACATTGTTAACTGTAGAAAGAAAAAATCCAATTGTGAGTGAAAATACTTTCATCTCTGAAACTCTAGTTCACGAGTTCGATTTCCATTGCTAACATACATTATTAAACTCACCCAGCCTGGGTTTGGTCAAGAATAGCCCCTAGCCAGCATCACGAGTGTTGGATTTTGTAGTAATTTTATTTGAAGATTTTCTGTTGGTTTCACGTGCGGTCTTCTATGGAGGTTTTTATTGGTTGAAAATTCAACACCTCTAGCAAGGATAGGTATCACATGTTCAGAAAAAGAATCGAAATACTAATCGCAATCATAATATTATATTAGAGAGGATATATTTTTATAAGTATAGGACAAATATATACTAGTCTATTTTTCTTAATCTTTTATGTTCATTATGGCATCTGTTTTTCTTCTCTTGTTCGTTTTTCTAACATAATTGGCAAGATGTTTTTGTTTTCTTCTTATTATGTAGTTCAGTCAGTTTCATCAGTAATGGTATAGCCTCTAAACATGAAGTCTATATGTACATATAGTCACTCAAAATAAACAAAGTAAATAATTTTATTTGAAAATTAGATTGCAATTTTTTTATGAAATATTTTTGTAACTATCTTCTGCTATGAATTTTTGATTTGTCAGAGCACTTTACTTTAACTGAGAGCTCCTTAACTCATAGGTACGCAAAAATAAATAAATGTGTTTATCAATATTTTCACTGAAGATTTACAGTCTCTACTTCAAAACATAATTCAGACACTAACGTTATTCCTAGATTGAAACAGAGAATCTCTTGGTGTCTCCTCCTCGACCTCCCGGGTACCAGCGGGTTAAAGTATATTCATTTCATCTCAGCTCTCAGTACCTATTAAAACTTTCCAAGAATTTCCAAGGTTCCCCATTATCTATGGAATATGGTCCTCTTCCCACCTAATTTTATTCTAACTGCTTGACTCGCCAGATATTCAACTATAGGAATAACCATAAACCTTAATCTCTAAGAAAATTCTGAAGAACTCAAAGCTTTAAAAAAACTCTCATCATTAAGTTTTCTAACCCAAATCACATTTTTTATCTGTCCCTTAAAAAACGTAGAGAAAGTTTTTCATCACTATTTAGATCAGAGTTAACCCTTTTCAATACTATGGGACAAGTTTTGTTCAACGTGCCAGTTCTTACTTTACTTACTGTACTGTACTTTACTTATTTATTTACTTACTTATTTCCACTAATTTTTAAGTTTTAATTTTACTTTTGGTTTTAAGTGACTTTGTATACATGCCATATGGTGTAAAATGTACAATAAAATGAATTTATTATTATTCTTATCATCTGAGAGTACTTAACTCTTCTCAATATCTAATAGGTAATGTAAATGTGTATACCTACGCTATAATTATTGTAAAGTCAGACAGATCAGTATCTAATAGCTATCTCTTTATCTCATAAACGTGTACTCGTATTATTTTAAAATACCTACCCACACTTTGCTGGTAATACAAATTCGTTATGAAAGAAGAATATAACCAAAAAACCTCCCATTATTTCACTGCTGTCGCGTCATCAGCAAAGCTCAGAAATATTCGTCACGATTGTCAACATCTTGAGCAGAAAAGTCAAGCCTTAGCTCTATGTCACGACGCCACAGTCTCTTTCCAATCTACGGGTACTGACAGGGATTCCATATGAGATTTTCCAGTCACGTCTTGGGAGACAAATATTTTGACTTTACGTGTCCCTTTTCTCTCCCTAACCTCCTTCCCCATTATCCCTCCCTCTCCCTCTCTCCTATCCCTCCTTTCTCCTTCTCTCCCCTATCTTCTGTCCCCAGGGAGAGCTGTTAAGTATTTGTTCTTCTTCATTATACGTCACGTGATGTACAATATTTCTGTTTCTCATTCTCTCATTTATCTTTTTCTCTTCGTGTCGTTCTTTTCTTCACCTCTTCCATTGTCCTTGCATGCATTCCTCTTTTTAATATTTTCTTCTTCTGGTCTAAAACGTCTTTGTGCACTAATTTATATTCTCATCCACCTATTTACTAGCCTGATGTCTTCTTTTAGTACCTTATTAAATTAATCCATCTGCCTTTGTTTCCCTATGAAATGTAAAGACCTGTTTCAGGAGTAAAGTGACTTTTCAGTCTTACCACGCCAGTACAAACAAAGTATCAAACACCTCGGCCGAGGTGTGAAGAACGCCTATACAAAGAAAGAGACAGCCCGGCAGAGTGTAAGGTTACGGAAAACATAGTTCCCATGCATTTCATGTACTTTCAGCCAGCGAAAAGTGCAACATGAATTTCAAAAATCGCAATTTTTATTGCAGAAATGGGCTCTACGTTGAAAAATAAGTTGATTTGACTCTTTTTTTGACTTCCTAGGCCACCGGGAACCCTATTTTCGAGACCCCCCAACAATCGTGAAAGACATGAAAAGATTCATAATTTTGTTTTTTTTTTTTTCATACGGATCTTTTGAGACCCGACTTCGTGTCTTTAACTTGGCACTGAAGATTAAGTGAGGTGTCAAAAGTGATCAAGATATAATGGAGATGAGCCCGGACCAAAAAAAAATTCTAAACTATAAGCGGGCGGCCCATTTGGGCGGCCTCGGGTTTTGGGAGCCCAAATCGGGAATTGAAGGATAATACTAATCTTAAGTGGTATCAAATGAAAGATCCTGATGAGCAGATACCAAATTTATTGATTTTATTCCTTCATCCGGTCCACTGGGTGGCACCTGGTGGCCTTTTCATTTTCTTTGGCGGGTAGGTACCTTCGAATCCTTAGCTTAGTGGTCAGATCTTGGCCAGTATGTATTTTTCGAGATGACCTCGCTCTCTCACTGCAAAATTTTAATGTTTAAGTTTCCAAGTATTAATTTAGTTCATTTTCCGTTCATTTCTTTACGAAATAACTTTGTCTATTGGTAGCATGCTCGACCTGCCAACCAGTCAGCATGGGTTCGAGTACTGGCGGGGACGAAATTTTTTAGCTCTATATTTTCAATTTGGACTTAACTTTGTTTTGTTTTTCCGATCTTTATATTTGATCTTCATGACGACCCTATTACCCTCGCGAGGAAAATTTTAGTAGTTGCAGAATTGGGCAATGACCTGTGGCGGCATTATGAGATTGATTTTGGACAATCATGGTTGTATTGAGATAAAATATGATGAATTAGCTCTCATACCTAATACCGATGCTACTCACTAAAAATTGTGACAAAGTAGTGACTTTGGCCAAGTGGGTAGCATACTAGGCTTGCACGCATGATGACTGGGGTTCGATCCCCTTCAGGGAAGTTTTTTTTCTCTGTCCATTATGTCCGGGGTACACTCATACCTCGTGAGGTATTGATAAGGGACGTCACCACTGAGTTCTCTCCTGCTCATGGTTTTATCAACACCAAATTGTCTCCCGTCGCGTCGCTTGCAATATTACCTTATGTTATGCCTACATAGTTTAGGCCTAGCATAAAAATTATAATCGAAGCACCTATTGATATAGACCTGAGGCATGGCCTTCTATGTATTTTTCCTAACCCTATGATAAACCCAAGGCATGGACTATATATTTACCTAACCCTACTATAAACCCGAGGCATTGCCTTCTATGTATTATCCCTAATCCTACTATATTCCTGAGGCATGGCCTTCTATGTATTTTACCTAACTCTACTATACACTGAAGGCATTGCCTTCCATTAGTTAGAGATTTTAAAGATTTCCTTATAAATGGCCGATTCTTATAATATATAAAAATGATAATTTTATAGTTTTCATTTTCTTAAATGCCTAATGTAAATGACCTAATAAGACCTAATGGTCTTATTTACGGGAGAGATACTCGTGGTGACCCCTGCAACAAGCCGGAGAGAATTCGGGTAAGAAAAGGTCAACGGGAGAGAACTCATTACCTCACCTTGATAAGGTGATTACAAATTAATTTCTTTGGCATTTGTAAATCCAGGTGTTTTAGTGTCCCTCATAGGAGGCTCCGAGGTCTATTTAGCATTGAAAGATAAACCTAATCATGTTGAGTATAAAATCAAAAGGTCTTACATTGCAAATTTATATATTTTTTACTCACTTTGGGGACTCAGGGGACCAAATCTGTGATCCAAATACATATTGACCTTAGAAAAATTAAATACGTACTGCTAAAACTATATCTTAAAAAAAAAAGACAACTTGGTCATTCACATTTTCCCAGCTTATTTACTTTTGTTATTCATAATGTTTCAGTAGTATATGAACCTATATTTTCGTACAAAAAGAACTGATATCCCCCCAAAAACACCACTTCGTGGTTAAAAAAAGAAGAACGCCTCACTCAAAAGAATGATTATAATTAGCTAAAAATAAATGATATCAAATTGAGAACACCTTACCACCTCTCTTTCTGTATCTCTGCACTCCTCTCTGAATTTATTCCTCTTATGTTTATCTTTCTTTATCCTTTCTAGGGGTCATCCCAAACTTGATTTCTCTTTAAATTTACTTGTTGCACGGCAATAAAAAAGGCGGTCGCGGTGTAATTTTCTCGATTCAAATCAAATAAGTTCAGAAAAATCATACTCCGACCGCCATTTTTTATTGCCGTGCAACAAGTAAATTTAAAGAGAAATCAAGTTTGGGATGACCCCTAGAAAGGATAAAGAAAGATAAACATAAGAGGAATAAATTCAGAGAGGAGTGCAGAGATACAGAAAGAGAGGTGGTAAGGTGTTCTCAATTTGATATCATTTATTTTTAGCTAATTATAATCATTCTTTTGAGTGAGGCGTTCTTCTTTTTTTAACCACGAAGTGGTGTTTTTGGGGGGATATTCTATTCTATTCTTTCACAGTCTTACCTTGGCAGTATAAACAAGGTATAATCTATTCTATTATGTATTTTCTCATATCTTCATTATCTCATTGTGCATTTTTTGTTTGCTTTCTCTTTCTTTCTCGTCCTCTTTTTCTTTTCTCTTTACTATAGGTCAACACTTCTTTTTTCCTCATGGCTGATTTTGTTTGGTTGCTCTTTATCTTCTTTGACTTCTTCTTGCTAATTTGGATTGTGACCTCCTTCTATTTATATTTGCGCATTTAATCAAATTTAAATAGATTTTTATACCAATATCATTATTTTATTTATCATAAAATTAAATAAAGTACCTGTGAATAATATACTGTAAATTAGTATAAAAATAAGGAATGTTTTTTTTTTTTTTTTTTTTTTTTTTTTTTAAATGTTTATATTGTCAATTTATAATTATTTCAAATATTATTGATAGTTCAAAATAGTACAACATGGCCGTATGGGTTGTTTTTGCCCAATACCAAAAAAAAAAAAAAAATAGTACAACAATAACTTACTTGTTCAAAGTTTTAATTTAAAATATTTATATCCCGGAGACAAAGAAACCAATCGATGTATATCAGTGATTTGATTTCGCTCTCATACGAATAAATTCCATATTATGTAAAAGGATTTTACTTCCAAGAAATTTCTAATATTAGAAATCGGAAGTTATGTGCTCGTTTTTGTAAAAAAAAATTTTTGCTCGGATTTCAATTTTTTTTATTTCCATTACGGGCAGGGAACATGAAAGTGTTATGCTATCATGACGGAGGGTGTCAAATGTCACTGAGACGTGCTTGGAGTTAAAAGTAGAGTACTTTAATTTTTATTTTACATTTTCCTGATTTTTAAGAAAAGTTATAAGAGCACAAGAAATATGAGTCAACAGAGATACGAGTGGGTAGGTACTTCTAGTAGAGCACTAAGAAGAAGTGGGTTTAAACAACTTCTTGCACATTGCCTAATCAAAATAAAAATAGGAATGAGGTTAGGGAAACAAATAGGAAATTGCCTATTTATCTTTACTGAGTGGAAAAAAATAGAAAGCAGTCAGTAAAAAAACAGTACATAAAAGAATAATTATATAGTGAAGAAATAATGAGTAATTAAATAAGAATTCTAAGTTGAGCGAGAGAGGAAGAAATAATAGTGAAGGAGAAATTTATACAGAGGTAGAAGATGAGTTAGCCATTTAGCGATGAACTAGAAATATGAAGAAAAGGAGAGGAAAAAAAGTAAAGTGTGAGGTAGGTATATGATAGCTGAAGAAAGAGGAAGATATGAAGAGAGGGAAGTGAGCGAAGAGTGAGAAAATAGGTAAAAAGGGACAAAGAAGAATGAAAAAAATTGGTAGAAAGATAAAAAGAAAGGGAGAAAGAATAATGAAGAAATAGGTAGAAAGGGAGAAAGAATAATGAAGAAATAGGTAGAAAGGGAGAAAGAATAATGAAGAAATAGGTAGAAAGAGAGAAGGAATAATGAAAAATAGGTAGAAAGGGAGAATGAATAATGAAGAAATAGGTAGACAGGGAGAAAAACAAAAGAAGAAATAGGTAGAAAGGGAGAAAGAAGAAATAGGTAGGAAAAGAGAAAGAAGAAATAGGTAGGAAAAGAGAAAATGGAGTGAAGCAGAATGAAGAAGAGCTCTCTAGGATGAAGAGTCTTGATTTATGGCGTCTCAGATTATATCATGTAGAGTGTGAAGTAGTAAAGATGTTAAAAGCTCTTGAAGACTGAGGAATGAAGAGTGGAGAGAGAGTGGGGGAGAGGGGAGGGGAGGACAGACGTGAGGAATACTCAGGAATACCTGGAGGTAGTGGCGGAGAGTGGGATGGATTGCAAAAAAATGCATCATGGATTTGGAAAACATAAGGTTATTTACTTCACCACTTATTTTTGGTAAAATTTTAAATAATTTTGGAACTTATCAATTTTTCTAATTAATCGATACCTATTCAAATTAAAATTACATAAATATGTAGAATAAATCTAAGTAGAAAATAATACTTAGTTAGGTTTTTTCAAACCATAATAGTATATTATTGTTTTCATCACACATTTTTTTTTTTTTTTTTTTTTTCCAAATTTAATAGTGTCGCAATCACTGTCTTAAACATGCCTGATTTAAATCAGCAAGCTTGACTCTCGAAGCAACAATCTCCAAAATAATTACGTTTCTATTTGACTAAATACTTATCGATCTAGCTATTGAAACTCATATGTTGTGAAACCGTACTCAGGATTTCAATGTTTAACTGATTAGAATTTGAAACTCATTTACTTGTATCTATCCTTGAAAATACTCATTTTACTATTATTTATAACTCACTTTCTCTCTTTCCTCCAATCTCCAATTCTCCTTCCTACGTACACCTCTCACCTATCAGCCCTATCCCTCTTTTATCTCTATTTCAAATTGACATTCT
The DNA here is from genome assembly GCA_024516035.1 of Bactericera cockerelli. Taxonomy (NCBI): domain Eukaryota; kingdom Metazoa; phylum Arthropoda; class Insecta; order Hemiptera; family Triozidae; genus Bactericera; species Bactericera cockerelli. Next base: position 14,915,944 of record CM044961.1, read on the forward strand.
CGAAAAGTTTTAAAAATCTGGCGTTATCTCTCGCCCTCCCACCACTCCTTTTATTCCTTCTCCCTGACTCCTCCGTCCCTTCCATTTCTCTTCCGCAATGAACTCCCTCCTTCCCTCTCCTGCTTTTCTTTCTCACCTCTAAACCTTTCCATCCCCACCCCTCTCTCCCTGTCAACAGCAAAGTTTGGCTGAAGATTTCTCTTCTCGAAAGAAGAAAAGTAAATACTAAAATACCGAATAAGTGTCTTCGCCTCTCACTTACCATCACTCCCACTTCCGTTTTAACTCCTTATTTCTTTTTAAGAGTGTGAAGCCATTATGAATTCTTTATCATCCATCCGTTCTCAAATTTTGTCCTGGAGCAATGGCCTGGCAGGAAGATCTTTTTTCCTTTCTATTACCACCTGAAAGTTGTAAAACCTGTAAGGCAATCAGTCATAATTGAAATCAAGCTGGAAAATTTCCTGAACGCATTAGGCTCTTCTGATGCTAATATTCCCCTGGTTCTTCAATTCCCTAACCCGGGACTGAGCTCAGTATTGTTGAGTTTGAAAATATCGCTGCTATTGTATTTGCAGAAAATATACTTTGAAAATATGTCCTCAGCCACAGCCACGATTCGAACCCGCAACCTTGGAACGGCGAGGGAATGATGATCTTGCCGCTCCACCAACAACTAAAATTCTTTAGTAAAACGCTCTATGTATATTCGGGTTAATTCTTTTAAAAATAAGTCAGTATCCTACAAGTAAGTTTAAGTGTTATTGTGAATTTCTGATAGATAAGACCTTACTACAGTCCTTACATCCTACATTATGTCAAGATTTTTCTTCAGAAGTTCAGTAGCTTGATCGATAAGGCGGCGGACTTGAAATCTGGAAGTCAATAGTTCAAGTCCCAAGTTATTTTAAGTAAAGTTAGTTATATTAAGTAAAGTTATATTGTTAGTTTGAGTAGTTGTGATGTCACCACTGTAATCAACAGAAATATGATAACTTCTTTTCACCTTAAGTTTTTTTTCTTCCCATTGGGAACAAGTTAGAATTACTCATGTTTGCAAACGCTTCTCTTGGTGTAATACGCTGCCTCTGTTTCAGATGGCCACTGAAATGTTCGGGCGGTAAGAGCCATCTGCCTCCATTCTTACTTTTGTTTGTTTGTGAGGGTTCCTCTTGAAAGCAAAATAAAATAAAATAAAAGAAAAGCCTTTTATGTGTTTGTTTCCATTGAAGGACTTTTAACGCCATGTTCAGAAGAAAAGAAAAGAAGACAAAGAATAGAGAGAGAGAGGAAGAAAAAGAGAGCAATAAAGAAAGAGAAATTTTCAGAAAATGATAGAAATTTTGTCAGCTTTTTAGGTGTAAAGTAAGGTTTTTCATGTTTCAGTCTTATTTACCACAGCTGAAAAAAGCTACATTCAATTTACCTCATTCAGAGCTAACTAGTTATAATTTTATACTATTGTATTTACGCGTTCTGTTACAGAAATAGTTTAAATAATCATCCATATTATTTGTGTTTTAGCTAGAGCAATAATTAAGTAACTTTAGGAGGGTTCATTCTTATATGTTTTTTGTCATCAGCAATAACTTATGAGTACCATTCGTTGGGATTATTATCAGGTACTCTCATTAACCTCATCCAGCCTAGGTTGGGGCGAAAATGCCAGCCTCACCTGTTCGAAAGGAAGAGAGTATTTCGTCCTAAAATTCTGTTCAACCTGGGATTAAACTCAGGATCTCTGAACAATGGCAGTAGTCATAACCGTTACACCACGGAGTATACTGTTGATAATATCCCCCAAAAAACACTTCGTGTAAAAATAGTCGTCAAGTGTTGGAATGATTAAAAAGAACTGATATCAAAAACGTCAATTTTCTATGTTTAAAGGAAATATTTTTCACGTAATAAGTCTCTTGATAATTCAACCAAAATAATAGCCTCACAACAACAATACACCTTTGAGCAAACTTCGATTTGGTATTTTGAGAATTTAACCAAAAAATAGCCACACAACAAAACAATGCTCTTGTAAGAACAATCTTGCATAATGACATAACCACGTCCTTGACTACTGCACACTGTTTTGTTAGCAACGTACTTCACATAAATTTCAGAACAAAACAGTGTGCAGTCAAGGACGTGGTTCTGTAATTATGCAAGATTGTTCTTACAAGAGCATTGTTTTGTTGTGTGGCTATTTTTTGGTTAAATTCTCAAAATACCAAATCGAAGTTTGCTCAAAGGTGTATTGTTGTTGTGAGGCTATTATTTTGGTTGAATTATCAAGAGACTTATTACGTGAAAAATATTTCCTTTAAACATAGAAAATTGACGTTTTTGATATCAGTTCTTTTTAATCATTCCAACACTTGACGACTATTTTTACACGAAGTGTTTTTTGGGGGATATCACTACTTTTTGATTTAATTGATTTTCATGTGATAGATGAAATAAAAACTGGTCAACAATCAACAGATAAAAGAAAAAAGACTTTTAATTAAAGGATGTTGATCTTTTAATTCAAGGAGAAAAATAAATGATATAAAAAAAAAACTTTGAAAAGATGCTGAAAGAATATTTCACGGTACTTGCTGGAGAGAGGAGAAATCTTGAGATAACAGGTGTATTCCTTATTGAGTGGCACTAGATAGCGCTCAGCAATTTTGTTGATCTTTTCAAATTTTGAAACCCACTGCTAGATTCATTAACAGAAAAGTACCCCGTTTCAGTATTGTTGGCAATAATTAGATGTGATACCGAGTATTTCATAGAACCGGTACTTCAGTAATCGATTACATAAAAGTACTGAGTATTTACCGAGGTTCTTTTGTACTTGGTTTTTGAGATTCTGCGAGCGGATGTAAATGGAATAGTGGATTCGAGTAAACACTCAAGAACCAAGTACAAAAGCACCGTACACTAACTAAATCTCACAATTTTGCATTCAGAATGTTTACAGGAGACGAATCTCGATTCACAAAATTTGTTGGGTGTTTTAGTTTCAAGTGTTTCAATAGATTAGAAGCTCCACCTCCTATTTTATAACCTGAATTAAATAATGTACATTTCCCTAAACCGTCCAATTGTTTGACAAAGAAGTTTCAAATAGAAGACTTGGTTCTACGAGACAAAAAGAAAAATATTAGGACACCGACAGCCTGAATATTATTCATAGATAATATCGGAATAATGAAGTACCTCTCTCTGCTGTACCCAGTTCTAGAGATGGATATTTGGATATTATTGTAATACCGATTATTTCATAGAACCGGTACCCGGTATGGTACCCGGCCCCGGCGTGTAATACCAAGTATTTAATAAAAACGGTACCCGCCTACTACGTACGATACGTCGGTACTCGGTCCCAGTGTGTAATACCGAGTATTTCATAAAATCGGTACCCAGTAGGGTATGCGGATCCAGTGTGTTATACCGTCACCAGTGTGTGTACCCGGTACGGGTACAGGTACCTAGCAAAATTTTGTACCCGGTATGGGTACTTTTGTAAATGTACCCGGTATTTTTTTGGGTACTTTTCGGGTACGTTATCCTTATCTATAGTAAGTATAGTAATAAGATTTGTCTAAATTATTTAAACTGTGGAGGACAAAGTCTTGTCATTAGAATACCACCTAACAACCAAACTAAATAAAATACCAAATTGATGGTTAGCCTTTAATGAGGTCTTGAACTCCAAGTTTCAGGTTAAAAGTCTAGTAAGCTAGATTTTATTTTTATTTAAAATTATTATTAATGTTAATGTATTATTATTATTATCATCATCACAATCAAGAAATAAAAAGATACATTTATTAAAAATAAGGCTTGCACCTTTTTAATTTAAGTATGAATTTGTGAACAAAAATAACTAGAATGTAGAAAAAATAGTATTCTATTATATAAAACAAATTTGAAGAAAATCGGTTAAGCGGTTTTACAAGTGATTTAGTCGAAAAAATCAAAATTGCCAGGTGTATACAATGTGAAACAATCACGAGGAAGTATTGTGTCCATAATTAGCAGTGTTTTTTTATTTATATTTATAAAGTAGGTACATATTTGTAAATTTTGAATGAGATTTATGTAATTTACGATTCATAATACAAAAGCATTGATCAAAATAAATGCTTTATTTAGACTGTCAGTTGTCAGTGGCCAGCCTCCGTGGCGTAATGGTTGTAACTACTGCCCGTAGTTCAGACATTTCGAGTTCGATTCCCAGTTGTTCCAGACTTTTCTAATATTTTTTTCCCCTCTAAACACGTAAGTCTGGAATCTACCCAGGCTGGGCGAGTTAAATGTAGGTAGCTGGAACGATTCCCAGCGAATGCAGGGTTAAACCCCCCGTCCTGACTAGTTCAAATCAGGACGTTAAAACCAAATACAATCAACTGGTCACAATCGTTTTAAAATGAGGTTGGTGTGATAATTGGTGCTTCTTTTGTGGAACTTCAACCAGTAATAATGAAGAAAAAAACATACCTATTTAATCTTAAAATCCATTAACAATAATTCATTAATAATCAACTAGTGTTTTTAACCTTGTATTGAAAAATTAGTTATGAACTCGTTAAATAACGGACAACTTTGTTTAGTGGTTTTGTTTACAATACAATTTGAATTATAATATATACCTAAGTACATGGTAGGTAGATGGAAATTCGATCTTGGTAAAATAAAGAGGGAAATGAAAGTGCCGAGTATTATTGTATGTTCCGAAATTGCCTCTTACTATGGCTCTAAGAAATGTTGACCCATATATTTGCCTAACTTCGAGTTACTAAACATGGTGTCAATTCAGCATAATCAGTTGGTAGGTATAAACAGAAGAAGTGAGACATTATACTAGATAATACATTTAATAATTATAAATTAATAAGCAAACATATATCCATGGAATATACCCTGAAAATTTCAGCTCGATTGGACAAAAAATGCAACTTATATCATGTTACAATGTTACATACATAGGTAGATGGATAATTAGATTGTGACAAATCAATGTTGATCGAGTTAAACCATACTCACTTCGTTCGAAATTAAACGGTCATAGGAGGTTGACGCAAACTACCAGCTACTGTTTTTTTTTCTCACGAGAAAACCGGACATCCAAAGTACAGAGTAAAAAAAAATTCTACCTAGCCGGGATTCGAACCCAGGTCACCTTGCAAACTTTGTGTTTTACCTACACCAGTCGACGACCACAGAGGCTGCTCAATAGGTACATAATATAATTTATCATTGTTTTGATCTATTTTAATCAATATTTTTCCTCTTACTGGCCAATACTTTATAGACTTCTCATAATATAGACCTAGTTTACCTCTTGATGTAGAAATCTCTGAATGAAGTTATAAAACGTTATTATTCCCTAACTGATAATTCAGTCTGCTGGCAGCTTGGGTGAAGCAAAGATGATGGGATCCCACCCATATTTTAAGTTCTATGTGAGGCGAAGATTTTTTGATACTCTCATATTATCTTATTTCAGTTTTTTATTTTTATGTCTCACACTGTCGCTGATTTTCCTAACATTTTATTTACATCGTAGTATATTTCTACGTAATTAGACCTTTAGAAAGAACCTTCAGTCATCAACTTGGGATAAATAGGCGTGGCTCCAGGGTTCATTTTAGATAATCCTTTAGATGGCTTTAAATACTTTTCTACTTGTTTCAATCATCTGAAATTAAGTGATCTCATTCCCTTTGACTAAACCTTTCTAAAAACAACAGAAATACAACTCTAGGATAATAATAGACGGCTCTGGGCTCCATAATAAGTATTCCTTTCAAAGGGTATAACTCAAGTTTGGTCCAGTGTAATACTTTAGTTATATTTTTATATTTTTTCCTATGATAAGGCCTTTCGAAAAATACCACAATCGCAGCTCCAAGATAACCAGGGGCGGCTCTGTGCAACTTTCCCGTTTTATTTTAGAAGGCCATATCTCCTATCCTATAAAAAATAAATACTTGAAACTATAAAAGGTATGCAGAGATGAAAATTCCCTTTTCAAAAACGTATCTCACGTCTTTCCACGATAAGCACACGTTGCTGTACCCTTGACAGAAAATTGGTCTGAAAAAAAAAAAAAACCCGTATGAATAATTTCATGAAATTCAAGATTTTCGGCGTGGCCAGTAAACGACTTTAACTGTACGTAGGAACCTCGCGCTTTCGTGAAACACAATCTATTTTCGCGTCTCATTACGAATTTGAAATAAAAATTGATAAAAGTTAGCGTTAAGTGGGCGAAAACAATAAAACAAAATACATATAAACTCTATTTCGTGTTAATATAGGCCGGGTGGCTGGCGCTACTTGACGAGCGCTCGCCTCCCGGCGAGCTTGATACATATAAAGACATAAAAATACCTCTCTGTTCTATCATTATCTCTTTTCTTCTATTTTGCAAGTCAGTACTGACGAAACACTGGCTCCAAAACACATGCATTCCATGAAGCACGAATTTGCTATCTATAGATCTTGAACCGTAGGTCCTAGATTCAAATTTTTGGTGTCCATCGATGATTCATCTCGAGTTCAACGCAAATTCGTGCTTCAAGGAATTCGTAACAGTTTTTCCTTTTACTTCCATTAGCGTTAATGGAACCAAAGGTAAAAGTAACAAAAAGGTAGAATCCAGCGCTTAATTTTTTATCACCGAGTCTCCTGAACCCTATTAAAAACCTTTCAGGAGACGTCCTACATTTCCACCACCCCACCGCAAGTTTGTCGCTTGAACAGTTTCGTGTTGTCACCTTTTCGACATAACCCACAACCCCGCGCTGGGGTCTAGATTGATGACGTCTACAAAGATACAAAACTCTCTACACCTCTGAAATCTGGAATTTCAACTTCCTTTCCCTTTTTCGCTACTTCTTCTCTTTTGCATTTAAACCTCTTCTCAATTAAACCAATTTGTTTCAGGGTGGAAACTAACATCAAAGTCGATTAAGTTCAATTTAAAAAATAATAATAATGATCACAAAGACCACTATAGCTAGCAGTTTTTTTTTTTTTTTTTTTTTTTTTTTTAAGATATGCATAGCAGGATTAGTTTTTTTATGAGTGTCCAGTTATTTTTATTTTTTTAAAGATTCTAATGAAAGAAAAAACTGCCGAAAATTGTGTTCCTAATTATCTTCAAAGAAGATGATTTTTTTTAAAAGATGATTGTTTCACAGCCTTTTTTATTTCGTAGCCATGAAACAAGAGGTATTGTAGACGCTTGTGGTCTCTGTTGTAGCCTGCCCATGTGCCCATACCGTAGTATGCCTCCTTTCTGATGGGTGAGAAGTGACACAATACTTCCCAGTTAGGTGCTGGGTCAACACGAGGGCACCGGCAGGTATCCCTTACAAACAACTGTAACCAAATTTTGAATACAATTTTTTTTGGCGCGGGGGTTCGAACCCGGGACCTTCCGTATAGCAAGCGAGTGCTTAGCCACTGAGCTATTAATATAATTTGTTTAATCAATTTCTAATTTCACACAACTTGATATTCAGTATGTAGTATGTAACTACCACAGATACTTGTGCATACTTTCTATCAAATGATTCCTGTTCTTACACCTAATACCTATATGAGTTTCAACTCAAAAACATTACAGTAGAACTCAACTAGCAAGTCATATACCTTGTCATACTGAAAGATTTGCTATTCTAACAAAAGGCTAGATAATTTACCATATCAGTAATGACCCGTTTAATTCTCACCTCACGTACCATAAGGGCCTCATTATTTATAATGTGACCGTGGTGTGGCCTACGCTTAATCCCGACAGAGCTAACTTTCATACAGGGTTATTTTGAGTAAAAAATCTTCGTTTTACCCCAACTCTCTTTCAAAATCAAAGAAATTCAAGACGGAATTTTACCAGCTTTTAGCTGAAGAACCACAAACCTTCTAATTTTACGTAAATAAACCTGGGTTGGGTCGGAAATTGCCAGCATCGCGAAGCTCTCATTTGACATAACCTTTAAGTTAACAACATGTGAATATCACAGAGGGCATCACTTTAGTCTAATCCTGTATCAGACATGAGCATATTTTTCTTCATTATGGTGTGAAGCTTTTATGTGGAAGTTTTATGCGTCAGTGTTTAGTGCTGTTCCATCGCCAGGGACCTCACGTCACGTGATGTCCCTGCTATCTATACCTCCTATTATCTGTCTCACTCTTTCTTCTTTTCTTTCTCTCTTCCTCTCACGTCACATTGTCTGTCCCGGTAGCTCAGTGGTGAAGGCGGCACTCTATGAATCCAGAGGTCACGAGTTCGAAACCTAGCCGAGACATGACAAGTTAACCGCCTTTTCATAGTATTTTGTAGTAAATATGTGTAGTTATTCGGTTAATTATTGTTAAAGTAAAGTTTAACAAAATAAGTAAGACAAGTAGGTATTTAAAATAAGGTTTTCAACAGATTTTCTTTGTAGAATTTAAGGAATAAAAAAGAGTTTGGTCTACCATGTAAAACAAATCTGAAGAGAATCAATGAAACATTTTCTGGGATAAGAATGATTTAGCCAAAAATGTCAGAATATAGACCGATATTGAAAAGTTGATATATTTTTATTGCGAAGTGTACACAATGTGAACCAATCACGAGGAAGTATTGTGTCCATAGTTGGGGGAACATTTACTTTCCTTCTCTCTATTTCTCTTTCTCTTACTACTTTTTATCTCTCTCTCTCTCTCTATCTCTGTCTCTCTCTCGTCTTTCTCTCTTTCTCTCTCTCCCTCTCCTCTCTCTCTCTCTCTCTCTCTCTCCTCTCTCCTCTCTGTCTCTCTCTCTCTCTCTCTCTCTATTTCAAAGGTCGAGAATACCCCTGGGTTATCAATTATGATACCTGATAATGCAGGATTGATCTCCCCTCTATTTTATTTTGCTCATATGAGATAGGAGTGAGGATCTCTTGTGGACTTTCTACGAAATACTTTTTCGTTTTCCTGTATCATTTTCCTCATAGTTATTCCTTTAAAAAATTATCTGTTATGTTTTTTTTATAATATTTAAGTCCAAAGGCATAAACACAATGTAAAAACTCAAATCCAAACACAACATTCTGTCCCGGTAGCTCAGTGGTAAAGGCGGCTTTCTGTGAATCCAGAGATTCCAGAGGTCGCGGGTTCAAAACCTAGCCGGGACATGACAAGTTATCCTCCCATTGGGGTTTTTTACTACATAATAATATGTGTTACTGCTGGAATAATGAGACTTAATAGTCCTAATCGGGCAGTATAAATAAGGCAATATTATTATTATTCTCATACCCATTCATTTTCGCTAACCACTTAGCTACTAAGGTTAGTTGAATAACCTCATTATCTAAAGTTGCTACAGTGATATACCAACATATATTATGATATTAATATGTGTGTAATGTGTATGGGTACCTATACCTATGCGAAGCCTCAATGCACCAGAGAATTATTAATCGGAGAATAACTGGCACGAAACTTCCCGCTCTGGTGGGTCTGAAAGTTTGGCGGAACACAAAAAACTTTTCGCCTCCCAAACTTGACTCATAATTCATAATAGTTTTCTTTAACTTCAAAAGTTAAATATAGGGAGCGCTCGATAGCTCCGGTTCTGGATATTTGGTGCCTTCCCGTGGGAAATCTTTTGCCTGAAAGGTTCTATCCCTTTTTTGTGAACTTTTTCGAAAATCCCACAAATTGGAATTTGATATTTTTTTTGTGGTGAATGTTTTCAACCAAATGATCAAACTCTAAATACCTATCTTTCTACCTCATTGTACATAGTTTACCCTCTCTCTCTCTCTCTCTCTCTCTCTCTCTCTCTCTCTCTCTTTATCTCTATCTCTTTCTCTCTCTTTCCGTAGCATGGTCAATGACAATGTCAGAAAATTTGAATCGTTTTGAAATTAGAATATTGTTACGCGCTACGGGTTCGGGGGATTAAAGTTTAAAACGCACTTGAGTTTACTATTAGATAATTAAAATAAAAAGTAAGTTTATTATGAAAAATTATAAAATCTCGAAAAGTACAAAATGTCTTATAACAGTTCTACTATCACGTAACACAAAGTCTAATGCTTAAACTGACTCTTAACGCACGCTTAACTGTCTCTTATCACTTACGAATACACTCTGGAAAAACTACTGTACTATCCGCGGAACTACTATCGCACTACAAATCACTAATATCGCGATATCGCACTATCTCGAATTCACATAACTCGCACAAACTCAGTATTTCAACTCCCCGCATAACCACCGTGCTACCATTATATACCTCACATAAAAGAGCGAGAACACTCCAGCACATTCCGCTCAGAAAATTCGAGAGAAATCGAGATTCGATACCTGTAGCTCACTCTATGATTAAAAACACCGAACTAATTTCCCCTCTCAACAGCTGATTGCTCACACATTTCACAGGGGTTTTCAACTTGCTTGAACCAAAAGGGGTATTCAACTTGCTTGAACCAAATCATAACAATATCATCAATTGCGATAGAATTAGCATGGATGAATAAATCAGAGCTTTATACCTATTATGATCTACTCCAAAAGTATGTGCATTTTGGCTAGACACAATAATAATAATAATATGGGTTCACAAAATAGTCTCTTTAAAAAAAAAACAAGCTTTCCGATAGTAAACAAAAAAAAAAATCCTGCTCAATCTAAGTAGCAATAGGGTTGAAATTTTTTCAACTTTTTTGAAGAAAAAGAAATTCTTTCCCACCCTATACTTAAAAGATGAGAAGAACCTGACCCACCCAGTATGATACAAGAAACCTGAAGAAATATAAACTTTTCCACTCCTGTGATTTCAATCTCTCTCATTCCACTCCCTCCCCCTCTCTCTTTTTCATTCCTCTCTATCTTTGTCTCTCTCTCTCTCTCCCTCCCTTTTTCATTCCTTCCTGTCCTTGTCCCTCTCAATTCTTCTCCTCTCTATCATTTGTCTATCCCCTCCCTCTTTACTTAACTTTGTATCTCTCTCTCTCTAATTTTCCACATCACATCCCCCCCCCTCATTCCTCATTCATTCTTCTCTCTCTCTCTCTCTCTTCCCTCCTCTCTTTTTCATTCCTCTCTATCTTTGTGTCTCTCATTCCTTCCCTTCTCTCTTATTTGTCTATCCCCTCCCTCTTTTCTCCCTTCCCCTCTCTCTCCTTTGTCTATCCCCTCCCTCTTTACTTGACTTTCTATTTCTCCCTCTCTACTTCCCCCCCCACATCCCCTCTCCCCCACTGGCTCTTGTCTGGTTAGTTTACTAATTAAATTTGTTGCTAACTTCCCGCAGATAACTCTTAGTTTGTTCAGTCAAGCTTACAGAATTCCGCCTCTTTGTACCAATACATGTTCGACTGACACAAATACACAACCGCTTCTCCTTATTGCTACAAACTATTCCTACTTTGTTTGTAAACTTATGAGACAATAGTAACTTTTCGTTTTTTCATGAAGCAAGATTAGATATCACCGTCAAATTTTTATGTTAATTAATAATTATTATTTTCTGTAATGAATTAAGTTAATTTCTAATTATCCTACCATTCTGAGCTTCTTACAACATAATAATTGTACCAATACTAAGCTTGAAGAAGAAGAAAAAAAAAACAAGAAGAACAACACGTACCACGTACAACTTTTAAATCAAAACCAATTTTAATTTGAATCCTCGTTAAAGTGCCCTTTTACTTGAAAAACAACCTTTTCTTCTAACAAAATTTGCAATGGTAGTCAAGTGGTTAACGTGCTAGTCTGACAGTCCAGGAAGCGTAGGGATCCGTTGGTTCGAATACTACCCAGTGCATGAATTTTTCCTCATTATTTGTGACAACATAAAAATAAAACTCTGAGGGTTAGGTGGTATAAAATCCTTTGAGCATTAACCTCGCCTGGTGGTTACCTTCCACTAAAGCGTGTTATTATTATTATTATTATTTCTTCTGGCACCGGAATGACTCACCTCATCTTGGAAATGAAGGCCGGCGTGAACTCCAGGGGAGATCTGATGCCCAGATCTGTGTGAGTGACGTCATCCCAGGAGGAGTAGCCTATTAGGACGCAGGCTGGGGACGGGATGGCTGCAACACAGAGGAAAGAGAAAGCTGTCAACACTTGTGTCGAAATCGAGAATAAAAAACATCATTTTCATTGATGTCATATTGAACTACGTTAAAACAATAATAATTAATCCTCTCGTTTCAAAATTTTACATAAAAATACACTGCCAATTTTGGACACAATACTTCCTGGTGGTTGTTTCACATTGTATGCACGTGCCAATTTTATACCTACTAAATCACTTGTATCTCCGAAACCGCTTAACTGATTTTATTCAAATCTGTTTTATGTGGGAGAGTACTATTTTTCCTATATTCTAGATTCTACAAAAATTCTTTTAACTTTTTTTTTGATTTTCGTAAATTCAGAACTAAATTATATTTAATTAAAAAATAATTATAAATCGCCTATGTACAACAATAATATCCATATATCTACAAAATTTCATCAAAATTGAGTGTACCGTTCACGAGATATAAGTGTTTAAGTAAAAAAATAGTTGTAGGTAGTCATATCTATTGTTAATCGAGATAATAAGGTGGACCGTCACATTATTAAATAATAAATTTTATTCTCTATGTTAGATCAAAAAATATGGTAATCCAGATAAATGTTGACGGTGAAAAATCCTGATTCTTTTCACTATATCGTTTGGTTCACCCTGTACCCTCATCAATTCACCGGTATTGAAAACGGCGACAGGAATGTCCCAGAAAATCAATTAATATTTTCATGCAAATTAAAATCTCAGGAAACCTGATGGTGAACAATATGGCTGCCAGTGGCGGCTCTGGGGCAAAAGCGAAGTTTTTTCATTAACATCTTTGTTGAGGCTGAAACTTGCCTTGGCAGGAAATATCTATAGAACACTGGTTATTATTATAGTATGCTTTATTAGGAGGACAAAGTACAATGGTAACAGTATAAAATTAAGAAAAAACAAACAAATGACAAAATAAATAAGTAAAAAGAAAATAACCCTAAAGGGCGGGGTTGTTGCCTGTGGCAATCTCTTCCACCCAACCCTGGTTCTGTTTTCTCTGTCGTAATAGGATATGCGTGAATACTTCCTCAGTGGAATTATACCTTTTAGAAAAATATGGGACACAAAATGCTTGTTTCTGCTAGAAACTTGGTATCTCAGGACAATGCCAAGCAGAAATGACAGTTCCCTTAGGAATGAAAATAGCTGAGTGGACTGTTACGGAATAGAGTCCACAGCAGACACTGTTTAGTGAGCTTTCGATACGATGCTGACGGGGGTTGAAGGGGAGGGGGAGATAGAGGAAGATAGAGAGTGAGAGATGCGGGATAGAAAAGAGAAAAATATAGAAAAGCAATGAGAAAGAAAGTGAAGGGTACAGAAAAGAGTGAGAGAATTAGATTGAAAAAGAGGAGGTATTGTCTTTAAATAAGTGATAAGATATAGAAATAGAGGGATGGAGAGAGAGAGGGAGAAAGAGACACAAAAGAAAGAGTTGAAAGAACTAAGAGAAGGAGTGAGAGAGAACGAGAGAGAGGAAATAAAAAGAGAAAGAAAGAGAAAAATTAGAAGTGTAGAATGTGGAAAAAAGATGGTGTGAGGAAGTTAAACAAAAATATTTATTTAGTTAGGGAGGTGCAGGGTGCATTACGCTGATATTGAATGGGGAGTTGTTTACTTTCCTACTCAATCAAGGTAAATTTTTATCGTGCTAGAAGCAAAATTGCGATTCCCCTAGAGAAAGAGTAAGAGAGAAAGAGAAAGAACGGAAGATAGAGAGAAAGAGAGAGAGGAAGAGAGAACAGAGAGAAAGAAAAGAGAAGAAGGAGAGAGAGAAAGAAAAGAGAAGAGAGAGAGACACGAGGAGAGGAGAGAGAGAGAAGAAAGAGAAAGAAAGAAAGAAAGAGAGAGAAGAGAGAGAGAAGAAAGAGGAGAAAGAGAGAGAAGAGAGAGGGAGAGAAGAGAAGACAGAGAGAGAAGAAAGAAAAAGAGAAAGAAAAAAGGAAGAGAAAAGAGAGGAAGAGGAGAGGGAGAGAGAAAAAGAGAAAGAGAAGAGAGAGAAAGAGACGAGAGAAGAGAGGAGACGAATGAAGGAAGAGCTAGTAAAAAAGAGAGTAGAAGAAGAAAGGGGAAAATTCTTCTATGGGGAATTTTCAGCAAAACCGAACAAAACCACAGAGTTCGCAGTTACTGAAATACTTTTCACTTGTGTATTATCGAGATTGCAAAGTAATTTTCCAATTTACAATATCGAAATTCAAAATTTTAAACTCCAATCAGTGTTTCTACGTGTTTCTATGTATTATACCTCTATGTATAATGGATTATTTAGATCCAGTAGGTATTTACGAGTATTTTGGTATTTGAGTAGGTAATTGTAAATTAAATAAGTGCTACTTATGAATCCTTCTCACTTGTTGGTGTTGGTCTTGCAGGGGGACGTTAGGAAGGCTACCTGCAGCCTCAGGTCAATTATCTATCAAAAATCTAAGTTATCTTCTACAAACATTAAAATTTTGAAAATTAGAGAAACAGTTGAAATTCAGACGAAAGCTCTAGAAAGCGGAAAGCTCCCATGTAGTACATACAAAGTTTCTAATAATTTGGAACAAGAGTTGTACGAAACTTTCCGTAACAACATAATAATATTATTTCTCTACCCGGATTTACGTCGTTTTAAAAAAGGTAATTAAAAATTTGACATAGTTACTTGCTCTCAACTTGTGTCCCTGAACAGAATGTTGTGATTAATTAGGGTTCACAAAATTAGTTAAGAGCGCCTTTCAAAACGTTCTTCCGACTTTTTTTCACCTGTTCTCCCCCGCCCTAATACAAAGTTTTTACTTTAATTTAGTGCTTTCTGTACAACTTTGGCACAAATTGAACTTTCTTTCAATAGAAATGGTGTGTGCGATAACTTGATCCATACCAGTGGCACCAGAAGCACCAAAGAATTCTTGTTTTAGAGAATTTCAATAAGAATTCAACGCGGCAATGCAGCCTATAATATGCTTGGAATATTACCACATGTCAGTGGTATGGACCAAGTATGCAGCATGTAATAGATGTGTTGTATGAAACAATAAAATTATATCTTATATTTTCTTCACAAAATTTTAATAGAATAATTATACACATATAAGTATCCCACTGGTACAAATTTGTATCATCATAGGGTGTCGTCATCGTGAACGATGGTAGCCAGACAGTAGTGGAATGACTCAGCATTTCTACAACTGCAGTTTTTACAAAGTGGCTAATAATTGACAAGGGCCCCCAGAACCAAGCCAATGCTGGTCTACTTACTGTTTATAGTCCCCCAGCCAGACTGCTGGTCTACTCCCTGTTTATAGTCCCCCAGCCAGACTTTGTATACCTACATACAATAATATTTTAAAAATCAGTGGAAAAAATGTCAGTAAAAAAATTAAAATTTGTGTATGGAGGAGATTCAAAGGACAAGTTATCAAAAAAAAAAAAAAAAAAAAAAAAAAAAAAAACAAATGAAAAAAAAGCACTCTAAGCTACCAGTGATAGAGAGTAAAAATGGTCACGGTAAATACTGTATAGGGTGTCCAGTTTTCTTCACAGAAAGTTTTAGAATCAATTCTAGCGGATATTTCCAGAATATTGTAGGGAAATCAATCCAAAAACATTAAGTAAAAAAAACATGACACAAATAATTAAGACTAAAATAATCATCTCGTACCCTGAAGTAATGTTATGCAACAGGTCCAGGTTACTGAGATTAAAAAGAGAGGAGGATGTTTAGCGGGTATGGCACATCGTTTTCAGTGCCTAAACCTCACACAGTTCACCAGAGCCAGAGATGGTCCTGGTGTTTGTCTTGAATAGAAAGAAGATTGACCTCCTCTCTAGGAAAAGGAAAAAAATTAAGAACTTTGGCCCAACAAAGTTTTTTGTATAATCTAGAATGTATACGTGGAACGCTTTTCTACCTTATAAAACAATTTGAACAGAATTGGAGAAAAATTTCCGGAGATAAAGTTATTGTGTAAAAAAAAACTCAGTCTACATATAGCGACAATGGAAGGTCAATCCATTTTTATCGCCATGTGTGTAAAACGTGAACCATTCACGAGGAAGTATTGTGTCCATAATTTGCAGGTTTTTTAGTTTATAATGTGCTCTACAATTTGATTTATAAAAAAAAACTTGTACACTTTTACATCCTCATTACAGTAATTTACTCTTAATATGAAGTCCCGGTAGCTCAGTGGTAAAGGCGGCACTCTGTGAATCCAGAGATTCCAGAAGTCGCGGGTTCAAAACCCAGCCGGGTCATGACAAGTTATCCTCTCATTTGGGATTTTTACCACATAATAATACGTCTTGGGCTTACTGCTGGAATAATGGGACTTAATAGTCCCAATCGGGTAGTATAAATAAGGCGATATTATTATTATTATCCGGTTTTGCTTTCTGAAGTTTTGACACCCAGTATAAGTACCAGATTCTGTCACTCTCATGACGCATTACATTCGCTCTCGACAGCTAGTATATCACTGCCGTATCCTCGACATGACAACCAGAGCTATCTATCATAGCACGAACTTGTCAACCCTCCCCATATTAAACCACTATCCCTCCTTGCTAAACCCCGCCTCTTCTTGCTCAACCCAATGTCAGACTCCACCCTCACCCCTTATCCCCCTCCCTCGTATTTCCCTCCTCCAGGCATAAGTTCACTCCCACCGTTCCTTGCCACTTACCTCATGGACTTCTTGGGCACCTTCCTCTCCCCACCCCAAGTCGTGATACTCATACTCAAGGGGGGATACTCAACCCCCAACCAACGCCTTGCTCTGCTATAATCTCCTGATAATCTCTACCCCCTATATACCCAAGCTTGTTGACACTCTCATGCATACTCTAAATATCCCTCTTCTCCCATACTCTTTCCACACCACTTCCTAGAACTCTGCACTCCTCTTCTCTCATCTCACCTTACGTCTCCAGCCATAACTCCCTAACCGAAAAAGTTCACTCAGTCCTCAACTCCTCACCCACCCCGCAACCCTATCTTTACCTCCCCTATCATGACACACATCTCCCTCGTGCTAATGCTACATTAGTGTCACTTCTAGCATGCCACAACTTTCATGACGGATTTTGAAATCTTTCTCTTCTTTCCATCAAGTCTCTCCCTCTCCCACATTTCCATTTTCCATTTCTCTTTTTCACCTTCTTCTTTTTCATTCTCTTTCTTCTTCTTTTCTTTTATTTTTTCCTAGATCTAGCTCTCTCTCTCTCTCTCTCTCTTTTTATTACTCTTAGAAGCTTCAATTTTCAAACTTTTTGAAAATAAGTAGACTACAGAAATAACCCGTTTTCCATTTATTTCATAAAACGAAAACCTATGAAAGTTATTCATCAAACAAATAATTTCAATCATACTTGTAGTTAGTTTTGTGTCAATAATGAAACTTGTCCTTCAGTAGGTACATCTAGACTTGTAAAGGTCAAAGGAAAATTTTCTTCTAGTACTCTGTGACCTCTCAGGAGAATAAAATCTCTTTAAAAGTAACTCTCAGAAATCTATTCGTTATTGCGCGGTAGAGCTTCTCAGAAATCTGACTGTTTACAATGTCCTAGATATAAGTATTATATAATTATTCATAATGATATAATGATTCATATACAAATATTTCATTATTCATAATGAAATATAGGACAATTTTATGACTTCTATGGGACAATTATATGACAATTTTATTTTATATTTAAGACATTTCGTTATGCTAGATTTTTGGTGGGTTGAGCTTTTCCTGAAAAAGACTGTGGAAATTGTAGCTCTATAAATAGAAAATGGGAATCAGAATAATAGAGATAAGTCCGATTAGGTATACCTATTAGGTTTCAATTTCTTACTCAAAATATCTTTACAATTGAAGAGACAGAGATCCTACAATACCTTTTCATGTTAAGTCTAAAAACTATATCTAAAACTTCTCTAGTCAATAGTCGAAAAGCTGCCCTGAGGAAAGTTTAAGCATTCGCCCTGAACATAACACTCTCCACACAGTTCAAAATTTCCACAACATCAACATTCAGTTATTACCATTTTCAGCAATAATAAATCCCTTTAGTAGACTGTGTTGATATTTATAGGAACATGCTTTGTTTTCATACTGGATGGATATGATATGTTTTAGGCTTTTAGCCTTGGATAGATTCTGAACTTTCACTTTCAAGAGTCAGTCACCCTTTCCCAATAGAATATTGATTGTGTTGGAGACAAAATAGTATCATAAAAGTGAATTTGACACATAGTTAATAGCAAAGATTGAAAATATTACCAGATTACGAAACAAAATCTAGAAGTCTAGAACCTCCCGATTTAACACACATTCTATGGTCTTGGATGAACCCTAGGTCGTAGAATACTACCCCATTTGGCGTAAATATTCCTGGAGAAAATTGTTCTCCATAGGGTTGTAAACTTTAATAAAAAACTACGAAAAAAAACCTACTTACCTGTCGCCAGGGAGATGATAAAAAGAAATTAGGGGAAACCCGCACTTTTTGTTTACATAAAATTCTCTGATTGAAAATTATGTCAGGAGGGAGGCCACCATTTTCCGATCACCGTTGTGGATTCTACATTTTTGAGACTGGATGCCTTTTTACCTTCAGATGCAATATGCATGTATAAAGTATTATGAACTCGCTTTACCCATATTCATGTAGCAAGTACCACTTGTAGAGCTACCCGTCCATTGCCAAGATAATGTTTATTGTTTGTAAATTGTTCAGAAATTGTTGCTGTAACTTTTTTTTGATAGTGTGACAATGGTAATCTTCACAACAATAAATTATTATTTAAAATCGTCTCCCGAGGGCAATATATCCTATTCCTAAGCTATTTTTATTTTTTATTTTTTCAAAATCTATTTATTACTCAGACTTGTTATAAAAAAAGAGATAATAGTTTGTAATATCAATTATGTATTGAAAGAGATGCCGCAGACTTTTTATCTTGATTTTAAACAATGGACAGTTTTGTATTATATTGTACTAACTGAGCAATAGCTGATGGATCACCCAGTAAATTTCAGCACTATCAGCTAAATCCTGCGCTTTCTACATATATTAAGTACTAGTAAATGTGTATGTACCTTGTACTAACTCGTGTAGATGGGATACATACATAGATCCCAGAAATCCAAAAGCACTTGTGAAGGTATGCCTATAGCACTATATACCGTATTTAAAGATTAATGTAATTCCTACTATACTTGCAGATTATAGACAAAGATTAATTTTCATAATTTGCATCATAAACATTAGCATTAACATTTTCAAAATAATCCTTGACTGATCTATGCAATGGATTTAAATTCAACTTGCTTACCAATTTTTTTAACACATTTAACTTTTAAATAAAAAGTAGCTTCCTACTTCATACCAACATAAATATTATTTTAATCGTATCCATTTTTCCACACGGGAATTCACTCACTCACACACCTACTGAGTTCATGAATTTAGCATAAAAACCAATGGGAGTAAATTAAAAAGGGCTTTTCTGCAACTTCAAATTAGTGTTTATACCTAGGTAGGTACTAGTGATCAGGAAAATTGACATTGAAGCCCCCACTACATTCTTAACTTTGTCGAACAATAGTAACTAATTCGAATAAAGTTCATTGGCAAAAATAATCAACTATACCCTAGAATGTTGAATGTGAAGATGGGGCAGAGGAATGTTGGTATTTGAAAGTTGTTAAAAAATCAAAAAAAAAGTAGTCACTGTGGCAGAGCGAGTTAGCGCGCTAGGCATTGCACACATGGTGACCTGGGTTCGATTCCAGCGGGGGAGGATTTTTTCTCCTCTGTACTTGGATGTTCGGGGTCCACTCATCCCTCGTGAGGAAAAATGAGTAGCTGCTTAATGTGAAGCAGCGACCAGTGGCAGAATCTTAGGCAAAAAAATAATACAAGATATTGTAAATGAAAGTAGTAAAGTCCTATGATTCTGCGCTACCCACTAAAATTGTGACATAATAACACAAAGAAAAAGCATTATTATTAAAAATCAAAAGAGGGTTGGTAGTTAAATAATTGAAAAAACTTTGAGATAAAAAAGTAACTATAGTAAATTGATCATGTTGTAATCAACTTAATAGGTATAGTAGGACACACAGGCAAATATCAAGCGTTCAAATTCACTTCACATACCTATTTGTTGATGTGAGTATTTCACATATTTCTTCATATATTTCACCTACTCTCTTTACATTTACTTCACCTAAAACTCCTTGTTAACTTAACAGGTAGGTCTTAAACTTATATTAAAAAAGCAAAACCTATGTATGAATTTTATGTACATAGATAGAAGATGTGAAAAATCCACAGCGAAATTCCCATTCCTGCGGAGCTCCGTTCGTAAGTTTTGGTTGAAAAAAGTTTCAACTTCGGGCCCCCGAGTCCCGGAGGGCCAAAAAGGAAGTAATCCTCTTACACAATATTAATAATTCGGGCTACCCTTGTTCATAAATTTTCCGTTATTATTGTTTCGTGCGTTTTATTATTATATCATTTTAAAATAAATCAAATTTTAGTAGCAACGGAGGGACCAATATTTTCCATTACCTATATTTTCTAGTTCTACCCTCCCCCATCCGGGGTTGAAAACCCGTGAGGTGGAGGGGCTCCCTCTTTATCTATCTTCTGGTTTTCTAAACTTTTTCTTTTTATACCTTCCCTTTCCATTGGCTTCAGCTCCCTTTCTTTTTTGGTCCCTTCGTCTTTTTTTGTTGTTGGCGTTGTTCCTCAACGTTTCTTTAACATCTAGGTCATTTTCGACAGGGAGCTTCATCTCCATTCGGGAAACTCAGAAACCAGCTAACCTCTTTAACCTCACTCACCCAGCCTGGGTTAGGCTGGTAACAGCTAGAATCAAGAAAGTTTGAAGAGTCCCATCAAAGAGTTGACGTAGCTGAACAATGCCTAACTTGAGTGATAGAACTAGAACTAGTGTATTCAACATGCCATTGATGGTTGCTTCTCTTCATCCTTTAAAATAAAACAGTAAGTTGAACTTACAAATCCGCATCTATAAGAGCAGTTCTGTCAGTATAAATTTCAGTAAGACTTCAAATAATCGGTTTACAGTTTCGCACATCGGCATCACAAGAGCTGTGGAGGGATTTCGAAAGCTCAAAATCCTACAACCGCAACCTATTTCGCGAGAAAATTCATCAAGACTCTACGATAATGAATGAAATTAACAAGTTGCGAATCCTTGAGAAAGCCAATTATGTGAAACAAAGGCAAAATTTGTAGGAGCAGCTACTCCAAACTTATCGAGAATTTTTGAATGGAGGGAGAAGTAGGGGAAGGGAGAAGAAGAATGAGGGAGGAGAAGGAATAAGAAGGGAAAGGAGTAGAAGAATAAGGGAAGAGAGGGAATAAGAAGGGAAAAGGAGGAGAATAATGAGGGAGGAGAAGGAATAAGAAGGAGAATTGAGGAAGAAAAGGGATTGTAATGAGAAGAAAAATAGGTATAAGAGAGAGACAAAAGAGAATTGATGGAGGTAGAGAGGGAGAATTCGAAAGAGGAATGAGGCATAGGAGAATAATTGATGGAGGAGAAAGAGAGTTAAGATTAAGAACAGGAGGAGTGAGGGAAAGTGAGAGAATATGTCTGGAGAGAGGTGATAATAAAAGCATGAAGTGACAAATTTTCTGGATTACTTTACATCGGGGAGGCTTCACAATAAGGAGGTTTAATGAAGAGGAAGAGGGTACAGTTGGTAAACATGGAAGGGAAAAAGTTATTTAAAAAATTAGATAACAATGGATGTGGAAGAGAAAGAGAGACGAAATGTGAAAGAGAAACATGGGCATCATCATTATTCATCCCGGTGATATAATTACTTCCTAGGCAGATCTTGTTCCATGAGTGATCAATGATCATACCTATGATAAGAAAGTCGCCTTCCATAAAAGTGATCATATTAGAACTATTGTTTGATAAAAGAGATCTTTAAGCATAATTCCATAGAGTAATATTATTCTGCGAACTATTGTTCCTTCAATAATGTCATAAAGAAATTGTTGGCCCTTCTTCTAGTTTCTTGTTCTGAGTATCTTATTTATGTTTAGGTATTGTTTACAGGGTGTCCAATGTGTCCATAAAGTCCCACTCCACCCCCCGTATCTCAAGAACGGCTGAAAATATAGAAAAACGCTAAAACTCGTTTTCCTTAATTTTTGGGGGATTAAGTTTCAGCAAAAAAAAATTGCCTACACTGACCCAGTCAGTTCGAGCAAGGACCAAATGTCACACTTGTCTTAAAATACTTTCGATGTCGACTACTTGTCAAAAGTGTATTTTGAATAAGGTGGTTCTCTTAAAAATTCCAAATTTGACCCCCCTGGGTCCCCCTGGTATGATAAAAATCAAAACCTAGCATAAAAAGTTTCACTCTCGATACAAAGGTACATGGCAGTGTTTTGGCATTTTTCAAAATTGTAATCCGTTCTCTAGATATTTCGAGTGGCTCCTTTTTTTTTGGCGGACCGCGTATGTATTATGATATGATAGGTACCATACTATGAGTGATCTATGAAAATACCTTCATAAATGTTCAAACAGAAAAAAATGTTCAAACAGTTAAGGAATTTTTTTCATATCTCAGAAATGAAAAACTTGAGCAAACTTACATCCTAAACTTTTTGAACAAGAAATTTTCCTCTGCAGAGCTTTTAGATAACTTTCCACTATCCACTTGGAACATAACAAGATATTACTGAGCTACTGGGGAGGTATGAGTACCCGGGGGGGAAGGATTAGGGGGGGGGCCAAATTCCAAGGGTCAGTAGACAGCAGGAAAAGTTTTGTCATCTTACGCTCTCTTGAACTTTCCTGGATTCCTCACTTTCTTCTCAATAATCGCTTCAAAAATGGACGAGTTTTACGATTTTTAAAGTGCGACTCTCTTTGCGTTATTTTTCAATAAAGAATACAGATAAGCGGAGTAGGTATCTCAATTTCGTGAGCCATATTTGAAAACATATACCTACGTATGTATGTAACTATGTATACTTGTATAGGTACAGTGGTACAGTGTGAAACAAAAAACCAAAAAAAAAGTTTAGTCCCGTTGGTGCAAGATTATGTACTGATAAAATTTCCAACCCGAATCTGCAATCATGAGAATACGAATTGGGTCGTCACCATCCAAGTCCTAACCTCGCTGGACACAGCTCAACAATAGAATGGCTCATAAGTATTCAATGTATTCAACGTGCCATTGAAGACGCTGCAGCGCTGGCTCATGACTATCATCATCATAGGATGGCGTCATCGCGAACGATGGTAGCCAGACAGTGGACGAATGACTCAGCACTTCTACCACTGACTTTACAAGGAGGCTAATAATTGACAAGGGCCCCCCCAGAACAAAGCCAATGCTGGTTTACTCACTGTTTATAGTACCCCAGCCAGGCTGCTGGTCTACTCCCTGTTTATAGTCAGATAGTCACCCAGCCAGACTGCTTGGAGACTATAATTATGTCTATACATAAATGACTATAAATTACATTTATTTCGATACTTCTTTTTCATCTTTCACTTTTGCTCAAACCTACCTGAGTTTGGCATTATTTTTTATGGTTAAAGTTGTTTGGTTGGTTCTAAATGGTTCTACAAATTTATATTATCTACTAGCGGGCTGTCGCCCACTTTGCGGGCCGAGGCATGGCCGTGAAAGCAAAAAATCCTTTTTCGCCAATGGCAGGTGTTGTAGTGGGAAATTCGAAAAATTCCGTCTTATTGCACATCTGAACTATAAGACAAAGTTACCTACCAAATTTCAGCTTCCTAATAGGACTTACCAGTTCGGAGAAACAGTGATGAATCAGTCAGTCAGTCAGTGAGTGAAACTCTCTTTTATAAGTATAGATATTATTTACAAATTCTTGTACACACTACAAAGATATAATTATGTACCTATAGTGAAATTATCTAAATATATAAATGTCAAAGTCACTCACTGACCACTGACCACTGACCACTGACCACTGACTGATCATCGCTCTACAGCCCAAACCGTAAGTCCTAGGAAGCTGAAATTTGGTAGGTAGCTTTGTCTTATAGTCTAGATGTGCAATAAGACGGGATTTTTCGAAACTCCCACTACAACACCTGCCATTGGCGAAAAAGGATTTTTGGTTTCACGGCCATGCCTCGGCCCGCAAAGCGGGCGACAGCCCGCTAGTTCAATATGAAACTCACACTCAAAGGCGATGATAATGCTTTGAGCCTACGGCATTGTATTCCATATACCCTTTTCAATTTCCATAAGTTTATTATATTTCATAACATCATTTGAATAACAATAGGTTATGCAGATTACCCGTCATATTCCTAGGATTTGGCCTTAGCTGAGTTAATGTGGAGAAAATAACAAAAACTCGTTTACATAGATTGCTAAAAATAGACTTAAAAGTTTAGTCTAAAAGTCTCCTCGCCTTATTTTTTTTTTTTTTTTTTTTTTTTTTGGCATGACATTTTTAAAACCTAGCGTCTTGATAAATATTTATTTATTATTATTATTAAACAAGTTGGATCAAGTTTTATTTACAAAATAATGACATAGAATATATACATACATAGATATTAAAATTAAGAAACAAAACTTGATCAAGGGCGGTGCTAATGCCAACGGCATTCTCGACCTGAATTTTATTTGATAATTTTACTTCTAAATGATTCCTGAGTACTTTTTTAAACAAAAATATTACATACAGGGTGGTTTTTTTTTCGACCAAATTTTTTTCTAAATCTTGAATAACTCAAGTTCGGTTAATTTTTTCGATAACAAGAAGAATGTGTTTGTGTAATGAATACACGCACATTCAATTGGCATCAAAAAAATTTATACAGGGTGGTTCACAAGTGAAATAATGACTTGATTTTTTTTAAAACCGAGTTTTTTTAATTTTTTATTTAGGATTAATAATTCTCGTCTAATTTTACACATTTTTCGTTAGTCAAATCGAAAAACAAAACTAAAGTGTTGTACAGGGTGAGACACAATTTTTTTGTAACACCCTGTATATGGGCAGTCAAAGAGACGCAAAATTAAATATAAAAACTAAATATGCAAGAAAATTTTTGATTTTTAATTAAACTAAAAAGTTATGGTGTTTTAACTAATATTGTCGCATGGACCACCCTGTAGATATTTTCTTAAACCATCATATGGGTAGTCGAAACTGTCTAAAATTCAACGAGGAGTCCAAATCTGAAATAAAAAAATTAATTCAAAAAGCCATGCTCAATTTTGTGTCTACACCTACCTACTTTTTATTTCAAGTTTTAAAATCATTCAGTGTGGACACCAAATTGAAAATGGCTTCAAATTCGTGTTTTTAACTAGTTTTTCCCACATGATCCGAAGTGTTCGTTGAATTTTATACAACTTAGAGTACCTACATGATAGTTTAAGAAAATATCTACAGGGTGGTCCATGCGACAATATTAGTTAAAAAACCATAACTTTTTAGTTTAATTAAAAATCAAAATTTTTCTTGCATATTTAGTCTTTATATTTGATTTCGCGTCTCTTTGACTGCCCATATACAGGGTGTTACAAAAAAATTATGTCTCACCCTGTACAACACTTTAGTTTTGTTTTTCGATTTGACTAACGAAAAATGTATAAAATTAGACGAGAATTATTCATCCTAAATAAAAAATTAAAGAAACTCGGTTTTAAAAAAAATCAAGTCATTATTTCACTAGTGAACCACCCTGTATAAATTTTTTTGATGCCAATTGAAAGTGCGTGTATTCATTACACAAACACATTCTCTTCTTGTTATCGAAAAAATTAACCGAACTTGAGTTATTCAAGATTTAGAAAAAAATTTGGTCGAAAAAAAACCACCCTGTATGTAATATTTTTGTTTAAAAAAGTACTCAGGAATCATTTAGAAGTAAAATTAGCAATCGAGAACAATTATTTTTGGGGATTTTGTGTTGGATGGATGGATGGGAAGCACTGTTCTACCCAGTGACCCTACCAATTAACAATCCCTCAGACGGGGGCATACTGAATGCTCAAACCATACGCCAGACCTCAAACATCTGCGAATACCTCTTGTTTTATTTTATCCACAAAACAAACCACCTATCCCTATAGGACCTTTTTAGGACCTTTTGTATTTGTCATTCACTACAGCCTCAACTACTGTTAGGAAATTTTTGCTGACAAGTATGTGGTAAGATTTTTTTTTTATGAATGAAGAAATAAACATCCGAACACTTTTCCAGGAAATTGTGATTATGTATAAATGGAGTGGATATATACATAATATATCCAGAGGAAGTAAAAACAAAATGTGTATCTTTTCCCTTTCTAAAAAGACGAAAGAAAAATTTACCTTTCTCTCATTTTCTAAACAATATACTAAAGTAAATAGAAAAATAACTTTCAGGAAAAAACTTGTATCTTTACCTTTTTTTTTCTTCTTTTTTTTGTTTAAAAAAAGTGGATGTATGTGCACTTATATAGGTTCAGAAAAGTACCTTTTTTTCACGGAGGGAAAAAATAAAGATGTAAGAATATAAAAATTCAATTTTCACTTTATTTCCCCAGAGCTGAATACAAGGAGGCTCATATTTCCTCTCACCACTTGTCTGCTTGCTCATTAAAATAAATTAAAAAGTTGCCGGGGTTATTAAATTATTAAAATGGCTATTTGCGGCCCGAGGCATGGCCCTAGGTTTATCTTTACTACTAACCTAAATATCCATACTCTACACAGTGAGGCATTGCCATAAATCGTTTCGGTCTGGAACTCGGCATCAAGGCTGAAAAATATTCTTATGTAACAGCTTGATAACTCATTACATGATAACAGCTACAGTAACTCATTATTCTTATTGTGAGTGCTAGGTACTGCTAGGTCCAGCCTTATCACTGCGACGCGACGTTCATATTATACCTTTTGTGACATACCTACTCTTTGACGCCAGAAGTTTTATCATTGAAATTACTAGGAACTTCTACAGGGTCTCCCGGATACAGATGCATATATTTTGAGGATAGGTTCAGCCCATGGACTATCACATAAGCGAAACTTGGAGTGGGGCCTTTTGCTTCGGGAGTTATTCCTGTATTTCCCACAGGTCTAGAGGTCACTTGGATCCATACACGTTTTCAAAGAAATGATAACCATTAAGTGAGTTTTGACTTCATGTATGGATAGTCATGCATTTTTCCCTTCAAATGCAGTTAGTTGCATCAAAAAATATTGAAAGACCAGAGAGATATTTAATCATGTTCAATTTTTTCCCCGAAAATTTGATTTTTCCCTTTTTTTCCCTTTCGTGAATTTACATAGATTAGTATAAAATCTCAAAATTGCCACGTGTATACAATGTGAAACAAGAACGAGGAAGTATTCTATCCATAATTGGCAGTGTTTTTCCATTTCCTTCAATGGTCGAGAAAACTATTCATAAAGCTCTAATTAAAAACCCACGTACCCATTGATCCAAGTAAAAAAGAGAGCCACTTAAGCGGATCTCAGAGAGTCTTGTAGGAGCCCTCCTTTGTCCTCCTCCTCTCTGATAATTACCAATTAAATACCCCTCAGCTCTCCTCAATTTTCCTCACGAAACTTCTGTATAATGAATAGAAAACAAGAGAGCACTTGTCCTAGATCAGGACTTCTCAACATTTCTTTTTTTTCGGGGGGGGGGGCGGAGGTATCCTTCCCCGTTATATGATATGTGAATATAATATTTTAACGACGAAGGAAAGACAGTTTCTGCGACAGTTGTACAGAAATGAAAATCACCGAAACTTGCCAGAACGGCCGAACCGTGATAAACAGGAAGAATAGCCAACGGAAATGCCCAAAAACCACTGGTTCGGTTGCGGGTTGGTTTCTTGTGCCACAAATCTGATGAGTGGGGAAAGATCCTAGGGAGTGGGAAGCCTCATCACTCTTATCAGCCACCCGCTGTTCCAGAGACTCGTAGTGGGGAGCTAGATTCAGTGGCGTAGGAAGGAGGGTAGTTTTGGGGACAAAACCCGTCCCCCTCTAAATTTTCAAGAAACCCCCCGCAAAATAAATACGATGGAATATACGTAGTCTCTTTCGTCCCCCGAAATGTAGGTCTAGCTACGCAACTGGCTAGATTGCGGGGATTATACACATGACGTGATGACACACGATTGTCTTAAGTGGCAACAATGCTTCAGTACGTCAGCGTACTGTAAACTAGATGAAAAAGGTTAACAGACAGGCAGAAGGAGAAGACTCGTTTTGTTGTCTCCTGTTCTCAAGAAGTTGCCTATGCATAGCGGATCTTCTGGAAAAATGAACGGAAGGCAGTTTGGACACCGCTGTTCTATTTTGTAATCTCGAGTGCACAAGTTGACTCTGAGGACGTGCTTTTTTGTCGCGAGGCGTAACTTGTGAGAATAGTTGAAATTAAATTAAATTATGTCACGATTTTTCAGGACCTGTTCCTTTGTTAATTAATCACTTAACTTTGTATGAAATAATAGATTGAGAAAGTGTTCTTAGAAGTCCGATGCAACAAGGTACTTAAATCTCCATAAATTGCCTACCGTACAGAAATTTATACTGCCCGATTAGGACTATTAAGCCCAAATATTCCAGCAGTAAACTCAAGACTCATTATTATGTGGTAAAAATCCCAAATGGTAGGATAACTTGTTATGTCCTGGCTGAGTTTCGAACCCGCGACCTCTGAAATCTTTGGATTTACAGAGTGCCGCCTTTACCACTGAGCTACCGGGAGAAACTTCCCGGTAGCTCTTGTTTGGGAGGATAACTTGTTTCAGATTTTATTGTATTTCAACACAACGTAGGTATTGTTAACACATTACAAACAAACATAAAATATAGTACTTAAGATTAGAAGGGGTCCATTTCGCCAGCACCACCACCTTTAAAATGTAATGTTTTTTTTACATGGCTAATTTGTGCTTATTTTGTGCTTCTTTGTGCTTCAAACCCGTGCGTGTGTGTGTGCGCGTGTGTACCCATGTGTGTATGTATATATTATGTATGTATATGTATGTCAGTAATTTTGTAAAAGTGTAGATGTTACATAAATTAAGTTAAAAAAAAAAAAAAAAAATTAGAATAGAAAAAACTAATACTAGATACAAGACGAGAGTTAATAAGCAACAACAAAAATTTATGCTGCATCTAAATCGGGACAGTCGAGAAACTCATGGAAGGAGTAAAATGCTTTCTCTTTTAGATAGTCTTCCAGGTGCTTTTTAAAAGCTTTGTCAGGTAATGCTCGGATGGAAGTTGGTAGCTTGTTGAAAAACTGGATGCCGTGGTAGTTACTTCCATTTCTCGCGGCGTTTACTCTATGACGGACAGGTACCAGGTTATTTTTGTTTCTTGTGTTATATGTATGAAAACTTTCTGAGGTTTGGTGCGAGGAAAGATTAAGTTTTACATTCAGTAAGGACCTCAGAATAAATAGAGATGGGAGTGTCAAGATACTGAGCCCTCTAAAGAGTGGTCTAGCATGGTCACGGCTCTTGGCATAGCTAAGTAAGCGGATCACACACTTTTGGATAGTGAAGAGTTGCTGACAGGCAGAGGTGTGTCCCCACAGTAGTACACCATATGAGAGGATTGAGTGTATAAGACCGTAATATGCGTTTTTCAATACCTTTTCAATACCAATAAGGAATATTTTCTTATTTGTGTCATCCAGGAGGAACGAAAAAGTTCCATGTATCCATGTGTTATGTCCTGGTTGGGTTTCAAACCCGCGACCTCTGGAATCTCTGGATTCACAGTGTGCCGCCTTTACCACTGAGCTACCGGGAGAAACTTCCCATAAGGAGCCAAGTTCGACAAGGCCCGAAGAATTCTTTCGAGTTAACGGTAACGGTATTGGGATTTCGACTTAGCAAGATTTTACTGAATTAGCTAAAATTTGGTACTGAAAATTCATCACTGTTCACACGTAATTGCAACAATAAGGCTGTTAATTGCAGCAGTAAGGCTGCAATTACGTAAACAGGTTGGAGGGACACTGCATACAGGCTAAAGACCTATATCCAGGCACTCCGTACATCTTTGTTTAAATTGTTTCACACTTGATCTAGATCTAACTGTAAAACAATTCTTAGGAACATTTTTTTTGATCTGTTTCATTTTTGAATTGTTTCTCCTTTTGTTCCGAACATGTCCCACAGGAGCACACACAAATCTTTGTGTGTGCTCCTATGGGACATGAATGCTATAGCATTTCGAGTTTGGACATGAATGCTATAGCAGTGCCCCTGAACGTGTTACAACTAGAAATAAATTTATTTCTTGTCAGTTAATGATTCTTAGCGTACATTGCAGCTGTTGTCATTAGGAGTTCCTTATTACTCTACTGAAATATCAGTAGCAGAGGGAAGACGGTTATTAAATACTCGCTGAAGACTAAACAAGAGTTCAGCAACACATCTGTTTCCAACGGGGCAATGTTATTTACTGCTAATGATATCTGCTTCAGCCGCGTAGCAATTAGGGAGGCATTGTGATGGAAATCTTGTGACTGGGGTTCTTGTTAGAAAGTTTGCCAGGCTTAGGGGTGAAACTCGCTGGTTTTCATAATATTGTAGGTCAATTTCCTATACAAAAAGGATGATTAGATTTTTAAAATCATGATCACTTTATTAATGGTTGAGGATGAATGTAATAAAAGGTCAGAGCAAAAAATTATTTTAGGGCATCATAAAACACCCACTAATTTTGTTCTGAAAATTTGTACAAAATATTAAACTATTGGATGATGGATGTAACAATAATTAGTATTGTATTTTTTTTTTGTATTATGAATCTCTGACAAAAAATGTGTGTAAAGTACCTAAAATGACCTCTTCAAAATTATTAATAACAATGAGATATTTACGATAACAAAACGAAGTTTGAAAGAGTTGAAAGAAGGTAAAGAAAGGCCATAGGCATTTTCTTTACCAATAATAATAATTATAGCAATTGTCTCTCCTTTAGATAAATTCTTTTAATCCGCCACTGTCAAATAATTCACTTCTTAAGCCATATAGTTTCTCCTTGAGCAGATTCGGGAACAATAATTCCGAGCACCGTATGCATACTAGAAACTTTTTCAGGAAACTTTTCCATAATTCTTTTCTTATTTACTGCAGGAAAGTCGAGAGAACAGTGAATTTTAAGTATCTTGAACCATCTTTGCCAAATTACAGTTAATATTCCGTATTTTACTCGTACAAGAATGGTATGAAAATATAAATAATATTTCTTTTTGAAAGTTTTAGCTAAAAATGTCTACTCATTATCTTAGCGAACTTTTTATACTTTACATCATTATGTATATCGAAGCAGTACCGTATAAATATAACTTAATAATGGTCTTTTTTTCTCTCTCTCTCTCTCTTTCTCTCTTTGAATATTAATGTTTCACAGCCTTTTTTAATTCTTAGTAATGAATCAACCCCTATATCAGACTCAGGTCTGTGTTGTAACTTGCCCATGTACACTGGTGTCAGGTGGTTACCGCGCTAGTCTGGTAATCCAGGTAGCGTAGGGATCCGTTGGTTCGAATCCCACAGAGTGCACGATTTTTTCCTCATTAATTTGAGTTTGTGACCCCATAATAATAAGACTCTGAAGGTTGGGTGGTAGAAAATACTTTGAGCATTAACCTCGCCTAGTCGCCTGGTGGCTACTTCCCACTAAAGAGTATTATTATAAATTATTATTATCATGTAGGTGCTGGATCTGGGTCGACATGATGGGCGCAACGGAAGGTATCCCTTAAAAAAATATTAGATCCTTTTTTTTACTGAGTCCTCCTTTTTTCATTTTCCTTTTCCTAAACATACTCGTGGTTGGAATTGATCAACCTTATGAGCGCAAATTAAAAAAAACCATTAGATTCTTTTTTACTGACTTCTCCTTCTTTCATTTTGCCTTTTCCTAAACATACTTGAGGTTGGAATTGTTCAACCTTATGGTTGAGGTTGTTTAAAGTTCTGACACGTATACTTCCAGATTTACGGCTGTATATACCGCCGTTATAATAATATAATATATTATGATTCAAACATATATCACTTAGAGCAAAACTACCACATATCATGCCAATTCCACCATGTATATACGTTCGCATACTTCCAATTAAAATTTGTTAATAGAATATTTTTTACACTAATCACTTTTTCTGCTGGGACATAAACTACCGGAAAATGAGGTAGACGGCATTTTTCAAATTTAATTTTCTGCACCGATAAGCTTTTCAACGAGGTCATTATCGAATACTGCGGAGCGTAACTACAGGTTGTTTCGGAAATTCTTCTGGAATTCAAGTACATTATAAACTTTAAAAGTTTTTTGTAAAAAAATAAATAAATAAAAATCATGTTTAGTATTAATATTTTTTATAAGAAAAGAAGAGCAACATTTTATTTCCACAAATAATAATTCCATGTCCGTGAGATAAGCACAGATACATAGGTATATCAGTATATCATGGTGCGGTGGTGAGAGGATTAAATGGACGCCCAGATCCAATATCTAGGACCCTTTAATGTCCATTATGATTCTATTTGATTTTAACGTCCTCATTTGAGATAGTCAGGACGGGGATTTCACCCTCCATTTGCCGGGAATCGTATTATTATTATTATATAACTCTTTATTAAAAGGACATAATTATCTACTTATGTATAAGCTGGTAACGATGAAAATTAATATACAAAATTTAGAGCAAGAAAAAAGATAAACAACATAGATAGGATAAAAAATATATACAGATATCCTAACTAAAGGGCAGGGTTATTGCCTATGGCAGTCTCTTCCACCCTACCCTTATAACCAGCTATAACCCACATTTACCTCACGTTGCCTGGGTAGGGCCGGAAATACCAGCCTCACGTGTTCGGGGAGAACAGAATTTTTTGTGTGTAAACTTTTTTGTGCAATAGTCACAACTATTACGCCACGGAATCTACCTATTTCATTTTAGTAATTATGTTTGATTTTCATTTTGAAAATATAAAGGTTCTCAATATAGAGATCAGCAATGCGATGGATATTCTGCCTTCTAATTTTTTTTTTTTTTTTTTTTTTTTTTTTTTCTCGATTCTTCTTCCTCTTCAAAATCCCATTTTGCTTATTTGCATATTGTTATTATTTTCAACGTGTGGGGGTTTTTCCTCTTATTATAACAATGTGTTCTTTCTGACGCTGGCGAAAAGTGTGTTAGTGGGAGATTGTGTTGGCTGTTAATATACAGGGTAGGTGTGGAGGAGGAGGCGAAGAAGGAAAAGGAGGAAAAGAAGAAGGAGAAAGAGGAGGATGAGGAGGAGGAAGAGAACACTCGACACAGTCTGTTGTGGAGTGCTTCATTAAAAAGATAAAAATCCTTCTCCCACGGGAAGAGTGAAAAAGAGGAACGAGTGTCATAGCATAAATTACAAATTGTTAAAATTGGAATAAAAATAATTATTCAGTAGATGGATCCATAGTAGGGTGGGCCGAAAAAAGCGAATTTTTGAATCGAGAATTTTAATAGCAAAAAAAAGTTGCAGCATGGTCAGACGTTTCCAAAAATATAATTTTGGTCGAAATTGGATCTTATCTTCCACTGCCGCAAAGCGGTTGAAGTTTGGCGAAAAAGTCGAAAAATGGCATTTTGGACCCCACTTTGAGAAAATTGTAAAAATAGCAGATGAACATCTAAGAAGCTCAAATTTGTTTCAAATTACTCAATATGTGTTCTAATTTTATTTTTAGACTAAAAATAATGAGCTTTTTGAGCTCTGTTCTGTATACAGGGTGATCCAAAATCATGAAATACCACTTTTTCATGTGATTTATATGGGGTACTAGCGGGCTGTCGCCCGCTTTGCGGGCCGAGGCATGGCCGTGAAAGCAAAAAATCCTTTTTCGTCAATGGCAGGTGTTGTAGTGGGAGTTTCGAAAAATCCCGTCTTATTGCACATCTAGACTATAAGACAAAGCTACCTACCAAATTTCAGCTTCCTAGGACTTACGGTTTGGGCTGTAGAGCGATGATCAGTCAGTGGTCAGTGGTCAGTGAGTGTCTTTGACATTTATATATAGAGATATTATGTTTATATTTATTTAATTATTTGAATTAATCCTTCGACATTGGCAATTAAAATCATCAAATATTAAATATATGATAGTGCTGGACAGTCTGGATGATATTTGCACTCTTCAGATATACAGGGTGGTCAATTTTTTCATAAATTATGATGACTTTTTTATGTAATTAGTTCATGGTTTTTTTTGTACATGACAACCATGTAAATATTATGCTAAGCACTTTTTAGGGACATAAAATATAAATAAGGATTATAAAAAGGATAATAAGACAGTCTCTTATCCAAAATATTCCGTATGGAGCCCAGGTGATTGATGGAAAGTCTTGGGTGGAAGGAAATTTTCACCCAACACAGTGCACCTTGGGAAATATCTCGTAGTAACATTGGAGTGGCAGCATAAACAATAGTAGTCAACAAATTATCTCTACATAATAATTATAATGATATAGTTGATCGATAAGGTGGCGCACTTGTAATCTTTAACCTGGAAGTTGGTGGTTCAAGTCCTGGATTCAGCGTAGATTTAGTAACTCGATTTTGAGTAGTTGTGATATCATGAAAGTGATTAACACAAGTGTAGTAACTTTTTTTAAATGATTTAGTTGTTTGCTAATCAGTAGAAGTTCAGTAAATTTGCTTACATTTCTTTAGACACTAAATACAATCTCTTCCAATGATTTTCCACTGGGCACAGTAGCCAAAATCCCCCAAAAAACACTACGTGTAAAAATAGTCGTCAAGTGTTGGAATGATTAAAAAGAACTGATATCAAAAAGGTCAATTTTCTATGTGCTGAAGGAATTTATTTTTCACGTAATAAGTCTCTTGATAAATTCAACCAAAATAATAGCCTCACAACAACAATACAACTTTGAGCAAACTTCGATTTGGTAATTTGAGAATTTAACCAAAAAATAGCTACACAACAAAACAATGCTCTTGTAAGAACAATGTTGCATAATTACAGAACCATTGTTCTTACAAGAGCATTGTTTTGTTGTGTGGCTATTTTTTGGTTAAATTCTCAAATTACCAAATCGAAGTTTGCTCAAAGGTGTATTGTTGTTATGAGGCTATTATTTTGGTTGAATTATCAGGAGACTTATTACGTGAAAAAATAAATTCCTTCAGCACATAGAAAATTGACGTTTTTGATATCAGTTTCTTTTTAATCATTCCAACACTTGACGACTGTTTTTACACGTAGTGTTTTTTGGGGGATATCACTACTTTTTGATTTAGATGAAATACTCTGATAGATGAAATAAATTGTAATCAACAAATAAAAGAAAAAAGACTTTTATTTTAAGGTTGTTGTGATACGCAGTATTATTATAAGACTATCATATAAAATGTTGGGTAATTTATATTGAACTAGTGCCGTTCTTGAGATACAGGGTCGGACCTCCTGCCTAATATCCATACATTTTGACGTATAACTTGTTAACCGTAAATTCCAGAAAAATAAAGTCTGTTGATAATAACTCCTTGTGGTAAAACCTTACGAACAAGTTAAAAACTTGATTTGTTTTTTCGATACTTTTTTTTTTTTTTGTCCGGCTGCCTGACGAAACCGACCAGAAACTAACATCAAGTTATAATATGTCGAGTTATAAATTGTTCGACAGGTCTTGCCATAAGGAGTTCTTATCGACAAATTTCATTTTTTATAGTTTATTTACGGTTAACAAGTTATACGTCAAAATATATGGATACGCAGGACGTTCGACCCTGTATCTCAAGAACGGCAAGTCGTAACTCACTGAAATTTGTTGTAATGAATTCTCTCAATGACACCTTTAGACAATATTCCACAAGACACACCATTCTATTTAAGATTTTGAAGTTGGTCCATTTCCAGCCTGACTGGGGCTGTGTAGATATACGGGTTTTAGCGTTTTTTGATATTTTGAGTCGTTTTCGAGAAACCCAGGCTTGAGCGAGACTTTATGGATGTCCTGTATTTGTATGTAGTTATTTGTAAATTTTGAATGAGATCTACGTAATTTACGATTCAAAATACAAAAGTATTGATCTAAATAAATGCTTTATTTAGACTGTCAGTGGCCAGCCTCCGTGGCGTAATGGTTGTAACTACTGCGCGTAGTCCAGACATTTCGAGTTCCATTACCGGTTGTTGCAGACTTTTCTAATATTTTTTCCCCCTCTAAACAAGTGAGTCTGGAATCACAGCCCTCCAGGCTGGGTGAGGTAAATGTAGGTAGCTGGAACGATTCCCAGCGAATGGAGTGTAAAACCCTCCCCTGACTAGTTCAAATCAGGACGTTAAAACCAAAATACAATCAACTGGTCACAATCGTTTTAAAATTAATGAGGTTGGTGTGATAAATGGTGCTTCTTTTGTGGGACTTAAACCAGTTAATAATAATGAAGAAAAAAACATACCTATTTAATCTTAAAATCCATTAACAATAATTCATTAATAATAATCAACTAGTGTTTTAACCATGTATTGAAAAATTAGTAATGAACTCGTTAAAAAAACGGACAATTCTGTTTCGTGGTTTTGTTTACAATACAATATTAATTATATGACCAATTCGATCTTGGTAAAATAAAGAGAGAAAATGAAAGTGCCGAGTATTATTATGTGTTCAGAAATGTTGACCCATATATTTGCCTTACTTCGAGTTGCTAAACATGGTGTCATTTCAGCATAATCGGTAGATATAAACTGAAGAAGTGAGAAATTGTACTAGATATACATTTAATAATTATGAATTAATATAGGCTAGCATACGAGTATATCCATGGAATATACCCTGAAAATTTCAGCTCGATCGGACAAAAATGCAACATATATCACGTTTCATACATAGGTAGATGAATAGTTAGATTGTGACAAATAAATTAATATTGATGGAGTTAAACCATACTCACTTCGTTCGAAATTAAACGGTCATAGGAGGTTGACTCAAACTAGCAACTACTGTTTTTTTTTCTCACGAGAATACCGGACATCCAAAGTACAGAGTAAAAAAAAAAAATCTACCTAGCCGGGATTCGAACGCAGGTCACCTTGCAAACTTTGTAATTTACCTACACCAGTCGACGACCACCACAGAGACTGCTCAATACATAATATTTTATTATATTATCATTTGATCTGCAAATCAATATTTTTGCTTCTTACTGGCCAATATTTTATACACTGCTCATAATAATATAGATCTAGTTTACCTCTTGATGTAGAAACCTTTTAATGAATTTATAAAAACGTAATATTCCCCCTCTAACAAAGCGGTCTGTTGGCAGCTTGGATGAAGCAAAGACAATTGGGTCAAATCCATATTTAAAGTTCTATGTGCGGCGAAGATTTTTTTGTTACTCTCATTAATCATTAATTCAGTTTTTTATTTTTGTGTCTCACACTGTCGTTGATTTTTCTAAAATTTTATTTACATCATATTATAATTTTTCCCTAAATTAGACCTTTAGAAAGAACCTTCAGTCATAACACGTGGGATAACTAGGCGTGACTCCAGGGTTAATTATAGGTATTCCTTTAGCGGACTTTAAAATACTTTTCTACTTTTTTCAACCATCTGAAATTAA
The DNA here is from genome assembly GCA_024516035.1 of Bactericera cockerelli. NCBI lineage: Eukaryota > Metazoa > Arthropoda > Insecta > Hemiptera > Triozidae > Bactericera > Bactericera cockerelli. Next base: position 14,953,705 of record CM044961.1, read on the forward strand.
GTGATCTCATTCCTTTGACTAGACCTGTCTAAAAAACACCAGAAATACATCTCTAGGATAACAATAGACGGCTCTGGGCTCCATAATAAGTATTCCTTTCAAAGACTATAACTCAAGTTCGGTCCAGTGTAATACTTTAATTATATTTTTATATTTTTTTATGGTAAGACCTTTCGAAAAATACCACAATCGCAGCTCCAAGATAACCAGGGGCGGCTCTGTGCAACTTTCCGGTTTTTTTTTAGAAGGCTATATCTCCTATCCTATAAAAATAAATACTTAAAACTCTAAAAGGTATGCAGAGATAAAAATTCCCTATTCAAAAAACGTAGCTCACGTCTTTCCAGGATAAGCACACGTTGCTGTACCCTTGAAAAAAAATTGGTTGAAAAAAAAAAAAAAAAACCCCGAAAAGAAAAATTTCATGAAATTCAAGATTTTCGGCGTGGAAAAAAACGCCCTTTAAATTTTTAGTGGGAAACCCTGGTTTCTTTAAAAACCCCAATTTTTTTTGCGTTTTTACAATTTGGGAAAAAAAAATTTGATTAAAAGTTTGGGGAAAAGTTTTGGAAAAAAAAAAAAAAAATAAATATAATTTTTTTCGGTTAATATAGGGGTGGTGGGGGTTGCGAGCGTGTGGGATTATAGTTTGAAAACGCCCCCGTTTTGGGGAAACCAATTGTTTCGGGAAATTTTTGTTGGGCCCCCCATTTTGGTTGGGGTTAAAAATTTGTTCCCAATCCCCAATTGATTGCATTTTTCAATTTAAGGATTTTTATTTAAATTTTTTTTTAAAAACCCACGGAAATGCCCAGAAAAATCTTTATACATTTTTTAAACCCCCTTTTAAGTTATTTTGCCTCAAATTTTTTTTTTAAATTTAAAATTATTTTGTTTATATGTTGTAAAACCCACCAAACCTTGATTATGGAAAAAAAAACTTTTTAAATTTGCAGGGGGGAAAAAGAATGTTGGTGTTTCTAGAGGATAAAAAAAAATGTTGTTGGGGGGTTGGGAGGGGTTGCCGGTGGTGTGCCCCAAAATACACATAGTAGTAAAATTATATATTTTTTTTAAATAAAAAAATCCCGGGAAAAAAAAAGGTCAAATAAAAGGAAAATTGACCCTAAGGGAAAAAAATTTTAAAAAAAAATTTTAAAGGGTTTCTTTGGGGGGGGAAAAAATTTTCCCTTACAAAAGAAAACCCAAACAAGGGCCCCATAGGAAAATATTTGGGTTAAGAGCGTTTAATATTTTTAATAAAATTTTAAAATTTTTAAGTCCCAAAAAAAGTGTTAGAAAAATTTTTAAAACATTTTTGGTAATGTACAAAAAACCCATGAAACAATTAAATAAAAACATTAAATTTAAAAATTTGACCACCCTGAAAATTATGGAGCCCAGGTGATTGATGGAAAGTCTTGGGTGGAAGGAAATTTTCACCCAACACAGTGCACCTTGGGAAATATCTCGTAGTAACATTGGAGTGGCAGCATAAACAATAGTAGTCAACAAATTATCTCTACATAATAATTATAATGATATAGTTGATCGATAAGGTGGCGCACTTGTAATCTTTAACCTGGAAGTTGGTGGTTCAAGTCCTGGATTCAGCGTAGATTTAGTAACTCGATTTTGAGTAGTTGTGATATCATGAAAGTGATTAACACAAGTGTAGTAACTTTTTTTAAATGATTTAGTTGTTTGCTAATCAGTAGAAGTTCAGTAAATTTGCTTACATTTCTTTAGACACTAAATACAATCTCTTCCAATGATTTTCCACTGGGCACAGTAGCCAAAATCCCCCAAAAAACACTACGTGTAAAAATAGTCGTCAAGTGTTGGAATGATTAAAAAGAACTGATATCAAAAAGGTCAATTTTCTATGTGCTGAAGGAATTTATTTTTCACGTAATAAGTCTCTTGATAATTCAACCAAAATAATAGCCTCACAACAACAATACAACTTTGAGCAAACTTCGATTTGGTAATTTGAGAATTTAACCAAAAATAGCTACACAACAAAACAATGCTCTTGTAAGAACAATGTTGCATAATTACAGAACCATTGTTCTTACAAGAGCATTGTTTTGTTGTGTGGCTATTTTTTGGTTAAATTCTCAAATTACCAAATCGAAGTTTGCTCAAAGGTGTATTGTTGTTATGAGGCTATTATTTTGGTTGAATTATCAGGAGACTTATTACGTGAAAAATAAATTCCTTCAGCACATAGAAAATTGACGTTTTTGATATCAGTTCTTTTTAATCATTCCAACACTTGACGACTGTTTTTACACGTAGTGTTTTTTGGGGGATATCACTACTTTTTGATTTAGATGAAATACTCTGATAGATGAAATAAATTGTAATCAACAAATAAAAGAAAAAAGACTTTTATTTTAAGGTTGTTGTGATACGCAGTATTATTATAAGACTATCATATAAAATGTTGGGTAATTTATATTGAACTAGTGCCGTTCTTGAGATACAGGGTCGGACCTCCTGCCTAATATCCATACATTTTGACGTATAACTTGTTAACCGTAAATTCCAGAAAAATAAAGTCTGTTGATAATAACTCCTTGTGGTAAAACCTTACGAACAAGTTAAAACTTGATTTGTTTTTTCGATACTTTTTTTTTTTTTGTCCGGCTGCCTGACGAAACCGACCAGAAACTAACATCAAGTTATAATATGTCGAGTTATAAATTGTTCGACAGGTCTTGCCATAAGGAGTTCTTATCGACAAATTTCATTTTTCTATAGTTTATTTACGGTTAACAAGTTATACGTCAAAATATATGGATACGCAGGACGTTCGACCCTGTATCTCAAGAACGGCAAGTCGTAACTCACTGAAATTTGTTGTAATGAAATTCTCTCAATGACACCTTTAGACAATATTCCACAAGACACACCATTCTATTTAAGATTTTGAAGTTGGTCCATTTCCAGCCTGACTGGGGCTGTGTAGATATACGGGTTTTAGCGTTTTTTGATATTTTGAGTCGTTTTCGAGAAACCCAGGCTTGAGCGAGACTTTATGGATGTCCTGTATTTGTATGTAGTTATTTGTAAATTTTGAATGAGATCTACGTAATTTACGATTCAAAATACAAAAGTATTGATCTAAATAAATGCTTTATTTAGACTGTCAGTGGCCAGCCTCCGTGGCGTAATGGTTGTAACTACTGCGCGTAGTCCAGACATTTCGAGTTCCATTACCGGTTGTTGCAGACTTTTCTAATATTTTTTCCCCCTCTAAACAAGTGAGTCTGGAATCACAGCCCTCCAGGCTGGGTGAGGTAAATGTAGGTAGCTGGAACGATTCCCAGCGAATGGAGTGTAAAACCCTCCCCTGACTAGTTCAAATCAGGACGTTAAAACCAAAATACAATCAACTGGTCACAATCGTTTTAAAATTAATGAGGTTGGTGTGATAAATGGTGCTTCTTTTGTGGGACTTAAACCAGTTAATAATAATGAAGAAAAAAACATACCTATTTAATCTTAAAATCCATTAACAATAATTCATTAATAATAATCAACTAGTGTTTTAACCATGTATTGAAAAATTAGTAATGAACTCGTTAAAAAACGGACAATTCTGTTTCGTGGTTTTGTTTACAATACAATATTAATTATATGACCAATTCGATCTTGGTAAAATAAAGAGAGAAAATGAAAGTGCCGAGTATTATTATGTGTTCAGAAATGTTGACCCATATATTTGCCTTACTTCGAGTTGCTAAACATGGTGTCATTTCAGCATAATCGGTAGATATAAACTGAAGAAGTGAGAAATTGTACTAGATATACATTTAATAATTATGAATTAATAGGCTAGCATACGAGTATATCCATGGAATATACCCTGAAAATTTCAGCTCGATCGGACAAAAATGCAACATATATCACGTTTCATACATAGGTAGATGAATAGTTAGATTGTGACAAATAAATTAATATTGATGGAGTTAAACCATACTCACTTCGTTCGAAATTAAACGGTCATAGGAGGTTGACTCAAACTAGCAACTACTGTTTTTTTTTCTCACGAGAATACCGGACATCCAAAGTACAGAGTAAAAAAAAAATCTACCTAGCCGGGATTCGAACGCAGGTCACCTTGCAAACTTTGTAATTTACCTACACCAGTCGACGACCACCACAGAGACTGCTCAATACATAATATTTTATTATATTTATCATTTGATCTGCAAATCAATATTTTTGCTTCTTACTGGCCAATATTTTATACACTGCTCATAATAATATAGATCTAGTTTACCTCTTGATGTAGAAACCTTTTAATGAATTTATAAAACGTAAATATTCCCCCTCTAACAAAGCGGTCTGTTGGCAGCTTGGATGAAGCAAAGACAATTGGGTCAAATCCATATTTAAAGTTCTATGTGCGGCGAAGATTTTTTTGTTACTCTCATTAATCTTAATTCAGTTTTTTATTTTTGTGTCTCACACTGTCGTTGATTTTTCTAAAATTTTATTTACATCATATTATAATTTTCCGTAATTAGACCTTTAGAAAGAACCTTCAGTCATACACGTGGGATAACTAGGCGTGACTCCAGGGTTAATTATAGGTATTCCTTTAGCGGACTTTAAATACTTTTCTACTTGTTTCAACCATCTGAAATTAAGTGATCTCATTCCCTTTGACTAGACCTGTCTAAAAACACCAGAAATACATCTCTAGGATAACAATAGACGGCTCTGGGCTCCATAATAAGTATTCCTTTCAAAGACTATAACTCAAGTTCGGTCCAGTGTAATACTTTAATTATATTTTTATATTTTTTCCTATGGTAAGACCTTTCGAAAAATACCACAATCGCAGCTCCAAGATAACCAGGGGCGGCTCTGTGCAACTTTCCGGTTTTATTTTAGAAGGCTATATCTCCTATCCTATAAAAAATAAATACTTAAAACTCTAAAAGGTATGCAGAGATAAAAATTCCCTATTCAAAAACGTAGCTCACGTCTTTCCACGATAAGCACACGTTGCTGTACCCTTGACAGAAAATTGGTCTGAAAAAAAAAAAAAAAAAAACCCGTATGAAAAATTTCATGAAATTCAAGATTTTCGGCGTGGCTAGAAAACGACTTTAACTGTACGTAGGAACCTCGCGCTTTCGTGAAACACAATCTATTTTCGCGTCTCATTACGAATTTGAAATAAAAATTGATAAAAGTTTGCGGGAAGTGTGCGAAAACAATAAAACAAAATACATATAAACTCTGTTTCGTGTTAATATAGGCCGGTAGGCTGGCGCTGCTTGACGAGCGCTCGCCTCCCGGCGAGCTTGATAGATGTAACGTTCCCTCGCTATTCAGCGAGAGAAAAGCCATTGTTTCAGGTACATTTTTGCCTTTGAGCTACCAGTTGTTGTTGTTAATTTGTTACCAATACCCAAGTGATTTGCATTTTTCTAATCTGAAGGACTTACCTACTTTATTTTTTTTATGAAACCACAATTGGCATGAAAGACCAGCATAATATACATATGACATATTTTATGAACCCATTTAGTTATTTTTGCCAAATCATAACTTTTTTTCCCAATGGAAATAGGTGTAATGTATATGTATGTACAACCTCAGAAATCCATTCGCCATTATAAGTCATTAAAACTCTTAAATTGCAGAGGGACTCAAAGAACTAGTTCGGAAAGATATCAAAAGACGCGATATAAAAAAAAAATCGTTGTTGGGAGGGTTCGGGAGAGCTTCGTCGCGTGGTGTAGTCACCTAATACACATAGTAGCTAGACCTTATATAGTTATTTTAATAATAATAATGCAGGAAATAGAATGGTCAAACTATAAGGTAAAATTGCAACAACGATAAGGGAATAAGTTCCCTATACAACATATTTCACAAGGTGCATTGTGTTGGGTGAAAATTTCCTTCCACACAAGACTTTCCATCAATCAACTGGGCTCCATACGGAATATTTTGGATAAGAGACTGTCTTATTATCCTTTTTATAATCCTTATTTATATTTTATGTCCCTAAAAAGTGCTTAGCATAATATTTACATGGTTGTAATGTACAAAAAAAACCATGAACTAATTACATAAAAAAGTCATCATAATTTATGAAAAATTTGACCACCCTGTATATCTGAAAAGTGAAAATATCATCCAAACTGTCCAGCACTATCATATATTTAATATTTGATGATTTTAATTGCCAATATCGAAGGATTAATTCAAATAATTCAATAAATATAAACATATTATACCCCATATAAATCACATGAAAAAGTGGTATTTCATGATTTTGGATCACCCTGTATACAGAACAGAGCTCAAAAAGCTCATTATTTTTAGTCTAAAAATAAAATTAGAACACATATTGAGTAATTTGAAACAAATTTGAGCTTCGTAGATGTTCATCTGCTATTTTTATAATTTTCTCAAAGTGGGGTCCAAAATGCCATTTTTCGACTTTTTCGCCAAACTTCAACCGCTTTGCGGCAGTGGAAGATAAGATCCAATTTCGACCAAAGTTATATTTTTGGAAACGTCTGACCATGCTGCAACTTTTTTTTGCTATTAAAATTCTCGATTCAAAAATTCGCTTTTTTCGGCCCACCCTAATCCATAGTTATTGAATTTCTCATGAGGAAAGAGTTGCAAAAAATTAGAAACCATACCTTGATTGAAAAATTAAATTGCAGATATTGTTTTCAAGAGACAGAAGTGTTGACTTGACAGCCTTATTGGGTGTACCAGGCCAATTTAATCTGTTTGGAAAAGCTGCTGAACCCATTATGGGCCATATTTTCATTCTGAAACTACCTGTAGATCATGAGTTAGATGGTAGAGATTGCCTCAGGCAATAATCCCGCCCTTTGTGATTTACTCGTATGTAAATAAATTTCCATAAAGAGTTTACTACTACTATACTAACCTCCAAGTATTTATGACTTTCTATTTCTTCTCTCCCTTTCTCTTCTATTCTATCGCTCTCTTCTTTTCTCTCTCTCTCTCTCTCTCTCTCTCTCTCTCTCTCTCTCTCTTTCTCCTGTTTTTTCTTCTCTCTCACACTATCTATTTCACCAGCTATTTCTTTCAGTCTTCTACTCTCTTCCTCCTCTACAAGTAAGTATTTACAAGACGGTCTCTCCTCCCTCTCCCTCCTCTTCTCTCCCAGTCTCTCCACTCTTTGCTTAAGAGCATGCTTGATATCTCCATCAACTTGCTTGGCTACAACATACGGGTTAGCTGTGCCCACAGGGTGTAAACTAAAAGTGCAAGGTAAAGAGGAAAGTTCAAAGGTGGTAGAAAAACTAAAAATAATACTATCGGAAAAGGTAGTCAATCTTCTAGTAATTTTCAATTATATTTATTTATGTGTACGACTAAGACTCAAAATAGTTCCCTACACTACCTGGATTATCAAACTAGCGCCTTAACCATTTGACTACCAATGACATTATAATGTTACTGGGTTAATTTGGGTCAATCTTATTAGGTTCTTTGATGTTACATCCCTACTCAGACTGGGTGAGGACAATGTGAGTATCTGTGTAGTTTTTAGTTTTTTTTTTTAAAGTAGAGAAATTTTCAGTATTTGTTCACTAACATCGAACATTAGTAGAAGAAATATGTTTGTGGTTCAAACTTTGGAATATTATTTGAGGTTTCAAGGATCTACCCTCAGGCTAGCGACGTGACTCCTGAACTTGGATTTATTACAGCTACTAAAGACGTGTTTTCCGATAGCTGGAAAAGTTTTCCACTGGAGTTAAGGGACATAAATATTTTTTTCGTAGCTATTCTACAATCGAGATCAGGAGCTGGATCAATAAGTGCGCGAATTTGTAACCGGAGGTCCGTGATTTCACTATCTAAACCTAGTTCCGGCAAACATAGACACGCCGACCTCCGTGGCTCAGTGGTTAAGAGCATTGTTTGATGACGCGGAGGTTGCGGGTTCGAATCCCGACCGGAGCGGAAAATTGTGACCGAGTTTTTCGTTTCCGAAATGGCATGGATGTAAAAGTAAAGTGCCCTGAAGTAATGCGAAACCGGTTCCAGGGCACAATTACGTTTTAAAATAAATTTAAAAAAAAATCCAAAAAAGAAACGCATGACGAGTCGAGTTACCATATTTTTTAATAAAAATAATATTATGATAATCATTAATTTTTTCTTTTTTTATTTACTTAAATGCCTGTCTAAATATCTTCCCATTTAATTGTTTATGGACAACGGACAATGGACATGGCTAGGTATGAAGTATCTTCTATCTGTGTGAGATCTACAGGAACCCATTCCAGAAACAATCTCCACTCTCTAAATCCCCGAATCTCCGTTTCAGCCGTCACACATCGCACTCTGATTAGTTATTAAATTAACCAATCATCGGAGTGCGTTGGAAAGGAGATTTGGAGAGGAGAAAGTGCTTTTGGAACGGGCCACAGGTCTGTACAGTTCATAAAACTACACGTACGAAGTACTTCTAGGGCAGGTAGCTGAGAGTAAGACAGACACTCTGTGTAGAGAAAAGTAAACGCTTTCCAGCGCTTTCCATTTCAGCACATTTCACACTTGGTTTAACATGCGCTTTCTCCTCTCCCCGGCCGGATGTTTACAATTTAATGCATTGGTAATACATTGTGGTAGGTGTGAGAGTATTTATGTTAAACAGGTATAAGAGTAAATTCGCGCTGTTTCTCTCAGATTGAGAGGGACAAGATACAAGTTGAGGAAGTATGAAGTTGAAGATGGATGTGGTGTGTTCCAAATTTAGACGGAGTTGGCTTTGAAGATGGAATCGAATGTAATTATTTTTAATAAATTATAATTTCCTTGTTTGAAAAAAAAAGTATACGAGTAAAGACACGTAGATAGCTGAGCTGTAATGTTTTGGTTAGGGTACTTTCAGCCGATTTACTTGGTATAAATAGGAAGTGTACTAGCAGCCTGCTGGGGTCTACACCATAGCTATCAGACAAGAAGAGGACCAGCACAACTCTATTGTCTTGCCACCCCATTGACCAGCAACCTTCTCCGTGTAATTTTTGCATGGAGAAGAGTAGAAGACATAACTATTACGTAATTAAAGTCTGACAGTCCTGGTAGAATCTGTTTCAGGTAGGCACTTTAAAAAGTAACACTTATAAACTCATAAAAAAAGAATAATACCTTAAGTAATTTTATTTGTGTTAATCACTTTCGTGATGTCACAACTAGTCAAATCGCTTTACTAAATCTACGCTAAAATCGGGACTTGAACCACCGACCTCCAGGTTACAAGTTCACCGCCTTATCGATCAAGCAACTGAGGTCGGTGAAAAAATAATAATACTACTTTGCAAAGATTTATTAAAAAAAAAAAAAAAAAAAAAAAAAAAAAAAAAAAAAACAAACAAACACAAAAAACCCATGATGATGTATACTGTGTCAGATGTAGCAACTCGTTATAGGGAAGTTCTTTAAATAAATTTCATTGTTTCTCTCTTTGCAATATCGGTGAAACATAGTTTCCCAAGTCTGGAATCGAACGCGAAACCTACTGCTATAACCAAGATTTTATCCTACCATGAAAGTTAACTAGGCCACCTGTATTAACAGTTAACAGTCTCTTTAGAGCTGACACACAGAGGAGATCTAGGAAGAATAAAGGTTTTATTTTTAAGCTTAAGTTGTAGCGGCTGTTGACACGCATACTAAGTAAACTATGTTATTATTTTCTTCTGATCTCTTCATTGATAAATATAATATTATGTATTATTTGTACGTAAAGAAATCTAAATATTATGAATAGTAGGCCTAATTGCTCACTAAGAAAAAAAATATGAAATTACAAAATTGGACTGTAAATTGGAATACCCTGTATAAGTGCAGCTTTCATTTATTTCGAATTAACAGAAATCACTACCCAATTTAATAATCCCATGGGTAAAAACTTCAAACTAAATCAGATTAGTAGTCACTGTGGCAGAGTGAGTTAGCGCGCTAGGCATTGCACACATGGTGACCTGGGTTCGATTCCCAGCGGGGGAGGATTTTTTCTGCTCTGTAATTGGATGTTCGGGGTCCACTCATACCTCGTGAGGAAAAATGAGTAGCTGCTTTGATGTGAAGCAGCGACCAGTGGCAGAATCATAGGCAAAAATAATAATACAAGATATTGTAAATTAAAGTGGTAAAGTCCTATGATTCTGCGCTACCCACTAAAATTGTGACATAATAACACAAAGAAAAAGCATTATTTATTATTATTATTATTAAATCAGATCTGTTATTTGAAGAAAACATATATTTACGAAATTGAGCCGTTGCACCCTGCTCCGATTATGTCTAAAAAACTAATATCTGGAATAATATTGTTTGTAAAATAGATGAGTACGTTCTATAATATTAAATAATAAATCTAGACACGTGCCGCCTCCAATAAATAAAGGAAAAAACAAAAGTCGAGATGGAATAGAATCGCTATCCCTGAATAATGGTGTTTACTTTCCAGCTTGAGCTATACAGGGTGAGCCACTAGTTTTTCCGAACTTTTTTTTTATCATACAAAGATGAGTGTTTCACGGACTTTAATATTTCGTAGCCATGAAACTGGAGCTACTGTAGACGCTTGTGGTCTGTGTTATAGCCTACCCGTACCCGTCCCGTAGTATGCCTTATCTCTGATGGGCGAGAAGTGACACAATACTTCCCATTATGGTGCTGGGTTAACACGAGCGCACCGGAAGGTATCCCTTACAAACAACACCAATTTTGAATAGAATTTTTGTCGGCGCGAGGGTTCGAACCCTACAAAAACCGAAACGAAATTCATTTAAAAAAATTTAAACTTTTAGTAGGCACCTACTACCCACCTCAAGCTTCTGAACTGTCAGTTCTACCTGACTGAAAGAGTAAGTAGATCTTCGGGGATCTCGAAACAGCAGCTAAAATATACTTTTCACTCATCCGTTTTCACTGATAACGTGGTAGGTTAGCAATTAAAAGTAAATCAACCTTACCTACAGTACCTACTAGCCTTTTTAACTATAAATCCATGCAAAATTTCAGAGATCATTATGAAAATTAACAAGAACACTTCAACGTGAATGGTTCACATTGAATATTTCCGACTTTCCATTTTCGATATATTCTGAGTTTTCTCTAGTAAAACCACATACTCGTACCTATGTACATTATCTCCAAATATTCTCAACGGATTTTCTTCAAATTTAGTTTTAATTTTTCTTCAATATTTTATTGCATTTTTTTGTATAGGTGCAACGAAAATTTCTGTAGAAGACTTCATTTTTGCATTTTCTACAAACATGATTATACCATTATGACAAACAATATCAGACCCTGTATATTTTACACGTAGAGGAAATCCCTGTGACCATAATTCATATCCTTCTCTCTTTCTCTCTCTCTCTCACTCTCTCTCTTCTTATCTCTCTACTCTTCTCTTCCCTCTCTTCTCCTCTTTTATGAGTTTTCCTTCTTTCTCTTTTTATCTTCTCCTTCTTCTCTCTTTATCCTCCATTTTCTTCTTCTTGTCTCTTCATATTATATCTCAATATTATTTTTCTCTCTCTCTCTCACTCCAGACCTGTCTAACTTCTTCTCTCTCCGTTTATCCTCATTCTCTTCCATACTCTTTTCCTTTGTTGTAATATCTATTCCCATCATATTTCTCAGTCTTCTCTCTCTCTCTCTCTCTTTTCCTTCCTTTTCCTCCAGAAATTCTCCGAAAACCTCTCTTTCAGTTTTTTTTAGTATTATGAGTAATAGCTCATATTATTTATTTTCTTATTTACGGCGGTATTATTATCTTCCCAGCGAGAGTTTAGAATATTATATGGAAATAAATTTCCAGGTTCCTCCAGTTTATTTTTTTTCTTGCCTCCCATTCGGAAAATTCAGTTCTCTTTTTTCTCCAGTCTGATGGAGTAAAATTATGAAGTCGGTTTTTATTACAGGGTGAGGTGGTCTAGTTAGTTTTTATAACTTTACTTATCAAGGTTGAAGAAGTTAGCAAATGGTGCTATGTTATTAATTAGCCACTATAAAATATATTTTTTACGTCTCTTTGACATCTGGGTCATTTTATGTAGATTTATATTTTACCATGTTATCCTAATTTCCATTTTTTTTTTTATTTTTTTTTTTTTAATTAAACCCCAATCATGCATATTGTTTGGTTATTGGAAATTATACCCGTCCAAAATTCATAGACCTTTGTTGAAGATGGTTTGCTACAAAACCTGAGCGCGTGGATGAAGGTTTAGAGTTACGAATAGGTTAAACTTGATATTTAGTGGTTTTCCCCGCAACTGGAGGATGAAGAGGTCCGGTCTGCGAAGAGAGTCGATAGACCATCAGTTGTTAAAACCTATTTTAAGCAAAAAAAAAAACCCCTTGAGTTGTTCCAGTTTATTTTCATCGCCTACCTCGGAGACTTGGAGGTTTAAGCGACTTTTCCAAGCAGGGATTTTCCATCGCTCAGAGCCCATAATAAACCATGGTGATGGTGACTTGGGACAGTGTTGTCAACTTCCATTTTAGTTTTGAAAGGGATTTCCCTGGGTCTCGCAAGACAAGCAACTCACAACTTGTCTTGATAATTCCTCGAGAAATGGCTACGAGGGAAATGATTACTTTTGCGAGGAGAAAATAAAATACCCTTGCTTTTGTGTGTATTGGAAAGGAGTTTAGTTTCAATACCGCCTGCCTGTTTTCTTCCTGTTATTCAAGAAAATGTTAAAAGGTGGTTCTATTCATTTCGTGTCGTTTATTCAGTGGAGATGGAGGAGTCAGAGAAGTGATGGAGGTGTATCGGGAGATGTTCTCTCTCCTATTTCCTAATGGAGGAGTTTGGCAAACGGACTCCTTAGGTAAAGTAAAAATATCAAGCGAAACGGTCGTATCAGACATGTTAGTTTTTAAAATTCAGAGAAAGGACCATCAAAAAAGTTATCACACTTGTTTGAATCGCGGTGTTGTATCACAAGAACTCAAACTGGCCTTTACCTAATATTTTATTTCATTGGTACTTGAAACTGGAACCAACCGACCTCCAGGCTAGGAATCTGCCGACTAATTGATAGGGGAGAGGGGGTAGTAAGGGGTAGAGGGTAAATGATAGAAGAGCTTGAGATGAAAATTGACACCAAAAAATTGACCCTAATACGACCTACGGTTAAAGAGCTATAGCGAATTCGTGCTTCAAGGAATTTGTAATGCTTTTTACATTTACTGCTACTGACTTCGGTTGAGAAATATTTTAAAAAGAGAAGACTGAAGTTGGAAGAAAGAGGAGAGTGAGACTTGTGCTGTTCTGTGTCGGGCCATGTAATATGACACCACTCCCTGTCTCCGGATGTTCACTGAATGAATGAGCACAAGACATGTGCGAATATTACACTTCATTTTTATATCGCACCCTCCTCTCACTCCCTACTTTTTACTCTCTCCCCAATATATCCTTTCCTCCATCTACTTTCTCATCCATCTTTTCTCTCTCTCCAATATCTTCTCACTCTCCATCTTCTGTCTCCTCTCTCTACTCCTTTTACTCTCTCTCTCCCACAGTATCTTTTCCTCACTTCCTCCTTTGTCTCTCACTATCTCACTCATTCGTTCTTACTCTTTAAACTCCTATTGACAATCCCAGCAACACTCCCTCCCCCTCGTTCTCTCTTCTCCTCATCCCTCTCACTCTCTCTCTCTATTTCCCCTCTACCCTCTCACTCTCTCTCTATTCCCTATCCCCTCTATTTCCCCTCTACTCTCACTCTCTATCCCTCTCTCCCTCTTCTCTCTCTCTCTCTCATTCCCTCTTTTTTTCTTTCTCTCCATCTCTTTCTCCATTTCTTTCTATTCCACTCTCACTCTACTTTCTAAAACTCCCTTTCCCCCACTACCATCCTCCCATGATATCAATATTCCACTGTCTTTCCTACTCTTCATCACTCTTAGCTCTTATTGACAAGCTATGCAGAGATTGCAGAGGTGACAAAACCAAAATCACATCCAAGAACTTATCCTTTCCTCCTTCCTCTCCTCCTTCTATTTATTTTTCCTCTGTTTACAGCTATTCTCTTCCCTCTATCATTTCCGCAGTTCTTAAATTTGTTTGCTTTTACTGAGTTTTTCTGCCATTTTCTTCTTTACGCCACGCTATGATTTTTATTTCGCATTTTGAGGAAATAATTTTCAAAATACCTTACAACAATAATTTTACTGATTTCTCAATATTGAGTAGAGTGTATTTTAGTGAGCAGGGTTGGTGCAATTTCTGTCATTCTAAGATTGTTATCAGGATGAGATATGTAAAAAAGCCGTACGATAAATAAAAAAACCTAACGTACCACCTGGTTACAAAGCCTCTACCATATCAATTGATCTACCAAATATACTACTCCATGTTTATTAATACTCTTTTTCCCAATTGAGAAATTTCTATCAGGACCCAATTTCTTCTCCTCTGTTAAATAATTACCTTATATTATTTTGTCATTATTTAACTTGTTTCATTAATTTTTTACGTCATCACTTTTATTTACTCCCTCTTTTTGGCCTTCTTTGATGTAAAATAATAATAACTCTTTTCCTTAAAATTCTCTCTCTCTTTCTCCCTTTTTTTCTCTCCTCTCTCTCTTCTTTATTTCTCTGTCTCTCCTTCTCTCGTATATCCTTTCCCTCAGTTTCTTTCTCTCAGCCCTTCCTGCTCAATTTCATACCTCCTCTCTTCCATCTCCTCTTTCCCCTTTATTTTTCTCCCTCATTCTTCCGCTCTGTTCCCCAGTAATTTTAAGTCAAGCGAGAAATTTATTAAATTCTCCCTCCTTTTTCTTCACTCCCTCTAGTCTCCTCCCTCCTCTTCCTCTCTCCTCCTCTTTACAATCTCTGTCGTACACCTTGTCCTTCTTTTAATCCTTTCCTTACTTCTTCCACTTCTTACATGCCTTTTCTTTCATCTTCTTTCACTTCCAATGCTCTTTATTTCAGTCGTATTTTTTCTCCTTTTTTTTCTTCCTCCCCCGTTTCTTTACTCTTCTCTCTCTCTCTCCCTCTCCTGGTCTTACTTCTCCCTTCCCTGTATTCTCCTATCCTAACCTTTTTCTCCTCTTGTCTGTTCTTACTCCTCTTCATCTTCTCCTATTCTTACTCCTCTCTCCCCTTCTCACTTCTTACATTCATATTCTTCCAGTGACTTCTCTTTCTTACTTCATATATTCTTCTTACAACTCGTATTACCTTTCTTACTCTCCTATCCCCTTTTCCTCCCTCACTCCTTTCTCCTCCTCCTCACCTCATATCTCCTCCCCATCCTCTTCCTCCTAATACAGCCGGAGGCTCCCTCCCTCTCTACCCCTTCACCAGTCTCCAGTAACTACGAGGTTTTCATCACCTCTATTTTCCTCACTAAGCCACGATGTTCTTGGTGCGTCTGCTTAGCAGGCGAACAGATCTTGCATTCGGTGGTTTTTTAAGAAATTGAGATGCATATATTTTTGCTACAAAAGACTTACATACTCGAGCGCATGAAATTTACACAAGCTACTACAAAGGACACAACAAAAGTCTGAAATGTTCAGGGGCCCTTGTCAATTATTAGCCTCCTTGTAAAGGCAGTTGTAGAAGAACTGAGTCATTCCTCCACTGGCTGGCTACCATCGTTCACGATGACGCCACCCTATGATGATGATGATTCTAAAAAGTCTCTTCATTGTCAGGAGGTCATTTGGATTTGATATGGTGGAAACCCGCAATCAAGCTATTTAGTGTTAAGATTCACCTCACTCAGCCTGGGTTCAGCTAGGAACAGTCAGCATCGCTAGGACTCTAATTTCCAGTGAAGCATACGTAACAGAGAATTTCACAGGTTACTCAACGAGACGCGATGTTTGGACATTACAATTTCAGTGATCTTACCAAGAAAAGTAATTCAAGTGATACACTCGACAAGCCAGGAACGCTAACAATTCATCTGTTTCGCAGTGGCGTGGCGTGGTCAAAGGTTTAGTGTAAGACCTAGAATAAGTGTTAGGATTAGAATAAGAAGATATTTACATTATTGAGCTACCAAAAGTAAGTAAGTAGATCGAAGGAAATAAACATGCATATGCAATTATGCATAACATGCATTTCCCGACACAATGACCATACTTCATAGGTGTGTCCCTTAGTGTGGGATGACGACAGCCAAAAGAAACTATCATAAGTTCAGTTAAAAATATTATGAATTATGTAAACTGTCATTGTTATATACAATTATACATATATGTGAACCGTTCACTTGTCATATATTTAAAAAAATAAAATAAACTTACCTTCACTTAAAATCAAGTTCAATTTTGGCCTGGGCTTTTGAAGTTTAAAAATATTTATCATCTTATCGTAAAATCCCTTTTCTTCACTCATTTTTCAAAGAAGAGCTTTCTCAATACTCAGCATGCCCAGTACATTCTCAAACATGGCGACGCGCCGTTCACCTTCGACAGCTAACGAGCGGCATCCCTTCGGTTCATAATATCGCGCTCCCGCTTTCTTTGATACTTTATTATTTTTCCTACCCGAGGAGGCGTCTCATTGGATCCTCCTCGAATAGGATATTATTGCATGCCCCGGGCCAACTTACAGGAAGCGCTCATCTGAGAGAAATGTCACACGTTGGTATGAAAACAAACATCTCCAGGAGAAGTAAGCTTGGAAATTAAGGTGAGCGTGTTTATTTTTAGGTGGAGTTATTTCTTGCTACTCCTCCATGGCGATGATGAAATTCTTGATATTTCTTCAGAAATAATAATAATAAGAATAATAATGTTTTTCTTTGTGTTATTATGTCACAATTGTAGTGGGTGGCGCAGAATCATAGGACTTTAGCCACGTGCAAAAAAGGTATTGGCAACAAAGTGTTGTGTTTCAGATACTATAAATTAACAAAATAATATATTGGTAAATACTATCTCTGTCACCATCACCAATAGCTGTACAATACAGTCATATTGGTGACAGATATCTGGTGATATCCTTTTTTCTCGGAATTTCAGTAAAACTTCAGTAGAATGGTTTCATGAAAAAATCAAGTGAGGCTGAAACCCCTTTGCCCTTCTTGCTATAGACACATTTTTTGAGCGCTTTCAAAAAATATTCTGTAAAACATTTTCCACAGCTTTCCTGTTTCCGGAGTATTTTCCGGACACCCTCTGTCCCTCTCACTCCTGTCCCTCACCCTCTGTCCCTCTCACTCCTGTCCCTCTCACCCTCTGTCCCTCTCACTCCTGTTCCTCACCCTCTGTCCCTCTCACTCCTGTCCCTCTCACCCTCTGTCCCTCTCACTCCTGTTCCTCACCCTCTGTCCCTCTCACTCCTGTCCCTCTCACCCTCTGTCCCTCTCACTTCTGTTCCTCACCCTCTGTCCCTCTCACTCCTGTCCCTCTCACCCTCTGTCCCTCTCACTCCTGTCCCTCTCACCCTCTGTCCCTCTCACTCCTGTCCCTCTCACCCTCTGTCCCTCTCACTCCTGTCCCTCGACCTCTGTCCCTCTCACTCCTGTCCCTCTCACCCCTGTCCCTCTCACTCCTGTCCCTCTCACCCTCTGTCCCTCTCACTCCTGTCCCTCGACCTCTGTCCCTCTCACTCCTGTCCCTCTCACCTCTGTCCCTCTCACTCCTGTCCCTCTCACCCCTGTCCCTCTCACTCCTGCCCCTCTCACTCCTGTCCTCTCACTCCTGTCCCTCTCACTCCTGTCCCTCTCACCCGTGTCCCACACCCTCTGTCCCTCTCACTCTTTTCTCGCGAGTAATACCTTTTACAAATTATTTCTCTCCCTCTTTTGCTCATTTTCTCTATCTCTTCTCACTCTATCCTCCTCCTTGTCTCTCACAAAATCTCTTTCTCTCCCCTCTCTCCACCTTCTTCCCGACTACTTGCCCCCCTCTCTCCTCCTACTCTGATGTACTCATCCTCTCTATTCGCTTTCAACCACCTCCCTGACCTCATAATCTCCCACTCATTGACTCTTTCTCCTCTCCATATTTCTTCTACTTTTCCTTTAATATCTTCCATATTGTTCCCATTTCTCTCTCATCATTCCATTTCTCCACACTAAAGTAAAAGTTTCTCCTCACTCACATCATTCCCCAATTGTTCTTCCCCTCTTCTCTCCTAATCTCTCTTTCTATCTCTTCTTCTCATCCGTTTCTTTTCCCTGACACCTGTTCTCTGCTATTCGTCTTCAATAAATCAATTCCTTTCTCCCTCTTCACCTCATTCTTATTTCTCCCATCCCTCACTATCCCCCTTTTTCTCTCTCACCCCCTAATCCTTCTTTCTCCCATCCCTTTCTCTCTCCCTCTTTTTTTTCTCTCTCTTTCATCTTTGAACTTTGGTCCATTACTTTGAAATCATTATCAGATAGAACCTTTTACATTCCGCTTAACAAGTCCTTTTCATCATAATGAGCTCTTCACTTTGCACTTTCTCATAATATGTATGTGGGAACATGAAACATTTATCAATGAAGGAGAAAGGAAAAACGTTTCCTCGTTTTCGCTTACATTGTGAGCACCTTTTGACCTTACAAAGGACTCCATTAACTTTTTGGAAACAAAATGAAAGCTGATTAGAGTTTTGCTTAACTGAAAGTAAATGAAATTTGAGTATGGGTTGAATAAAAGTAAATGCAATTGAATCTGGGTGAAAAATGTAAATGAAATTGGAGTCTAGCTTGAATAAAAGTAAATGCAAGTTGAGTCTAGATTAATAAGTGATGAGTCAGTTTGTGGCTTGAATAAAATTAAATAAAGTGACAGTTGTAGTCATAAAGATTTGATCTGATAAAAGTAAATGAAGTTGATTCAGTTCTTTTCTTGACTAAGAGCTTTTATACACAACCAGTTTGTCACTCTTCTGAAGAAAAAGTTTAATGACTCTTTAGTTGCTTCATGTCTATTGAAATGGGATGCCACAGACGATAATCAAACACCTCGCCGAGCTGTGAAGAACCCGCTATACAAAGGAAGAGACATAACTTACTTAGAAACCAATTTCAAATAAGTTACTAACAGGTTTCAACATAGTTGTGAACTGGTTCGTGTAGACGCTGAAAGTAAATAAAAATTAGAGTTTGTCTTCACAAAAGTAAATAGAATTTACATACATATCCGAGTCCACTGTCAATAGACGGTTCGGTGTGTGGGGCCTTGTCACCCTAGATATCTTCCAACTTTTCTTTCTGGTTGAACATTTTCCACCATATTAATAAGTATCTACCTACATCATCTATGATCATTAGTTTATATACCTCATCCGGGTTTTTCTTTTGGTCTTTTTACTTTTATTTGCAAATGATACATTCTCTGTTGTCTTAGCATCATTTTTCTCATATTAATGAGACCACAATCGAAAAAAAGCTTATTCACACCAAATCATTAATGCAATTTTGATAATTTTGTATATTATTATAATGGAAAATTATACTAAAAATAATGTACCTATTGTTATGCATTAGCTAATAACCACGAATGGATAATAGCCAAAATTACCATAATCCAGCCATATCGTTTATTTTCAGTCAATAATATATTTAATGGGCTGTTTTGCGCGGTCTCGTCCTTTTTTTATACATAGATTCTCTCTGCATCAGCATAAAAAAGTATTGCTAAATTTTTCAAACAAATTGTATTATTAAATTTGTAATAATATGGCCATCATCACCAGAATAAACTAAACAGTATCATCCTCATCATCTCTAAATTTTATTACTCTGTAATATAACTTTTTAGATACTTTCAGCATAAGATAATGCCTACCCATAAAAAATATGTAAACGACAGCAGTTAAGTTGATCTACACTTGCAGCTTTACATTACAAAGTATGTAACTCGTACATCATTTTTTATTATTACTAAAATTTTGTATTCATATTTATTGCCATGACAATAATGGTTCCATACATTCAAGCTGGATATGTAAAAGGTTGACTTGTCTACAGGGTTGACGTTTACAAGGAATCTTAAAAAAAAAACTACGCATAAAAAAGCAGGGTACCTAGTAATTTTGTACATAAGTAGAAAATTATATGTATCATACACATAAATAGAAAATTATATGTAACCATTAAATATTTATAAACTAAAATAATATAATGTGTTATTCCAACAATTTTAAATTCAAATTTATAATGACGGATGACGGCATTTAGTACGAGAGAGATTATAATCTCAAAAGATAAATCTCTCTCTCTCTCTCTCCCTCTCTCTCTCCTCCATTACATTGAACCGAAAACTAAAATGTTTATAATGATGAGTGCTCTCAACAAAAATTCAGTGTGAGAGAGAAATGAGAAAAAAGATAGGAATAGATAGCACAAGAGAGAGAGAGAGGGAGGGAGATAAGAGAGAGAGAGAGAGAGAGTAACAAATATACACAATTACACGTCATGTACACATAACGAGGTAGACCAACAGAAAATATCCGCTAATGCGAGAGGAATAATGTATTTTAATAATCAGAGAGAGAGAGGGAGAAGAGATTTTGAGAGAAAAAGAGAGATAGGGGAAGCAGGATGGGTGTAAAATGGGAGATAAAGGGACAAAGAGATGGAGAGGGACAGAAAATGTTGACGCTAATGCAAAATGAGAAGATAGATGACACGCAAGAAGAAGAAAAAGATACATGAAAAAGAGAATAGATAAAAGAACAAATTTAAAAGAAGAAAAAGGAGAAAAGTTAAAAGGGGGATGAGAAAAAGTAAAGGAACAGAAAACGAAAAAAAAAGTAAAGAGAATGAAACAGATGCATTAATGTAACAAATTGGGAAAACAATGTTGAAAAAAGAAAAGAAAAAGATAAAGTAGAAAAAAGGAGAGAGAGAATACAATGGAAGATAAGAAGATTTATAAAAGAATTGTTGACGAAGAAGAGAAAATAAAGAAAAATAAGACACAGATGGAAGTCACAAGAGAAAGCATTAGAGAGAATACATAGTCACTAATGTGATAAAAAAGGAGGTCTATGTTAAAATGGGAGGGGACGGAATAGAAGCAGAAGAAGACAGGAGAAAGCTTAGTGGGAGGAGGAGGAGGAGGAGAATGAAGAGAAGGTGGAGGAGGAGGAGGTTGAAGAGGAAGTGGAGATGAGGAAGAGTTGAAAATGAAGAGGGATTAGCGAGCGACAAGAATGTAGACACTAATGCGAAAAATGTCAGACGGAATAAAAATGTCGACTCTTGAAACCCCTCTCTGAAACCACTTTGTTGTGGTTCAACAAACAGGGTTTGGGCGGGAGATTATTTTAAATGTACTATAATACTCGTATATCATACAAATGTAATATACTTTGGGTTTATAATAATTTTAATACAATATTTTAATAGGTAAAATAGGTTGTAGGTTCGTTTAAAGCTGGGCTTTTTAAAATAATTACAAAAAGATTAAGACTTCTTACGAATTTAAATCATGCAAGAACGGGTGATTTCTGTACTGCAGACCTCAAACAAAGTGATTAGTTAAAGTACATATGATTTCTATTTGGTGAAGCAAAAGGCTCTACACAATATTTGGGGTAGCGCATTACTAAGAACCTCTTTCACTTTTAGAATTTATTTAAAATTATTGTTTATACCTACTCTAGTAATACCATCACTGGTCGTTACTCAAAGAAGTAAATACTCATTTGTTCTCAAGACCTTTGAGTGGGCCCCGAACATCAAAGTTTCGAATTATTATACATCCATCCAAGTTCATAATTCTACAAAATAATATCAAAGCTTCTCCTCAGTCATAACGCCCCAATGTATTGAGACCATTGACTTTGTTATCTATAGTCTCGTAAGATACACCTATGTCCTATACCTAGGTGTATGGCTGGAGGTATGTTTATGGCTACAGAGACAGTATTGTTCAGGAAATAGTTAATGAATTTGAGATCAGATACTTTAATTTCAGAGGTGAAATTCATATGGCTTAGATTTATTTGAAATTGAATAGCACTGTTGTGTTTCCCATTGTACTTCGACAGCCAGAGTTTAGGATTTCAATGCTGTCAGGAAATCTCTGTGTTATCGAGCTTGGGAATGTCTTTGTTTAAGAGCTCAGATTGGCCTCCTCCATTTCGGTCAGAAACACTTTTGTATATTATACAGGGTGTCCTTAAAGTTCAACCCACCCCCCGTATTTCAAGAACGGCTGAAATTATAGAAAAACGCAGAAAACCATAATAAAATTCTTAATTTTTTGGAGGTATAAATATCAGCAAATGGACCAACTTTAAAATCTTAAATGGAATGGCATGTCTTGTGACATATTGTTTTAAAGGCCTCATTAAGAGAAGTTCATTGCAACACAACTGCAAGGAGTTCACATAAACAAAATTTATCCTTCTGAAACTTACGGTTAACGAGTTATAGGTCAATCGTTAACAGTAAAATAAACTTCTATTAATGAGGCATTTAAAACAATATGTCACAAGACATACCATTTCAATTAAGATTTTAAAGTTGGTCCGTGCCCAGACTGACTGGGGCAGTGTAAGCAATATTTTTTTTCCGAAACTTATACCCCCAAAAATCAAGAAATAAGGGTTTTTGCGTTTTTCTATATTTTCAGTCTGAGTTTCGTCAAAATAGCAGCACAAAATGAAAAATGTTTTTTGTAAAAAAATTCTAAATTGTAACTCACAATACAGGGTGTCCCACCAAACTTGGACACCTCAAATTACTCGGCCCCTGAAAGAGTTTTTGAAAAAATAAAAAAATCTAGGGTACATGTGCTAATTATGCGGTTTTAGTTGTGAATTTTTTTTTATACAGGGTGGTCCAAAAGTCAGAAATTGAGGTGTCAACTTTCGATTTTTAAATGGATCGACCTGAATTTTATTTGATAATTTTACTTCTAAATGATTCTTGAGTACTTTTTTAAACAAAAATATTACATACAGGGTGGTTTTTTTTCGACCAATTTTTTTTCTAAATCTTGAATAACTCAAGTTTGGTTAATTTTTTCGATAACAAGAAGAGAATGTGTTTGTGTAATGTTAACACGCACTTTCAATTGGCATCAAAAATTTTTATACAGGGTGGTTCACAAGTGAAATAATGACTTGATTTTTTTTAAAACCGAGTTTTTTTAATTTTTTATTTAGTATTAATAATTCTCGTCTAATTTTACACATTTTTCGTTAGTCATATCGAAAAACAAAACTAAAGTGTTGTACAGGGTGAGACATAATTTTTTTGTAACACCCTGTATATGGGCAGTCAAAGAGACGCAAAATTAAATATAAAGACTAAATATGCAAGAAAAACTTTGATTTTTAATTAAACTAAAAAGTTATGGTGTTTTAACTAATATTGTCGCATGGACCACCCTGTAGATATTTTCTTAAACCATCATATGGGTAGTCGAAACTGTCTAAAATTCAACGAGGAGTCCAAATCTGAAAGAAAAAAAATGAATTCAAAAAGCCATGCTTAATTTTGTGTCTACACCTACCTACTTTTTATTTCAAGTTTTAAAATCATTCAGTGTGGACACCAAATTGAAAATGGCTTCAAATTCGTGTTTTTTACTTGTTTTTCCCACATGATTCGAAGTGTTCGTTGAATTTTATACAACTTAGAGTACCTACATGATAGTTTAAGAAAATATCTACAGGGTGGTCCATGCGACAATATTAGTTAAAACACCATAACTTTTTAGTTTAATTAAAAATCAAAGTTTTTCTTGCATATTTAGTCTTTATATTTAATTTTGCGTCTCTTTGACTGCCCATATACAGGGTGTTACAAAAAAATTATGTCTCACCCTGTACAACACTTTAGTTTTGTTTTTCGATATGACTAACGAAAAATGTGTAAAATTAGACGAGAATTATTAATACTAAATAAAAAATAAAAAAAACTCGGTTTTAAAAAAAATCAAGTCATTATTTCACTTGTGAACCACCCTGTATAAAAATTTTTGATGCCAATTGAAAGTGCGTGTTAACATTACACAAACACATTCTCTTCTTGTTATCGAAAAAATTAACCAAACTTGAGTTATTCAAGATTTAGAAAAAAAATTGGTCGAAAAAAAAACCACCCTGTATGTAATATTTTTGTTTAAAAAAGTACTCAAGAATCATTTAGAAGTAAAATTATCAAATAAAATTCAGGTCGATCCATTTAAAAATCGAAAGTTGACACCTCAATTTCTGACTTTTGGACCACCCTGTATAAAAAAAAATTCACAACTAAAACCGCATAATTAGCACATGTACCCTAGATTTTTTTATTTTTCAAAAACTCTTTCAGGGGCCGAGTAATTTGAGGTGTCCAAGTTTGGTGGGACACCCTGTATACACAAATACGTTTAACATTCATGCTGGTAGCCGACCACTCGAATTCAGTGATTTGATGATAACTGCCCTATTAGATGTAACAACTCTGTTGATAATGTTGATATAACTAAAAGAAGCACAATAATTGTAAAAGCAAAACTCACAAAAAAACACTTGACATCAACAAAACTATTCTCAGTGAAACTTACGTGTGGTATAAATTGCACTCGAGCAAATTCTGTGTTAACTGTTTTAGTGCTGAAAGTTTCCAAAGAGGAATTTCAAATGTAAGTTAAAGTCAGACTCAAAGCTGCTCCACTCGTACGTAATGTTAATAAATTATGCAGAAGGGTTAAAGAAACTGTAGAGAAACACAAGGGACGTGTGGCCAGAAAGGGCTGAGCAAGAGTTGAGAGACAAAGACTGATGGAGAGAAAGGGAAATAAGAAAGAGTCTGTTTATTCTAGAAGAATATAAACTAAAGAGTCCCTTTGCTCAGACTTTGAAATAGAGGAAGAACGTGCGAGAGAGAGAGAAAGAAGGAGGGATGAAATAAATGAGAAGCTGAGCTCAAATTTCAAAAGCAGTGCATGGAAAGACAAAGAAAAATGTGAAAAAGGGTTTTAAAATGATGGTGGAATTTTGATTAACTTTTTAACTCTGGATGGTAAAAAACTCTTTTAAAGCCGACGTTAACGTTTCAAATAACAACAGTTCCCGTAAAATCTCTGAATTTTAGCAATTAGCAATGACCAGCTAGGTCACAAGATTTGGTGAGTAACCACAAAATACAAACTCTGATGATAACCTAGGCTTTGTGAGATTAATTTGTATGTTTAAAAAGAAAAGAAAAAAAATGAGTGTTTCACAGCCTTTTTTATTTCGTAGTCATGAAACAGGAGCTACTGTAGACGCTTGTGGTCTATGTTGTAGCTTGCCCATCCCGTAGTATGCCTCCCCTCTGATGGGCGAGAAGTGACACAATACTTCCGATTTCGGTGCTGGAACAACACGAGCGCACCGGAAGGTATCCCTTACAAACAACTGTAAGCAAACTAAGAATACAATTTTTTGTCGGCACGGGGATCGAACTCGGCATATGCCGCATGGCAAGAGGATATTCCGCATTTCATGAAAGAGGTTAAATCACTTAATGATCTTCGTCTAAAGACTAAGCAGTTGTTAATCCATCTGTTATTAAAATATTGCTTGAATACAAAAGCAGCTCCAAGAATTAATATTCAAAGTTTAATACAGTAGAACTTGAAAATAAATTCAAATTTTGGTTGTGGAGAAATAAAATCTTTGAACATTTTTTAAAAAGGATCAACTCAGAAGTGAGTAAAGCGCAAGTATTGAAGATTTACTGAAAACAGGAGATTATAGGAAAAGTGTAGAGAAAAGCAGTGTAATAATGTTAGCAAAATATAGAGGTACAGGAGAAAGAGGCGAAGGATTAAATGACACAGTGAGAAAGAGAGAAAGAGAGAGAAGGATGAAGTGAAGCAGACACAAAAAGAAAAAGAGAGGTACATAGATATAGAACTAGCTTTGAAGAGGAAAAAAGAGGAAAGTAAGGAGACAGAAAGATAAAGAGCTAAGAAAATAGATCCGAAAAAGGGAGAGAAGGAAAAAATACTTAACGAGAGAAGGGGAAGACAAAGGGAGAAGAGAGAGAAAGATGACAGAGGAGATAGAAAGTGAGAGCAAGGGAAAATGAGAGAAGAGAGAGGGTGGAAATAGGAAAGTACAGAGATGAAGGGGAAATATAGGGGGTAGAAAGAGAGAGGGATGGAGAATAGGAGGAGAAGAGAGGAGAGAGACGATGCATGGAAAGTCAATGATAAAGATATTAGAACTTGAGTGTATTAAGGAAGAGTAGTTTGTCATGGAGAATAACAAAGAAGATGAGAAATAGCAATTGATAATGGAAATTGCCAAGGTATAAAAACGTACCAAGCCATCTGTATAAAGTGGATAATACTTTTTCTAGTGGATATACTAAACTTTCTTTTTTTAGTACCCATACTATTTTTCTCAACGTGTCCAGGAATATTTAATATAAATTATATATATTTTTAAACCCAAAGCAGATAATAAATAGTGAAATTAATTTTAATGAACAAAAGATCATGCAAATGGACTCAATGGTCATTAAGCCCAGACAAGTGTACGCTGTACTGCATAAATCATGCTAGAAACTGGTTAACTCAAGTCAACAAGGAATAAATTAAAAATATAATGAGAAAGGACAAAGCAAAGAAACAAAAGTTGGGATGTTATTTGAACAATAGGCCTAAAAATCCGGGAATGAAAGCGAGGAGTCGGAAAAAGAAGGAGTGTAGAAGGCAATGTAAAAGAAGCACGAGTCTGGTAAAAATAATAGGGGAAGGAGAATGAAGTAAAATAAAGAAGAGGTGAGAAAGAGTTGTAAAATGAGATAAAAATATTGAGATTTTTTTTTAATGATAGTAAAATAGTTCATATAGAAAAGAGTATTTATTACAAGGGGAAAAAAATAGAAAATTAGTGCCATTAGGCGAGACGAAATAGTGTTAATGTAAGAGAGAAGAGAATAAAAAACAAAGCAGAAAGTAGAAAAGAGAAAACAAAATGAGGCGGAATTAAATAGAGAAACAGATTCAAAAGAAGAGATAGAAAGGCGAGAAAGAGATATAAAGAGAGAGAAAAATGGGAGAAAGACGGAGAAGGAGATACAAAGAGAGAGGGGGAAGTACATGATAAACTGATGGCAACCAACTAGAAGCTGTAGAAATGAAAACAAATGAGCTTGTACATGAAAGTGTAATGCTGGACTATAATGTGGTACGGGGTCGGCTGCAAAACTGGGCACTGTGCAGTGTGTACCTACTTAACTGTTCTCTCATGAATTACTTTCAAATATTGACTACCTATCAGCAATGTTTTATATAATTATAAAATAATGAAAACTGTCTTTTCATTAATGCTATTTAGTGATGTTATGCCTTTTTTTTAATTTTTAAATTAATTTATATTACAGTCACAGGAGTATATTAGTAACTATTAGAAAAGTAAATTACATTAGAAATTCCTAAACAAAGATTTTCTTTTGTTTAATGTAAACAATTTCTTTTGTTTACACAATTCAAAGATGTTTTTCGCCGAGAACAAGTTTTTTTCTAACCCTGTAGTTTGCCTATTTCCCATCATACATTTAAACATGTTACTGTATATCTCGTCGCTATCCATGTACATTGAACATGAGGGCCATTTGTTACATGGGAAAATATAAAGCTGTGTCCAGTGACAATGTGCATGAGGGAGGGACAGACAGTGAGAGGCAAGGGAGATTCAGGGAGAGGGAAACAGTAAAGGGAAGAGGCAGGGATGAATATGAAAAGTGGGGAAAAAAGGAAGGAGGTAGCCAAATACGAAAAAATTGTGAGATAGAAATAAAAAAGGAGGAAGAGATAAGAAGGAGTGTGAGAACAGAAATAGTTAAAGTGATGAATGAGAAAAAGAGATGAATAACTGGATGAAATAGAGGTACAGTTGGACGTAAAGTTGAACTAATGGGAACTGTACAGACAAAAAGAAAAAGCTATGAAGAATTAAGTGAAGTAGGGATTGAAAAATAAGGGAAAAAAAAAGATGAGCACAGGGAAAAATAAGAGAGAAACGATAAGAAAGGACTTGGAGTTGCAGCCAGACAGAAAAGAGAAACTGAGACATGAGATGAAATTGAGTGAAAAACAATTGGATTTTTATGTCTTTCTTTTTCTCCTTTCTTCATTTTTTCTTTAGGGTCCATTTTGTTTCATGTTGTTTTTATTTTCTACTAGGTCAAAGTGGGAGAGTAATTGACTCTCCATGTCTGTCCTATGAACTATGAATGATATCTTCACATTTTTTTGGCTAGAGAAATGAACAAAAATCATAATAATGTAATATGCCATACATATTAGATTTGTATTGTTTCAACCAGGGTACTTCACTTCAGAATAAATACTTACTAATATGTTATACTATACATATATACTATGTAATTTATTTTTATACCAGTTTAACCTTTTATGAAATTATGCAATAAAATTTAACTGATATGAAATTTGACACTTTTGATTGAAGTAAACAAAAGATAACTAAATTATTCTGTTCTTTCAATTGAAGTGGTGTTTTTGCCAGTTTATGTGATTTTTTTGTAAATTAGTTGATTTTTTCTGAAGATCTTACCTACTTTGTGTGTGTTTTTTTTTTTTTTTTTTGTAAATTGGGTGATTTATGTAAATAAAAAATCACCTTGTAATATTTACGACATTACATCGATTCTTCTGTTTACACTTCTACAGATACCTTTTTGTGACCAAATTAAATACGTAATATACCTACCTAGATGAAGAGAGAATAAACAAAATAATCCCACATATACCAAAAGGACCGAAGGCTTTTTAATTTCACGAAATTAAAAACAATGAGGGTGCTCAGAAGTTTCAGGGCTAAATTTTTTGGAATGAAGGACCCCAATGAAAATAAAAACTTTGAAATGAATTCGCCGTCTTTATCAAAATTTAAATTTAAAATGTAAAAAAAGAAGAGAATTGATAAAAAGAAAGTTGAGATTTTTTGCCTCTGAGGGTTTTTGTAGTGTCATGGGAACGCAGTATATCTTCAACGGGAATGTCGTCTTTTATTTTCCAACTCTTGTGTTCTTTGTCTTTCATTCTTCTCTTCTTGGTTCCCCTCCATTTGATTTCATGTTT
Source organism: Bactericera cockerelli (assembly GCA_024516035.1). Taxonomy (NCBI): domain Eukaryota; kingdom Metazoa; phylum Arthropoda; class Insecta; order Hemiptera; family Triozidae; genus Bactericera; species Bactericera cockerelli. Next base: position 14,982,762 of record CM044961.1, read on the forward strand.
CCTTTGTGTTGGACTCATCTCTGTTTGTTCTGAGTGTTGTTTGTTTTCTTTCTGTTGTCTTACTTTTCATTTCCTAATTATTGACAACACAAGGGCTCTTCAGCACAAGAGGGGTTATTAGAACGTTTTGTTGTTCTTCCTTGATGAAATGTTTTGAGTGGTTTCTTTTTTTTTCATTATATATTTTAAAATTTACAACTTCACTTAGATTTTTTTTTCGTTCTTTTTAAAACGTTATAATTTATGATAACAAACATGTTGGTGTATTCTGTAAAAGTTCCTATTGTTATTGCGCAATTATTCCCAACTCACAGAAATCTGAGTTCGGCCAACAATGTGTCAATATTTTTGCAAATTGTTAAGAAAATTCTTTTGATTTGCAACTCAGGAACTATTTCACCACAAAGTTATTTTTTATCATCTAATATAGGGAACTAACCATGACCAAAATCACGACCGAAGAAATCCTCTTACTAGAATAATACTCAAACTAGAATCAGTGGAAGGGTAATACTATTTTATTAGGTATGCATTGAAATCTTTCCAAGAAATCTGAACGAAATATGAACAAGAATTTTGCAAAATAGCTTTATTGATAGCAAACTTCTCTCTATCTCTCTATCTCTCTCTCTCTCTCTCTCTCTCTCTCTCTCTATCTCTCTCTCTCTCTCTATCTCTCTCTCTCTCTCTCTCTCTCTCTCTCTCTCTCTCTCTCTCTCTCTCTCTCGCTAAATTCATAAGCTCTCATCCTGAGTTTTTGGTCGGGTTTTCATCGAAAAATGTATTCCTTCAGGATCCGAGTAGCTAGAATAGGAATATTGTTTTATCGGCTCTTTGGAGTCTATCCAATTTGTGATATTAGTTTTTAGTGAGGAGAAACGGGAAGAGAAAGACACAAGAGAGAGAGAGAGAAATTTGTATAGAAACGGATTAAACTTATGAGATTACTGTATTGTATGAAACAATACTTGCAACCTGGAGGTTGGTTACTCAAATACCATCAACCAAAAAGTTTTGCTTTAAGGAATTGTGATTTAAATAATATCCATGTCCAAGCTATAATCCATTAAGAAGAACTGTAAGTACAGTTTTGTTATTATTAAAAATCATTTTCCCCAAACCTTGTAGTTTAGATTGTTTAGAAGGTACCTATCTGTACGTATATGTAGTTGATTTATGTTGTAACTACTATAAATAGATAGGAGTGATGGAACATTTCTGGAAAACTTTCAAGTTTTTCCTCTCTATGCACGCCATATTCGTATTACATTAGTCTTACATCTCTCTCGCTCTCTATATCTTCAACTTATTTTTCCATTTATTTTTCTCTTCTCTTTTTATGTACAATCTCATTTCTCTATAACAAGTTTAGTTTGACTCTTCTCTGTCTTTCTTCCTCCTTCTCCAGTTTTTTTTTTGTGTTATTATCTATAATTATTATTCGTCTCTCTCTACCAGTATCTTTTTTTCTTCTTGTTTTCAGATGGCCTTTTTAGTTCTATTTATCTGTAAACCTGCTTCTTTCTCACCCCTCAAACGAGAAATACCCCCTTCTCTCTCTCTTATTCAGTTATTCTCAGTGAAACACATGGAAGCATGGACGGCTGCACAAGTCAAGCAAATGGACGTTCATTCCTATCTAGGTCATCCCTCTCCATCACTCAATCAAATGTCTACGCCAGAACCCAAAGGCCAATTACCCATGAGAAAGGTTCCCATCTGTGCGCCATGCGAATGGTATGAATAATGAGTTTTGTATTAACAGGGCTATGCCTATGATGTAGTTTATCATTTATATCAGTCTTCTTGTTTTCTTATTTGTAGAAATTTCTACCATTTGTTTTTGTTCCTCACTTCTTCTGATTTTTTTCCATTTCTTTTCGCTTTCTTAATGAGTATTGTTTTATACTTACTGTCAGTATCTTGGTTTTAAAATAGTAGACTCTTTTTAAAGTGCCATTGACGTGCGACGCTCCGGCGTAGAGATAGAGAATTCAACAAATTCAAGTTTCATCCTAATAATTTTAATATGTATATACTTACCTATACATTATTATGTTATATTTTTTGTTTGATGGTCTCACCAGCTAATGCTGAAAGTTCTTCTTCCGGTCGATAACAACTTTTGACTTTCCAATAAGGAGAGGAGTTTTTTTACACTGGTAGTTGCAAAGTTGTGAAATTCTCGGAAATTCTGAATTCATAAGCGAGACTACACTCTGGTTCAGGTACTCAAATTTCGTTGCTTTTAGTTAGAAATTTAGAGCGAACGGAATAATGGTCTTCACTTTTCTAATCCCTGTGCAATTATAAGGTTTCTGACTTTGTATAATCAAAAGTGAAATGAGGGTAAACTTTTCGACTTAAAATTCAGGAAAGTTTAGACAAGAATCTCTTTGTCTGACGTTTCAGCATCCACCAAAAACGTTTCATGTAGGTAAGTAAAACGACAAGACTTAGTACTGTCAAATTGTCATTGTTAAAAATAATAATTGATGTATGATGATACTCGTACATCGTACATAATAGACATATCAACTTAATAACATGCTTACATAAATTACTCGTCCTTTCCCTGACTATTTTAATTTTTTTTCAAATATAAAATACTAGCCGATTGCCCGTGCTTTGCAACGGAACTAAATTTCAAATTTACTAAGGCATGGCCGTAGTGCTGGACAGCAATGCCTTTTTGAACTTTTTATAATTTTTCTGGACAAAGCGATAATGGTTTTGGGGGGGTCAATTCTGAGACATTTTTCGCTATCTCTTACAGTTTTGGCTAAACAACACCGGACAAACAAACATAGGTGAATTAATGTAGTAACTGGGGCTTTGAAGCCGAAAGACCTAAGTTTCCCAGTTACTGGGGTTTGACGAAGAAAAGGCCGCTGGTTCAATAACGCTACTACAAAGGGGTGTATTAAAAGGTATTTAATAATATTAAATTTACACGGAAAGATAAAAGGAAGAAATAATCTACTACTACGAAATGAGATTGGATGGTCTTACCTTGAGTACTTGTACCAAGTACTTACGTACGCCTTTAGAAGTGGATCAAAGGGGGTAGATTGAGGAAGGAGCGAAGACGTACCCTGCCTGACCCCTGTTTGTTACAATCTGAACGAGGCATCGTCGTTCCCAATCTATCGTACCGAATTTCTGTCGCTTTCTTTGTAAGAACATATGATATGCCTATCATCTGATATCGAAGTGTTATCTCTAACAGTTAGGGGCGTAGAGATCGATTGATATGCGCGGGGAAAGTTTGGAGGCAATTCAAACTGGAGTCACATGGCGTGAACAATAGGTAGGTAGGTAGGTAGTCCTTTTTTCTGTTTTATATATAGAGATTGATTTATTATTATTAGCCTCAGCAGCTTTTCATCTCTCCATTTTATACCTATGTTTTACTTCCGAGAAATTTCTAATATTAGAAATCGGAAGCTTTGTGTTTCTTGTAACACTTCTTACTTTTTTTATGTAGTGAAACTTATTTTTATTCAGTCTTATCTCGACAGTATAAACAAGTTATACCTAAATTACATTATATGAACTGTTTGCTTGGAAAATAAACTGTTTTTTCGGACCTACTACAAAGTGAAAGGTTGAACCACCTATGTTTTTGACGAGCGCTCCCCCACCGGCGCGGCTAGCTGAATGTTGTCTAGCCATGAAAGTTTTTCAATTTACCAAACAGCGCAAACCTTGCTGCAGATGTTCATACATCTTCTTGCTATAGGAGGATCTTCCTACTAGACGAGTGTAAGGCGATTTGTATTGTTTTACAATACAATACAAATTTCTATTGTATTGTAACTCCATACTGCATGGATACGTTTTTATTTCATATTCAATAATACCTTAGGAAGCACATTCATTGTACAAGTAGCAAGTGTGAGTGCAAATTATGCAGAGAATTATATTTTGAAACGCAAAAAAAAAAAATCCATAATGCAAAGTTACATGGAATGTGGTATTATTTCAATGATATTTTGTACTATGATAATAGAAGCATCTATTATACCAGCATACGTACGTGATGATAATCCCTACACGCGCATAACACTCACGAATACCGTGATCCATCAATTTGTGTTATTTCTTTCAATTCAACAGTCAGTAAAATAAGTTTCTTTGCTCTATTGCATATTTTATTCAACCCAATTGCTAAATCACTAATTGACAGATTTAATCATGGACTTGACCAAAAAAATACACAATCAAAGGGTGAAATATAGTTAATGGACCATCGATCCCATCATGTTCATGAATAATCAGTCAAGAGTATTTGTAAATGCGTACAATCCTTTACCAAACCCTCTCAAATTTTATCCTTTCTCTATTCTTTAAAATCATTTCTTATGTTTACATTGTCTATATTAAATTTCCTTTTTCTCTTCTTCTTTCTTGTCTTTTCCTTTCCATATTCTTTATCATTTCCTTCAATAATATCATCTATCGTCTTAGATATACGAATCATCTTTCTCCGTCATTATCGTAATGTTTGTTTCACCTTCTTTCTATACTTATACTTATATATCTTTTTTATAGAAATTGCTGTCTATTTTTATAGATTTCTTTTTTTCTACTCTTTATTTTCCATTTTTCCCTCAACTATATCATCCATACATCTCTTTTGTCTTCTCTTCTATCAACCCACCCTCTCCTTCCTCTAATACCTAATCTCTTTATCCATCTTGTTCTCATCTCCTGCTCTTCCTTCACTTTATCCTCCATTATGTCTGCCTCCCCCACAGTCATAGCCATGCATTATCTTCCAGGAGTGTACACAGCAATGCACTTAAATCATTATGCTGGCTCATCATTCAGTTCACAGGAGTCTCTAAACTGGAGCCATAGAGGGTTCTTTAACAATGTGATTGGTATAGAATCATGAAGTCATAAGGGACTTTGCTTAAATTTTAGACAAATGTTTCCCATAATTCTGAGCTCTACAATTTATAAGGTAGGCAATAAATTACTGTCTCAGATAATTTAAAAATGTATTTCTTGACATAGTCGAATGAACTTCAAAAAAAAAGTTATGTTGCATAAAAAAGTTTTAGATACTTTTGAGATTCATAATAATTATGTAACCTTGAAATACATCATTAAAGATTTCGGTTCTACCTGTGCTAAAGGGCTATCAAATAAACTCTTTTCACCCTAATAATTGAAAATTTGTTCGATAGTGTATAATATTCACAACTAGCGGGTTACACCCGCCGCTTCGCCAGCCCATCAAACACACACAACGCACACACACACACCCACACATCCACACACACCCACACACCACACACCACACACCACACACACACACACACACACACACCACACACACCACACACACATACCACACACACCACACACACACACACACACACACCACACACACCACACACACACACATACATGCACACCATATAATTACAGGGACCGGAATTTCACGCAGCTACAGAGACCCGATTTTTTTTAATAGTTTGGTATTTCTTTTTACATAAATGAAGACGTTGACTGTTTTCATTTAAAAAAATATATTTTTCAATTTTTTTTTTCAATTATTTTCCAACGAAATTAAGCATTTTCTAAAAATGTACTTTAAAAAATGTACTAACAGCGGACAGTATGGAATCAGTGTCTTTTTAGTACAAAGAGTGAAAAGGTCATTGCATGTTGCATACTCGTAGAGATGCCATGTTATATATGAGTAGGTATTCATGTTTAGAATGAATCATTAAGCCGTGTTTATTTTCTATAACTAGACTAGAGTTTACATCAACTGTATGGTTATATCAGGATAGGATTTTTACCCTCCATTTGCAGGAAACTCACAAACCAGATACTCAAAATAACCTCAACCAGCCTGAGTGAGGCCGGGAATAGCCAGCATCACGAGAATTTGAATTTGAATGGTCACCAATCCAACTCCTTATCTCGCTGGATGTTGCTTAACTTCGGTTACAGAACGAGAACCGGTGCTACTAGGGTGTACCTTTGATCTTGCGAGATACTTATTTCGACTCGAGAATCAATCATGTAGCGCTCGCTAGGCTGATTTCTTTCTACCTCTGAAAGGCACCGCCAGGCGGGCCCGCTCAGGGGCGGCGATCAAAGTTGGCCGAAAAATGTGTTCGAAATTTAAAATTGATTTTCGATTCGTATTCTACGAAAAATTTAAAAGACTCCTCCAACTGTAGCGTGCGCCGTGCTATATTAAATGCTGTACTATTTTTCATGTTTGTTTAAAAATGTATAGAACTTCTCACTTTTACATCTTTCTACACTGTAATGACTAACCAAACCCAACGTGAAAATAAATACGAAATTAAAATCAAAAAATTGAAATGTAAAACTATATCTAAACTTTTTAATCGTGGCTGGACATAGTCATTTTATTCCAACTCACAACCCTCTACACAATTATTGGTGTTTCATATAGCTTTGTTGAGCGGGTGTTCCGCCCGAAAGCGGCGCCAGGCAGTTTCGACCTTACGGTAGGAGTTACAAAACTTTACCGGGAATCAAAAGTGTTTGTCTCGGCGGGCTTACACTTTTTTTTTACCTTTGAACGGCACCACCGGGAGGGCGGGGGTGCCGTTGCCGAAAATTATGTTCGAATTTTAAATTAACATTTGATTCGTATTCTACAAATAATTTAAAGTAATTTGCCAACTATTGGTTTATTTCTATCTTGCTCCGTTCGGCGTGCATACCGCCCGAAAGCGGCGCCAGGTAGATGGGGTCTTTCGTTAGGAGATACAAAAAAAATAATCCTGGAATCAAAAGTGTTCGTCTCGGCGGGCTGACACTTTTCCACCTTTGAACTGAGTTGCATACGGCTTTAGGCTTAAGTATGGTCTGTTGAATACATAAGATAATAAAGAATAATTATCCAAAAGCATAATCAAATTAAATACAATATGCTGCCACAGTAAGTTTGCTAGCTTTCAACTAGCAATAAATAGTCTGGTACCTACCAACTTGATATGGACGAATTTCAATACATCGCTGAGGCCGCTTACATACGAGTATTTTAATAACATGGTAGGATTATTATTCTATGTCGTACCGGGTACCGGGGCTACCCTAGGGCTTCGTTGTGTTCGCGCACTTGGGTCTAGGATATAGGGTGTTCCGTTGTGATACCCTACTTAGGCAGAATGAAAGTTGTCACTCCCGATCGTACTCACCCAGCCCTAGCAGAGTCGGGAATTCGCTATAGTCAATATTAACATACTGAAACACATTAATTATGGCCTGGGTAAAACCACTACTAAATGTGAAAATTATTATTCGTACTGATATTTCTGATTATCCCAGATGAGTTTAGTGTACACTATCTACTGAACCCAGTCCCATTATTAAAGTGCGAGAAGTCTTAGCATCATAATCATGCATGAGAAATGTTGCACATCTACAAAAAAATACTATTTCCACAACTTCGAATTTCCAGAAAAAGAAAAATAATAATTTCACCTAATGTAGGTCTACAGAGTATGTGACCCACTTGGAGAACCGAAAATAAATGGAATATAACTAGAACAAAACAGAAAGGACTCTAGTCCATTGAACCAAAACCGGAATTTTCAACACATCATAATCTTGTAGACCTTTGTTAGCAATAGGTAATGAGAACACAGATACCCTTGAAGTTAAAACTCAAACTGGTTTCTAGTTTCTATGTCAGATAAGAACTGTGAATTTCTTCTTGAGAATAACCGAAATTCGGATTAAAACCAGTTGCATAATTTAAACGCGGTGTTTACACTGACCTTACTTACTGCATTATAATAGACAGTAGTTAATAATGTCCATTACGAACTTTTGACTTATCCACAAGTGAAAAATTGTCAATCGTCCGCTAGTAGTCAAGTGGTTAACGCGCTGGTCTAGTAATCCAGGTTGCTTAGGGATCCGTTGGATCGAATCCCACCCAGTGTATGAATTTTTCCTCATTTGAGTTTGTGACCACATAATAATAAGGTTCTGAGGTTAGGTGGTAGAAAATGCTGTGAGCATTAACCTCGCCTGGTTAGCTTTTTAGCTAACCCGTGATTAGCTTCCACAAAAGAGTATTATTATTATTATTATCACGATAGGGATACCCAGCATAATAGAGTCGGGAATAGCCAGCAGAATGTCCATTCTCACAATAAGGAAATTGGTGGTCTCGATATCAACCATCTCTTGACGTTCTGGTGACTATTCCCGACCAATTATGGACACATTAGTTCCTCGTGATTGGTTCACATTGTATACACGAGGCAATTTTGAAATTTTATACTTTTGTTTATATTCCTATTCTCATAAAAAATACCGAGACACCTAAAATGTTAACGTTTGATGCCTTGGTGTTTCAAACACCCGCACCCACCGTCTTACCCTACTTGATACTCGAGGTACGGCCTTCTATGTATTTCCCCTTCGTACTTTACACACGTGGCCTTAATTCTGTTTTTAATAGTCCTGCTCCATACCTGAGACATTGCGAAGTATGTGTTTTTCTAACCTTATGGCCGTGTATATTTCCTAGTCCTACTGTATGACACTAATATTTAGCATACGTCTTACTCAATAACGCATGCAAAAAATAAATGTTATAACATCGATCTAGTCCTAGGGATTTGAACTTGATCCATACTATATGAGATATACCTGCAATACTCTGACGCAAGCTTGTGTCGAAACATTTTTGACCGAAACTAGGTAAAATTTCTATCATTTAGGTATTAAATGAAATAAATTTTACGGCTGACTTTTTTTATGGTTCCTTTAAACCCATCATTTTGAAATAACCACAAGAAATAACCACAATTTGGTTATATTATTTGAAACCTACCTAATCATTGTTCTATCAAACACATTGGCTGAGGTTTAAGTGCGCCCCATACAAATAAAAGACATAAATATTGTCTGAAATAGGTTTGGGTGCTATGAAACAATATATGGAAGTGACGGAAGGTAAGAAGTGTCGTGAAATACATACACAGAAATTGTTTATCCGTAATAATATAGTTGGGACGTTTTATTGATAATTTAAATCGTAAGAATAGTCCACTTGGTAGGTTTTGGTAGACTTTTATAGACTGGTATGAAAATGGTTGTGAATGCCTTTAGGAAAACTTCCTAAAGGCAGAGAAGTATATGGCCTTCGATCCATTCGTGAATATTGAAGATATCAAACACCTCGGCCGAGGTGTGAAGAACGCCTATACAAAGAAAGAGACAGACCGGCAGAGTGTAAGGTTACGGAAAACATAGTTCCCATGCATTTCATGTTCTTTCAGCCAGCGAAAAGTGCAACATGAATTTCAAAAATTGTGATTTTTATGGACTCTACGTTGAAAAATAAGTTGATTTGACTTTTTGTTTGACTTCCTAGGCCAACGGGAACCCTATTTTCGAGATCCCCCATCAATCGTGAAAGACATGAAAGATTCATAAAAAAAAAAAAATCTGTTTTTTTTTTTTTCATACGGATCCTTTGAGACCCGACTTAGTGTCCTTAACTTGGCATTGAAGATTAAGTGAGTTGTCTATAGTGATCAAGATATAATGAAGATGAGCCCAGACCAAAAAAAATTCTAAATTATAATCGGGCGGCCCATTTGGGCGGCCTCGGGTTTTGGGAGCCCAAATCGGGAATTGAAGGATAAAACTATTCTTAAGTGGTATCAAATGAAAGATCTTGATGAGCAGATACCTAATTTATTGGTTTTATTCCTTCATCCGGTCCACTGGGTGGCACCTGGTGGCCTTTTCATTCTCTTTGGCGAGTAGGTACCTTCGAATCCTTAGCACAGTGGTCAGATCTTGACCAGTATGTATTTTTCGAGATGACCTCGCTCTCTCTTTGCAAAACTTTAATGTTTAAGTTTCCAAGTATTAATTTAGTTAGATCATTTTCTGTCCTCGTTTTTAGAAGACAACTTTGTCTATTGGTAGCATACTCGACATGAAACCCAGTCAGCGCGGGTTCGAATCCTGGCGGGGACGAAATCTTTTAGCTCTATTTTTTCAATTTGGGCTTAACGTTGTTCTGTTTTTCCGCTCTTTATATTTGATCTTGATGACGACCCTATTACCCTCGCGGGGAAAATTGTAGTAGTTGTAGAATTGGGCAATGACCTGTGGTGCGGCATTACGAAATTGTTTTTTAACAATCATGGTTGAATGGAGGTAAAATATGATGAATTAGCTCTCGTAATGTCGATGCTACTCACTAAATGTTGTGACAAAGTAGTGCCCTTGGCTAAGTGGGTAGCGTACTAGTCAGCCTGACTTGGGTTCGATCCCCATCAGGGCAGTTTTTTTTTCTCTGTCCATGTATGTCCAGGGTACACTCATACCTCGTGAGGTCTTGATAAGGGACGTCATCGAGTTATCTCCCGACCAAAAATTTGGTTAGGTAGGTACCACGAGTTCACTCCCGCTCAGGATTTTATCAACACCGAAATCTCTCCCGTCGATTGCATTTTTACCTGAGTTTATACCTACATAGTTTAGGCCTAGCATAAATTATATAATATAAATACCTAATAGGCTTTCTATGTATTTTACCTAACCCTACTATGAACCCGAGGCATTGCCTTCTATGTATTATCCCTAAACCTACTATATTCCTGAGGCATGGCCTTCTATGTATTTTACCTAACTCTACTATACACTCAAGGTTCTATACCTTTTATTAGTTAGACATTTTAAAGATTTCCATATAAAAAGATGATTCTTATATAAAATACGTTCATGCCTCAATACACTAAGGCCATGGTTCAATACACTACGGTCATGCCTCAATACATTACGGCCATGCCTCAATACACTACGTTCATGCCTCAATACACTACGGCCATGCCTCAATACACTACGGTCATCGGTCATGCCTCAATACACTAAGTTCATGCCTCAATACACTACGTTCATGCCTCAATACACTACGTTCATGCCTCAATACACTACGGCCATGCCTCAATACACTACGGTCATGCCTCAATACACTACGGCCATGCCTCAATACACTACGTTCATGCCTCAATACACTACGGCCATGCCTCAATACACTACGTTCATGCCTCAATACACTATACGTTCATGCCTCAATACATTACGGCCATGCCTCAATACACTACGTTCATGCCTCAATACACTACGGCCATGCCTCAATACACTACGTTCATGTCTCAATACAGTACGGTCATGCTTCAATACACTACGGTCATGCCTCAATAAACTACGGTCATGCCTCAATACACTACGGCCATGCCTCTATACACTACGGTCATGCCTCAATACACTACGGCCATGCCTCGGCCCGCAAAGCAGGCGACAGCCCCCTAGTCTGACCATAAGTAAAAACCGTGAATTGGGCGATTTAACGATTTAATAACATAATAAACTGCGATGTGCAATGAGCGCACCCATCAGTTCGAGTCGTGGGAAAGTTATATTTTTAGGGGACACTATTATTTTTGAAAATATCATATCACAAGTTATGCCACAGAGGCATTTATACAACGAACGTAAACAGTTGCCCCGTAAGAGCAATATAAGCAAGCGTCAGAAAAGACATGGAATTCAATTTTAGAGTCAGGTGTAGTGTAATATTACACGTAATAATCTGGGTAGTTCATAAGTTGAAATCTTCTGTAAGTCGTCAACTATCTCTAAGAAAATTCTAGTGTCTTTATCAGTAAGTACTGTGTCCCAATCTTTGTTTTGTGTCCAAGATCATAAAATGAACTCTCGTTTAGTTACTTTGGCCTCAGGATTAACTTTTAAGTTAATATGCTTCAAGCTAATAGAGTCAGTATCTATATGCCAGTGAATACCCAACACATTTTGGACGGGTTGAACACTTTTTATTTTAAGATAAGATTTATTTATTGGTGTACATCAAATTTACAATTTGTTTACACAAGTCAAATACATATACAGAAATGGGGCAGGGGAAGGAAAAGACATAATAGAACTTAAGAAGTAACAAACTAAGTAAGTTGTAAGCTGGACCATATCACTCAAACTACAACTCAAAAATTCTTCTAAGGAATAAAAAGCCTCCTTTTTTATTTCGTCAGGAAGAGAATCGAACTTAGGACTCTTAGGGTGGAATTAATAGACGTTTTTGTAATACCTCTGTGGCGCTAAGTCACGGATTGCGTATTGTGTAATATGGGGAAAATTGAGGTGCGTTAAGCTGACAGCCCACCAGAACGGATTTTGACCAAATAAGGCTCAACGTTTTGTGCTCGTTTTGTGCCGTTTTGTGCCAACAAAAGTTTATTTTGTACCCCTACCGTTCTCGAGATATAGACCCCCCCTAGGTGGGCTGCTAGCTTAACGTTAAGCTAGCAGCCCACCAGAACGGATTGAGTTGAGACTAGGTTTATTGGATTCGGCTCGTTTTGTGCCGTTTTGTGCCAAAAATATTTTTCTCCTGCGACCTTTCGTTCCCGAGATATTGACATTTGAAAAAGTCACTTTTTGGCGGGAAAATTTTTTTTTCTTGGAATTTTCGGGATTTTTTTATACCATCGTTTTGTGCTCGTTTTGTGCTCCAACTTTTGTCATTAAAACTTTTTTTGTACCCCTACCGTTCTCGAGATATAGACCCCCCCCAGGTGGGCTGCTAGCTTAACGTTAAGCTAGCAGCCCACCAGAACGGATTGAGTTGAGACTAGGTTTATTGGATTCGGCTCGTTTTGTGCCGTTTTGTGCCAAAAATATTTTTCTCCTGCGACCTTTCGTTCCCGAGATATTGACATTTGAAAAAGTCACTTTTTGGCGGGAAAATTTTTTTTCTTGGAATTTTTGGGATTTTTTTATACCATCGTTTTGTGCTCGTTTTGTGCTCCAACTTTTGTCATCAAAACTTTTTTTGTACCCCTACCGTTCTCGAGATATAGACCCCCCCCAGGTGGGCTGCTAGCTTAACGTTAAGCTAGCAGCCCACCAGAACGGATTGAGTTGAGACTAGGTTTATTGGATTCGGCTCGTTTTGTGCCGTTTTGTGCCAAAAATATTTTTCTCCTGCGACCTTTCGTTCCCGAGATATTGACATTTGAAAAAGTCACTTTTTGGCGGGAAAATTTTTTTTCTTGGAATTTTCGGAACTTTTTTATACCATCGTTTTTTGCTCGTTTTGTGCTCCAACTTTTGTCATCAAAACTTTTTTTGTACCCCTACCGTTCTCGAGATATAGACCCCCCCCCAGGTGGGCTGCTATCTTAACGTTAAGTAAGGAGCCCACCAGAAAGGATTTAGTTAAGACTAGATTCATTCGATCGGGTCGTTTAGTGCCCTTTTGCGCCAAAAATATTTTCCTACTACGACCTTTCATTCCCGTCACTTTATGGCAGGAATTGAGGTCACCGTGCGTGCAAGCTAGTGTATAAGCCACAGTGACTACTGTCAAGATTTTTTTTTATCTGAGCTGGTTGTAGGATTTTTTATGGAAACTTTACATTTTACACAAAAATAGATCAATTTTAGATAGTCAGGAAGAAAGTTTTATCCTGCTTACTGAGATTCGTAGAATTCTACGAATCGCAGTAAACAGGGCTTAGAATTTTTTATAAGCCATTAAAAATATCCAAAACTGGCCCGAGGAGTGATTTCAACATGATATGAAGAAAAAATGTGAATAGCAGAGATAAATCACAAGCCAATATTAGCACTTTCGATTGTTTGGTTTCAATCGTGGGCGCCATCTTGCATCGGGAAAATGCTCAATACTAAAGTGACAATGTATTTGGAACCTAGAGGTCAATGAGCTATGAGAATCAATTCTAAACTTTTCTCTAGACGCCTATAATCGAAGTTAGCTGAGTGGTCGTTCCCAGTAGCTCAGTGGTCAAGGCGTCTACTGGTATTTCGGAGGTCGCGGTTTCGAAACCCAGCCGGAACGTGACAAGTTACCCTCTCATTTGGGGATTTGACCACTTACTGCTGCAATAATGGAACTAATTAGTCTTATAAATAAGGCGATATTAAAATTATTCAGTTTTCCTCTTTAATCCAATTTTCACCCAGACTAATTCCTCATAATATTTCAAGACACGCATGAACCGCCGTTATATTTTCTCTTCACTCTACATGGGGATTTGACACAAGGAAGAATTCTGGAGTACTGTCTTTTCCCACAAATACTGTTTTTTCCCACAAATGTCCCCCCCAAAAAAAATATCCCCAACGAAGTGTCAGAAAAAGTATCCCGCGTGATTTATGGTCTACCTACATAATTATAATTATAATATATACCTCTGATATAGATGTTCAGGCAGATTTGAGTTTGATTGCACCAATATGTAAAAGATCAACCAGTGTGACATTCCAATCTGAATAAATACAATTAGGTATATTATATTAATTTAATTTCCATTTGCATATTTTGGGAGTAAATTGAAAATTATTCAAGTAGGTTACCAATTAATTCGGTTTTTCAGTTGTGCAAGATCATTGGTTGGATGGTAGATACTGCTTAAAGCAATTATCCCACACTTTGCAATAATCTATGGAAATAAATTTGAATAGATTTTAATACAACAACAACAACAAAAAACACAATTGTCTTCAAGCAGAAATCAAAACTAGAGGGTATATTATAGTTTCATGTTCATGATCCAATATTTATGATGATCTTTTTATGTAAGTGGGAAAACTTGGAAAATCCCGCGATATTACGGAATCATGGGATTTTCTTCACACAATCACAGCGAGAGAATTATTCCCTGTGTCAGAATCCCTCCACGTGTTGTTTTTTCACAATCCTTAGACATAATTTTACGTATATAAGACCATTAGGCCATCGTCGCTGACACGTTGAATAATAATAATAATAATATCGCCTTATTTATACTGCCCGATTAAGACTACTAGAGTCCTATTATTCCAGCAGTAAGACCAAGACATAATTATTATTATGTAAGTGGTAAATTTCCCAAATAGGAGGATAACTTGTCATGTCCCGATTGGATTTCGAACCCACGACCTCTGGATTCACAGAGTGCCGCCTTTACCACTGAGCTACCCGGACAGTAAAGTTGAATGCTCCGGTTCTAGTAAGATCACGAATTTGGGCAACGTCCAGCGGGGTGAAGAGTTTGAGATGCTAGTATTTTAGCCAAACGCAGGCTGGGTGGGGTATAATAATATTTCCGTGTCCGTAAATAGGCACAGATACCTATATAACGGTGGTGAAAGGATTAAATGAACGCCCAGATTTAATGTCTAGCCTCTTCCTTCCCAATGTGCATCTGAATGCACATTTTTTTGGTAATGCTATCATACCAAGACAAAATTGTCCCGCCTATAAAAACGCACATAGTTCTCCTTCCTTTGAAAAAACCTCTGTGGTAAAGATCCGTTCACATTAAAGATTAAAATCAACATGAGTTCAGAAAAGTGTTTGTGCATTTGAATGCACCTAGGGAAGATACCATTACAAACCCTATATTGCGAATGTGCATTTGGATGCACATCGGACAGGTACCACTACAAATGATAAAAGCAATTGGGAAGGAAGAGGCTAGGCTTCTTTCATATTATATCTATTTGGTTTTAACACTTTTAACGTCCTGATTTGAGATAGTCAGGACGGGGGTTTTACCTCCATTTGCTGTGGGAATCGTGTGTGTGTTTGTATGTGGCTGTGTGGGTGTGTATATGTGTGTGTGCTTTCTTAGGCTAAGAAGGATAAATTTTGTTAGCTGGTACGAATCTCAGTAAACAGGATAAAACTATCTTCCTGACTATCTAAAATTAGGACTTTAAAAGCAAATGGAATCAATTGTGTTGTTGTGTAAAATGTAAAGTTTCCATTGAAAATCCTACAACCAGGTCAGATAAAAAAATCTTCACAGTGGTCATTGTGGCTGATACACTAGCTTACACGCACGGTGATCTTGATTCCCGCCATAAAGTGACTTTTTCAGATGTCAATATCTCGGGAAAGAAAGATCACAGGAGAAAAATATTTTTGGCGCAAAAGGGCACTAAACGAGCCGAATCGAATGAATCTAGTCTTAACTAAATCCGTTCTGGTGGGCTGCTTACTTAACGTTAAGATAGCAGCCCACCTGGGGGGGGGGGTCTATATCTCGAGAACGGTAGGGGTACAAAAAAAGTTTTGATGGCAAAAGTTGGAGCACAAAACGAGCACAAAACGATGGTATAAAAAAATCCCGAAAATTCCAAGAAAAAAAAATTTTCCCGCCAAAAAGTGACTTTTTCAAATGTCAATATCTCGGGAACAAAAGGTCGCAGGAGAAAAATATTTTTGGCACAAAACGGCACAAAACGAGCCGAATCCAATAAACCTAGTCTCAACTCAATCCGTTCTGGTGGGCTGCTAGCTTAACGTTAAGCTAGCAGCCCACCTGGGGGGGGTTTATATCTCGAGAACGGTAGGGGTACAAAAAAAGTTTTGATGACAAAAGTTGGAGCACAAAACGAGCACAAAACGATGGTATAAAAAAATCCCGAAAATTCCAAGAAAAAAAATTTTCCCGCCAAAAAGTGACTTTTTCAAATGTCAATATCTCGGGAAGGAAAGGTCGCAGGAGAAAAATATTTTTGGCACAAAACGGCACAAAACGAGCCGAATCCAATAAACCTAGTCTCAACTCAATCCGTTCTGGTGGGCTGCTAGCTTAACGTTAAGCTAGCAGCCCACCTGGGGAGGGTCTGTATCTCGAGAACGGTAGGGGTACAAAAAAAGTTTTGATGACAAAAGTTGGAGCACAAAACGAGCACAAAACGATGGTATAAAAAAATCCCGAAAATTCCAAGAAAAAAAATTTTCTCGCCAAAAAGTGACTTTTTCAAATGTCAATATCTCGGGAACGAAAGGTCGCAGGAGAAAAATATATTTGGCACAAAACGGCACAAAACGAGCCGAATCCAATAAACCTAGTCTCAACTCAATCCGTTCTGGTGGGCTGCTAGCTTAACGTTAAGCTAGCAGCCCACCTAGGGGGGGTCTATATCTCGAGAACGGTAGGGGTACAAAATAAACTTTTGTTGGCACAAAACGGCACAAAACGAGCACAAAACGTTGAGCCTTATTTGGTCAAAATCCGTTCTGGTGGGCTGTCAGCTTAACGCACCTGGAAAATTGACGTTTTGACGTTCAGACTTCAGTGATTGATGTTGTCTATTAATTTCGCCCTTACAGTTAGTCGACCATGCGCGCAGATTTAGCGAAGCATCATGAAAAATATCACAAGATTTAAATTTTTGTAAGGCAATATCGTCATCAGTAACTGCTGGATTATCTTTAATGCCTAGCGTCTCTAGATCCCAGAATAATCTCAAATCATGTTCTTGAGTTAAAGGTCTGATTTCTGATAGTTGAGCGGTCTGTCTTTATCTCTTTAATAACAAATGGGATCTTGAGGTCGTTGTGGATTGTTTTATTTGTTGTGGTTTGTTTTTTTACAAGTTTAAACAAGGTACTAACTTGTGATCCACACTGAATGAAAAAATACCTGAATCATATTTTTTCAAATGGCCCAAGTGATGTATTTTTTTGATCCCTTCGCACGTAAAATGACCTTTTCTAATGAGATTTTGGCTCATCTGATGAACTCCGTCGCTTCGTAAAGATTAATAATAATAGGGAATATCTCAGAGTTGAATTTGTACAGACAAGCTGGGGTAATCTAGTGCGAGTAGTCTCTAGATGCCTCAGTGTCTAGCTGTCTACTGCTGGTATCATCCCTGGATCAGACTACTTGTCTACAGTTGTAGGTACGAGTAGGAATGTTACGCGGGCCAGGCTACTTGTCTAAAATCAGTCCGAGAGTCATTTTATTTGGCAATAGGTGAGTTCGGTGCGAAGATTACCCGCACCTTTTTCGCATGTATGAATTCGGTGCCGCCTAAAAAAGGTGATGTACGAGTTCGGTGCGGTCTTAATGACTTATAAATTGATTTTTTGTTTATAATGTACTAGTTGCTTGTTAACATTCATCCTGCTGTTATTAAGTTAGTAGATTATTTTGTAGATAGTTACATTCAGCAAGACTGTCCATTTCCTCCTTGAAGGCCATGCCTTGGGTTTATAGTAGGGTTAGATAAAATACAATGAAGCCCATGCCTTGAGTTTATATTAGGTTTAGGTAAAATACAATGAAGGCCATGCCTTGGGTTTATAGTAGGGTTAAGTAAAATACAATGACGGCCATGCCTTGGGTTTATAGTAGGGTTAGGTAAAATACAATGAAGGCCATGCCTTGGGTTTATAGTAGGGTTAGATAAAATACAATGAAGGCCATGCCTTGGGTTTATAGTAGGGTTAGGTAAAATACAATGACGGCCATGCCTCGGTTTATTAATTGAAGGCCATGCCTATAAGGAAAAAAATACTATAATTACCTGATCATCAGGGCAAGTACCAGGGCACCGAATTCATACATGACCTTTTTTAGGCGGCACCGAATTCATACATGACCTTTTTTAGGCGGCACCGAACTCATACATTTTTTTATTTTCCGCACCGAACTCATACATAGCCTTTTATTTCGATAAAGGTTGATAGGATTAAATCTATAAGTATTAGGTACCAAATGAACGGTTGCGAGACTTGTTTCAAAATACATGGCGCAAATAACCGTAGGTTCACTGCGGTTATTTCAACCATTTGGAAAGAGCATTTTTAAATAATGTACCTAATTAAAACAAAGGTATAGTATAATAATATAATATATTATATTATTTTTAGGGTGTAATTCCGACTGTAGTAGGAAAGAATACAATGGTCTATATCTATAGCAAGGGTCTGAATTTTTGAGTTGTGATCATGTAGTTGAATGCAATGTTAAACCCAATTTTTTTACTATTATTATTATTAAAAATAATAATAATAATAATAAAATAAAATAAATCCAACGGGGTACAAGCTTGCAATGCAAGGATTATTGTGTATAATACCAGGACGGTTGCAATACTTTAACAGGATATTGTAAACTTGTATTTGGAGACTGGCATCTCCACGGCCCTAGTCCACCTGAGCTGATGGTGTAAAACTGTAAAAGCATACTTAAAGCATTAAGTCTGTATATTAAAGTTTTGCACTAATGGATAAAATCTAAGAAAAAAATAAATGAGGAAAATCCAAGCATGGGGTGGGATTCGATCCACGAATCACGGATCCCCACGCGCTGGATTTTTTACATTACAGATACGGCGCGCCGTAACCACATCAACTACTAATGCTGCATGATTTTTAAAATATACCTTATAAATACCTCATTTGTACATAAATGTACTACAGTAAACTTTGCCTATAACGACGGTCAAGGGACCGGGAACTTTTCGTCGTTATAGGCGAATGTCGTTTTAACCTAATGCACTTATGTAGTTGCATATTCATTTTATGTGGGGGTAAAATTGTCAATACAAAGGTACATTTTAACAAGGTAATGGTTATACCGTCACAATGTAGCGTGGTACTTCAATCTTTTATGTTCACACCAGATTTTTTTTACCCTACATGTTACTCAAAAAATATTTTCGTATTCGTTAATATTCGAGGCAGATACGTTGGTGGTACCATAATAAAAAAAAGTTTATAAAAAAAATCAAAGATTTTTTGTCACCTACTTGGCTTATACCAAATCGACAGGACACCAAGACATTAAAATCAAAAGAGAAATTTTCTAGGTAGTTCTTAAACAACGATGTAGGATCTTTGAATGACACTTTTTTCCACGAGTAGTGACCAAGTAATTGTGCAAGATTTCTTTTTATTTCATCAGAAATGAATTCGATGGGTAACGGACTCCTCCCTCTAGCCTTTCTTCTATCTATAGGTATTAAGTATTCAATAGTTGGTAACAAACCATAGTGAAAGATAGGAGAATCTGTAGCCACCTTAGTCGAGAGGGTACATCGCTAGGCTTGCACGTACGGTGACCTGGGTTCGAATCCCAGAGTAGTCGGAATTTTTGGACTGTCTCATGAATGTTACGGTTTTTACGGGGTCGACTCATACCTCGTGAGGAAAAATTAGTTGTTACTTTAATGTGAGCAGCAACCAGTGGCGGAAAAGGCAAAAACATTACGACAAAAGAAAAATACTTGGATTTATTAAAAGAAACATACACATTTATTTATTCTATGATTTTTATTAAATAAGATAGGAAAAGAGGAATTTTTTGGAGTCGACAACTTTGATTCCAGAAAACTGTTCTTTTTTTGTATTTCTACCGTAAGGCCCCAGCTGCCTGTCACCGCTTTCGGGCGAGATATCCGTCGAACAAAGCATGATAGAAGAAAGTTAATAATCGGAGTAGCTAATATTTTACTTCTGATAAATTTCTAATATTAGAACATATTTTTCGGCTAACTTTGATCACCAACCCTAGGCGACCCCGCCGCTTTCAAAGGTGAAAAAGTGTCTGCCTGCCGATACGAACACTTTTGACTCCTATCATAAAACTAACTTGTTCCTAATCCTAGATACTCAATATTATGTATTCGTATGTTTTGTATTTCTGTATCCATGAGACCTGTGGTATCTATTGATGACTCACACTCGAGAGGTTTATCAGTTCATGAGTGCCTTTCTCGTTTTCAACAAGAGATTCTATGAATCATTGAACGATGCCAAAACAATGGCTTTTTAAGACAAATATAAAAACCGGTGATAGAGCAGTACCCTTTGAATTGCTTCTTATTTTTTTGTCTTCTTATTACTTTCCTTATCCTATAATAAGGAAAGTATTGTATTCGTCGAAAATTTGACCTATTTTTTTTCACATTTCTGAACGAATCAGCCTCAGTATATCTAAGAAGATGTTTTCAGCCATTTGTTCCGCGCGTCCGCTTTGACTAACTTTTATTATTATTTATCCTAGATTGAGGTTGTGACATATCAAATTTATTGATTATGAAGTGTTGATTACGAATTGGGCATTGATTTTTAGCTATCTGTTACCGTTGAGTCACCAGTGGCTGAACTCGACTTCTTTTTGGGGGACAAGGAAAGTCGTGTGATGTTAACTCCAGAATTTGTTCGAATAGAAATAGATTTTTGCTTGTTACTTCAGAGAAATTTAGTAATCGGATTCACGAGGAAGTATGGAGTCCATAATTGGCAGAGTAATTTTTGCTTTTTTAGCTAAAAGTAGTGTTTTGAAAACCTGTAAAATCGAGTGATTGATAAATCTATGTTGTATATACTTTACCTTGACAATTCTTTTAGTTTCTTAAATTACCCATGTAATGAAACATAAATAATTATATAAGTAACAAAAAAGATTCCGATATTTAGTCGATTTGGAGCTATTACTTTGTTTCTTGTAATTGAAATAGTGCCAAGTGTAAAACATGTGATTCCCTACTCAAGACCCTAGGACCTAGGAAAATCTACGAAAGGATTACATACACATCTTTGCACAAAACACAAGAAAAATGATCTCAGACCATCAACATCAACGAGTCAATTGGTGGAGAAATCTGCGGCTCATGAACCTCAACAATAGAGAAAAAGAAGATTACGCTTTCACAAGCAGAAGCTCAATTTCAGGTGACACCGTCAATGATGTCAAACGATTCGACAGAGCTTCGTGTATAAATAGAACTTCTTCTTCTTTCACTTTGTCTTTCCTAATCCTACTTGGGGTCGGCATTGTTCAACCTCATTTTTGAGGTTGGTTGTGGCAAATGTTTTACGGCTAGATGACCTTCCTAACACCAACGATTCTATTTGATTTTTCGCTGGGAATCGTACCAGCTACCCACATTAAACTTAGCCAGCCTGGGTAGGGCCGGCATTGCCAGGCTCACGTGTTTGGGGGAACAGAATTTTCTTTGTGAAAAGTCTGCTCCGACCGGGAATTGAACTCAGAATCTCTGTACTACGGGCAGTAGTCACAACCGTTACGCCACGGAAGCTGGCGTATATAAATAGAACTTGATCTACCCATTTATTGTTATTATTTTTATACTAAATTTGTACATTGTTAATAGAATGTTGAAAGAAGTAATTCATAAACCATTTTTATTTATTGAAAAACACAAAAAAATGTTGTTTTTTTGTAGTATGTGTAGGATGAGAGAAAATACACGTTCAAATTTTCAGAAATGGAACTTATTTATTCATGGATCAAGCTGCCAGTCCATAAGGGAAATACATAAATCGTGGATGAACAAACTACAAGATCTAACAGTTTGCCTTTATCATAGGTATTTTAAAGCGCTATCAAATCCCGTTATCCCAAGATCGCTAATTTTCAATTCCGATTTTTCGGGATTGAAACAGTCCCAGGATTGTAAACCATAAATACGAATCAAATGTCAATTTTAAAGTTCGAAAATAATTTTTGGCCAACCGCGATTGCCGCCCCTTGCGGTCTCCGCCCAAGACAACTCCTTTTGGATTCCAGGATTTTTTTTATCTCCTACCGTAAAGGTAGGATCACACTATATGGCACAGATGCCATATTTTCTATGGCGAGAAAGAAAAACGAATGGCACATATAATATATGACACTTATACAATGCCATATAATGTGGCAAAAAAACTCTATGGCATTGTATGTCTTCCCCCTTGCCATAGACAAGCCTGCCAGTCGTCACCATATCATATTGTAGACCATGTGTGTGATGAAGCACTCACACGAATGCCATAGATCCTGCCATACGTCTATGGCACTTGTCGCCATAGACAAAAATAGTTTTATGGTCATGTAAACAAAGACCGATCACACGCTATGGCAAGGGAGATTGGCATATTATATGTCGCTCTGCCATATCGTGTGATCCTACCTTAAGGCCGCAACTACCTTGTGACGCTATCGGGCGGAATGCCCGCCGGACGGAGCAAAAAAAAACGAATAGGATACCTTTAAAAAAATTGTAGTATTGAGTCAATTTCAAATTTTAAATATATTTTCGGCCATCCCTACATTCGCTGGGAATCGTACCAGCTACCCACATTAACCTCACCCAGCCGGAAATGCTACCCTCACATGAACGGAGGGAACAGAATTTTCTGTGTGAAAAATCTGCTCCAACCGGGGATCGAAGTCAGGATCTCTGGACTCGGGCAGTAGTCACAACCGTTACGCCACGGAGGCTGGCGTAACGCTTGTGACTGGCATACAACCACACAACTTCTTAATAATTAATTATTAATACATGTACATATTTATATAGACCGACGAGTGAGTAAGAAGATTTGCGTGAAACGACAAGAAGACTTCAAGAAGACATATTTGAAAGGAGATGACGAATGAACAAATTATTCGACCAACTGTGATTTCCGCCCCTCGGCGGCTCCTCCGACCCGGGCATAGGGCCGCAACTAGCTCGCGACGCTTTCAGGCGGAAGAACCGCCGAACGGAGCAAGATAGAAAAAGCTAATAGTCGGAAAATCCCTTTGAATTTTTTTGTAGAGTAAAAAATCAAATTTAATGTCGATTTTCCCCCATATCATCACCCTGTACTATGTGTATCCCTATTGTTCACTATGACCTACGAAAACTAGACAAAAATATTGCTTTCCCTCAAGAAAAATTACACGCTTACTACTCCGTCATAGATAAAATATCTGACTATTATTTATTGTTTACCGACGAATAAAAAAATGCAAATCATGTGTCAGCCGCTTTTTTTGTAATGAAAACTACAACTTTAGTATGAAACTAAATCCCCTATGTTGTATTAGCAATGCCGACCTTACAGCTAAACTGTATGCAATACACTTTATTATAATATGACGTATCTTCATGTTCACAAATAACAATCGAAAAATTTCTAAACTGTTCTGACTCATTGAGTGCCATTCAGTCGTTACAAAATTTTCCCTCCTCTAACTCCAAAGCACAAGAAATTATAATATAATAATAATTATCTATCCTCCAGAATAATACGTAAACATAAATTACAAGCAGTCACCGTGGCAGAGTGAGTTAGCGCGCTAGGCATTGCATGCATGGTGACCTGGGTTCGATTCCCAGCGGGACAGGAATTTTTCTGCTCTGTACTTGGATTTTCGGGGTCTACTCATACATCGTGAGGAAAAATGAGTAGTTACTTGTGTGAGTAACGACCAGTAGCGGCATTACCAGAGTAAAAAGAAATTAATGTAAGTAATAGAATTCGAAAAGTACAGGAGGCTCTTAGTAATGCTGTGCTACCCACAAAAATTGTGAAGAGGCCTTGTGCTTCACCACAAACGAAATCATACATACAACATAAATTCCATCTAGAATTCTTATGGATCCCCTCACACAGACCAACTCGAAAAAGAAGGGATCAAGCAAAACGCTAGTTTTGCAACGCCAAGATAAACAAAACGAGCGTGCTATACTTATTGAATAGTACCTATAACATCCCGCTGATTAATATAATACCGATCCATGATTACAAGAATGTTGTGAATGGCACAATGGCATGATGAATGGAAAAATTTAACTGAAAACAAATTGCGAGAAATAAAGCCTGAGAACAATCCTTGGCACCCCCCTTTCTACATGAAAAGGATCGAGCAGGTCTCTCTCACACGTCTCCGCATTAGACACACTACCGCACCCATTGTTATCTAATAAAAAAGAACCCTCCCCCTTTCTGCAAAGTTTGTTCATGTAGATTAACAGTAAAACACATCCTAAGAGATAGTATTAAGTACCAAACGTTAAGAGACCCAGATGATTTAATATCTTGCTCAATTGAAAATGAAAGTGCCATTATTATTATTATTATACAATTCTCTATTAGATACAAAAGGACATTATGTACAATTGTACATACAAATAATAATTTTAACAGTGAAAAAATGAAGAAAAAAAAACAATATAAACAATAAAAATGAAAAAGAATAGAAAATATTTGAAAACATATGTCCTAACTAAAGGGTGGGGTTATTGCCTATGGCAATCTCTTCAACCCAACCCTTATGCCATCTTAACTTTTCTGAATAAAACTAGATTAATAATGTAATTTTTTTTTTATAGTGTAGAAATATAACATCACTAATGTTGGCACACTTTAATAAATTTCACAATTTTTTTTTCGATTTATGAACATTTTTTTTTTACCAACTGTGATTGCCGCCCTGGGCGTGTTTAAGGGTGGAAATTATCCGCCAAACGGAGCACGATAGAAAAAAAACAATAGTCGAAAAATACCTTTAAATTTTTCGTAGAATAAAAATCAAATGTCGATATTAATATATGAACATATTTTTCGACAATCTCATAAAAAAACTGATTACCTATGTTTTTTACTCTATATAAACTTATATCCATCAAGTGACCATGTAATATGACAAAAGTAATATGAATGAAATAAAATTATAACTAGCACTAAATAAAGATACAGGAATCAGTAGAGAATAAAAAGTCAAGAGAAAAGAAAATGTCTAAACTTAATGCGTAGGTAGGTGTCTCAATAAAACTCTTCACATAACAGGGAGTTTTGAAAAAAAAAAAAAAAAAATGGGTGAAAATAATATAATAATACTATGATTTTTTATCCACTTCTTCTTCTTCTTACCGAACCAAAACCCATGACCGAACGAACGAGCCGGTCCACTTTGGTCAGGATTTTTCGGTCCGGTCAAATAAAAAAAAGTGAATTTCAGTGACCAGGTCAGCTTCGGTTCGCTTCGTTCACATAAAAAAACCGCTTTTAGTGTAAGGACGCAACGACCTGGCGACGCACATACAAAGATTTGCCCAATCTGGGGGGACAAAATTATTTTATGCATTTAATCATTTGGAAACAGGATAAAACTAGTTTTTATTCTTCATCAGAGCTGATAAAATCATGAAGAGCATTAATTGGGGTTTCAAGACTCTGAGGGCATTGGAGCATGGATATGGTCTCTTTTGAAAATGGTTCTGAGGTTCTCCTATTGCTTGGTGGTCTCATCCCTGTCATAAGAGGGTCAGAATTGATCAATAACCTGTTCAAAATGTCCACATTACATTCAGTACGTGTGAATTTTCTAGCGAAATTCTGTCGATATTGACGAATATACTTGTTCCTAGCTTCAGCTGCCTCCTCCGATAGTTGCCCAATTGGCAATAGAGCTTTCTCTATTACTTGCGGTCCATGGATGAGGATTTTATGGAGGGTTGGAGTCATAGGATGCCATCCGTACAGGTCAACATAGAGCTTTGCAGTTTCTTTCGCATATACTGAGAACTGTTCCACGTTGATCTCTAGCCCACTAGACAACACTTCTAAAATAATTTTAAAGCGATAGATAAGGTTCACATCTATTCCAGTAATTTCTGAAGCGAGTTCATGGTCCGCAAAAAAACGTCTGCTTGTGTTGCCGTCATTAGTGTTCCCGAAGTTAGCCTTTGGGACATCTACGATAAGGCCCGTTTTCCTATGGAATTCCTCTTGAATTTCTTTTTTTCTTTCTTGGACTCTTGCTTTTTCTTCCTTACTTCTGAGCTGCCATTTTTTGACTGGGGCTTTATACGCCAGATGAAGAATGGCTTCAAAGAATCGAATCCTTGCATGCAATATTGACAAGCCGAAATCCAAAGTGCCATCTTTTACAGGTAATGTTGTTTCAAGAGAGCTGTTGAAATCTTTAGAAGTTAATCCGCATATATAACATCTCATTGTGGATGTCGTGTTAGTGGCAGAGTTACATACTTTACCATCAATCATAGTGAGCATCATGATATGTGATACTTTATATGTGATTTCGTTCTTCACCACTGCTGTTTTTTCCAAATTATTAGCAGCATCTTGGATGTGCTCTATTTCCTCTCTAGTGACATCTGCGGTTTCCTTTATGAAACGAAGCCGTATTGGCCGACAATAACGTGGAGATGATGGTGTTGGGTTTTGCCATACAACTTTATTGTTTGTTGAACACAGGAGACGTAGGGGCACGAACGAACTCTGAAAGAGATTCCCATCTGATAAGTTCGAGTCGGAAATGAACTTTTGTTTGAACTGAGCTTGCTGAGCCCCATCACAGCCCCACTTGGATAACAAAACCAATGAACTCCTCTCATTTTCGTTAAGGCTGGACAATAACTCTTCAAGATCTGTTAACAATCTGGAGGCCGTGTGATCCATGAGAGCTTGCAGTTTTATTTCAGCTGAAGTTTCGGTAACTGTGATTGAATCTTGCTGAGGATAACACTCTTTCTTTGCTTCTTGAATCTTATCATAGCATGGAAGCATATTTGGTATATAGCCACGTATGATGTTATATTGTCTAGTTGACAAGTCGGCTTCAATGAACATCGAGAGAGCTTCTCGTGATGTTAATTGCTTGCTTTTCTTCTCAGTTTGGCTATTACTGAATGCTTTTTTATATTTTGTAGCTCGTTTAGGAGTTGATATTGATTCCTTGAGCACAAAGGCTGCATCACGTTTTCCTTCAGTAGCTAATTTCGATTGAGTGGCATATGTCAGAACATCTAAATCAATGGTTTTTCTTAATTCTTCTGTTCTTCTGCGTTTGTTTCTTTCTGTCAAATTCTGGAACAACTTCTTTGGACGACCGGGACCGGAGCCGGTTGGTGGACTCAGAGGTTTAGGAATATTTATTTTGCCATCCAACCATTTCTCGTTTTGTTTTTCAAAAAATTCTTTTCTATAACGGGAAATAGTAAATCTTGTCTTCAAATCTGACTTTATTCTTCGAACATCTCTACGAAAATTTTCAGTGTCCTTGTCAGAAAATGGTCCAAAGTTGAATAAATAGGTTTCCAGGTTCTCCAATTTTTCTCCAAAATTGTAACCTTCTGAATTCATGACATATGTGAACAACTGTTTTCGAGTCATTACCTGACAGCCAGATGTACCTAGAACCAAAAAAAGTCATTATCGAGCAAATTCAAAATTATGGTGCTTTGAGGTACCCTCAGTTTTTTAGCTCTAAAACAAAAAGTGACTAAAAGTGACTTCTAAAAATCACAGGATTAAAGATGAGAAAAAAGACTTTCGAATGATACTGGATTCAATGCCGGGCAAAGCCGGGCACACTAACTTTTGTACCTTTGAAATTTTTATTTTAGGAAAATGAAGGTTCAGAAAGGAACTTTTTTGAAATAGCCCCAGAACCCGAGGGAGCACTTGTAGAAATAAAAGAAAAAGTGAAAAATGTTCTTACTTACCTTCTCCATCGATATCCATCGCGACTTTAACTCGGAAAAAATATTATGACACCTTAGCTGTAATTAGAAAACTGTCTACTGTTGTGTTACGCAGAAAGTCTTATTATACACTAACCAATGGGTCAACTTTTAAATCGCCTAGCAACAAGAATAATTAAACAAGGAAAAAAATGTTGGTTGATAATAATGTATTAGGGTCTTGAGTACCTGAATTTACCAATTGGAGGGTTCCACGTTCGATTTCAGAAAATACCTATTTGTCCGCCCAGATTGGGCAAATCTTTGTATGTGCGACGCTTCCGGGCGGAATATCCGCCGAACGGAGCAAGATAGAAAAAAACCAATAGTCGGAAAATCCCTTTAATTTTTTTGAAGAACAAAAATCAAATGTCGATATTTATATATGAACATATTTTTCGACCAACTGTCATTGCCGCCCCTGGGCGTCTCCGCCCACCCGGGGGTGTCGTTTTAGGGTGGAAAAGTGTCAGCTCGCAGAGACAAATTCTTTTGATTCCAAGAATTTTTCTCTTAATTCCGAGCGTAAGGCCGCAACTACCTGGCGACGCTTCCGGGCGGAATATCCGCCGAACGGAGCAAGATAGAAAAAAACCAATAGTCGGAAAATCCCTTTAATTTTTTTGAAGAACAAAAATCAAATGTCGATATTTATATATGAACATATTTTTCGACCGTCTGTGATTGCCGCCCCTGGGCGTCTCCGCCCACCCGGGGGTGTCGTTTTAGGGTGGAAAAGTGTCAGCTCGCAGAGACAAATTCTTTTGATTCCAAGAATTTTTTTCTTAATTCTTAGTGTAAGGCCGCAACGACCTGGCGACGCTTCCGGGCGGAATATCCGCCGAACGGAGCAAGATAGAAAAAAACCAATAGTCGGAAAATCCCTTTAAATTTTTTGAAGAACAAAAATCAAATGTCGATATTTATATATGAACATATTTTTCGACCATCTGTGATTGCCGCCCCTGGGCGTCTCCGCCCACCCGGGGGTGTCGTTTTAGGGTGGAAAAGTGTCAGCTCGCAGAGACAAATTCTTTTGATTCCAAGAATTTTTTTCTTAATTCTTAGTGTAAGGCCGCAACGACCTGGCGACGCTTCCGGGCGGAATATCCGCCGAACGGAGCAAGATAGAAAAAAACCATTAGTCGGAAAATCCCTTTAAACTTTACGTAGAACAAAAATCAAATGTCGATAATAATATATGAACATATTTTTCGACCAACTTTGATTGCCGCCCCTGG
Organism: Bactericera cockerelli; assembly: GCA_024516035.1. Classification (NCBI taxonomy): domain Eukaryota; kingdom Metazoa; phylum Arthropoda; class Insecta; order Hemiptera; family Triozidae; genus Bactericera; species Bactericera cockerelli. Next base: position 15,012,122 of record CM044961.1, read on the forward strand.
GCGTCTCCGCCCACCCGGGGGTGTCGTTTTAGGGTGGAAAAGTGTCAGCTCGCAGAGACAAATTCTTTTGATTCCAAGAATTTTTTTCTTAATTCTTAGTGTAAGGCCGCAACGACCTGGCGACGCTTCCGGGCGGAATATCCGCCGAACGGAGCAAGATAGAAAAAAACCAATACCTAGTCGGAAATATTATCAACCGAGCGACCCCTAAATTAATACATGTAAATAGACCGACGAGTGAGCTAGAAGATTAGCGTGAAGTTCTTGGACGACATATTTGAAAAAAGCCCCTTCAAAAATAAATTTAAAGAAAAGAAGATAAAAACAATACTTCCGATTTCTAATATTAGAAATTTCTCGGAAGTAAAATAAACAATCATACAAAAATAAAAAATTTCGTATTATCCTCTACTCTACGACACTACCACGAAGTCTCTGTAGCTGCACACGAAAAACACCCTTAGCTAGAGAGACCACGAGACACCACCGAAAAACAGTGATTTCCATGATGTGAGTAACATTAAAAAAAAAAAAAAAAAAAATCTCCAATTTCCTCAGAAACATACCAGTCCAATGTTTTTTAAAGAAAAATAGCATAAAATTATTAAAATATTAAAGTTATTCATTGAAACAATTACACGGACCTGATTTTGTCCTTGTACTTGTTCGTGTGTATGTGTATGTCCTTCCTATTGTGTGAAATTCCAGGTGGGTCTCTCTAGCTATATGGCGCACATGCACACACACACACACCACACACACACCACACACACACACACACACACCACACACACACACACACACACACACCACACACACACACACACACACACCACACACACACCACACACACATCACACACACCACACACACACCACACACACACCACACACACACCACACACACACCACACACACACACACACCACACACACACACCCCACACACACACACACACACCACACACACACACACCACACACACACACACACACACACACACACATACACACACACAGACACACACACACCCACACCACCCACACACATACACACACAAAATGTCATTTAGGTTTGAAAAAAAACCTGAATTTTTGTCGCCCATCTATTTTCTGGTCTTCCCCGGCGTAGCTCAATAATGGCTCATCAGAATTTCGCGATCAATATGTCAAATGAAAGCCTAAATCCTTGCCTAAAACTTTCTTGCTCTCAGTTGATAGGTCGTCACTTCAAATTTCGAGAAAAAATGTCATTTAGGTCAAAAAACGTGAATATTTTACATGTTACCCATCCATTTTTTTACCTTACCCGGCGTAGCTCAATAACGGCTCATCAGAAATTCGCGATCAATATGTCAATTGAAAGCTCAAACCCTTGCCTAAAACTTTCTCGCTTTGAGTTGATAGGTCGTCGCGACAAATTTCGAGAAAAACTGTCATTTATGTCAAAAAACGTGAATTTTTTTTGCGTCACCCATCCATTTTTATCCTTACTCATTGTAGCTTAACCTCAGGGAGATATAATCTAGCCTAGAAGAATTTCCTGATCCAAAGGGACCTATGTGCAAAATTTCAGGTTTCTCGGTCAAACGGTGTGGATTTGTATAAAGAACATACATACACACATACATACATACATACATACACACATACATACATACACACATACAGACAGCTTTCTTTTATAGATATAGATAGGTAGATACCTACGGAAATATCAATTTCTCCGAAATGAAAATTTACTAGTCTGTTGTGTAGAAAATTCCAGACTTGCACATTGCATAATCAATAAAGTATACAGGCGCGCATACAATTTGTTTTGCAAATCTCAGTTCCATTTTTCTGTAGATAGGTATTATTGTACCTACAAATATCATTTTATTGGAAATGATATTGATTATTATTTTTATAATCAACCATACTAGGTACCTAGTTGGAATAAATATAAATTTCAAGGATTCTGTTCTATAGAATTTTCATTTTCTTTATTTTTATTTTAATTAATAATTATGTACTTAGTACTTACCTACTTTTATATTTTCTTAAAAAGTACATATTCCGCGAATACTTAGAATCACAAGCTTTGTGCTTAGATTGCTCAAAGGAAAGTGTATTTCTGCTTGGATTGGAAGAAAGTTGGAAAAAGGCATCACTGGCATTCATACGTCCGGTAGTTTCTTTCATGTAACATTTTATTACTTCAGTCAAGTCGAGACTTTCTTCTTCTTCTTCATCATCTTCTTCTCCTGCTTCTTCTTCTTCTCCTGCTTCTGCAGCAACAGCAGAAAGTCAGCAAAAAACGTCAGCATGTATATCACGGGTGCATAAAAAAACTCACACATAAAAAACTAATGATAATAGTGATGAGGAGAAGTGGAGAAGGATGAGAAAGTTTGTAGGAGGAGTGGAGGTGCAGAGGGAGATGTAGATCAGGATTTTAATTTTTATTTCGTATCCAATGGTACGAGTAAGTAGGAGCACTAAGGGCTATAAAAATAGAAATGGTGTCTGCGAGCGATAAAAAACTAATAATGGATTTTATTTTTACCATTAGACTTTTAAAGATACGTTATTACACCCTTTTTAGCAACAGTAAATTGATTTTTGATAAGGCAATAATTTGAAGAGTCAAATAGGTATTCAAAAGCTCAATAAGTAAAAATCTGGATACATCGTAAGTCAAAGTTGTTTTGATATCCACTGGTCCAAACGGTTAATGAGAGTATTAGAGATTGAAAATTAAAGATTTCAATGGTAAAATTGAATGAACAAAATAATAGTACTGATTAAATATCGCCCAAAATTTATTGTGACACCAATACGTGTGATTGCCCAAAATCAAATGGATCTGCTATTTGCCTTGGCTGTTTTTATATTCGAACGAATGAGTATTATTATTTTTTGTCCAACCTGTGATTAACGTCGAGTACATTCGAGAAAGTAAATATTTTTCTCTCAACTGAGAACTTACATAGGTACTAGATCTTTTTGGTTGATTTTTATCTTGTGAGTAGGTATTCACGTTTTTCAATCTAATAATTTTATTTTTTGTTTTATTTTCTTGGGTTTTACGTCCCTTTCAACAACTAGGTCTTCTCAAAACGAAAGTGTTACCCTCCATTCGCAGGAAACTCACAAACCTGCTACCCACATTGACCTCACCCAGCCTGGGTGGAGCGGGAGTGTTCACCTCGCTGGACTTTGCTAATTTCAGTGATCCTACGAGAATGGCAAATCTAATCATAATATAGGGTACCTTTTTTTAAGTATTCTAAGAAAAGTCTTGTTTTTCATAACCCCGACCAGTCTTACAGTAATATCTTGCTGAATGCTGATTTTTCTTCTTGTTTATTGCTGCAATGAGGAAGATATAATATATATATTCGTATAATGAGGATGATATAAAGGGAAGGCACCTTCGTAACGACATACTTAGATACTTACACATTTTGTTAGTTTTTTTTTCGAGCATAAAAGTTCCAAAAGTTTCCAGTCGCTCCATTTTTCTTTCCACAACTCCGTTATTATTTATGATAAAAAACAGGAGTCTAAAAACTTTTATATTATGTCATTAGGAAACACACGGGGATTTTTATATTTGCTCAACTAAGGTTTTTTCTCACCAGTTAGAAAGGAAATGCGGCATTCATTGAGCGTTTTCAACTGCTATTTGTGAGGTGATTGAGGTTTTTCACCAATTCTTTGGAGAAATAATTGAGTTAGTTGTATGTTGTCCCGGGACATCAGTGGTCAAGGCATTCGTCCGGTAATCTAGAGTTTGCGGGTTCAACATTTAGCTGGGAAATGACAAGTTACCCTCCATTTGGGACTTTGACCACCTAATAGGTATAAGTAGTGTTTTATTTAGGCTGTAAGCTCAAGACTACAATGCCAACAGTTTTGGGCTTACTGCGCTGGAATAAGTATCTGACCATAATATTACCTAGGACTGTTAACTTTATGAACAGAGAACGGCGTCTGAGCAATGTCTCAAGCGTGATTTCCTTTTATATTGGACAATACCTTGTTTGAGATATTGCTCAGACAAAATTCACTGTTCATAAATACGGCTGTAAGGGGTGGTAGAAAGTACTACGAGTATTAACCTCTCTTGACTCGACTGGTCATATTTTCGGCACAACTGAATTTAAAGCCAAGACCGTCAAAATTCATGTTTAATTGTTTATCCTTTTTTAAATTAAGGTGCTTCAACTACAGATGGTTTTTCGCACCGTTTCCGTTTCAAACTAAAAAAATTTATAGCATTTAATTCGTTTCAGGTATAGTATCAGGGCGTCAGTTCCATTAATATCGTCACGTAACAATGGTATGGCGGACAGATTGATACGGGCAGGAGCAAAGATAGAGCATTCAAGGAAGTGTGTAACCGCAAGGACAAAACCACATTGACAAAGAGGGTTCCTTTTTGAATCTGGCCATGGGTAATAAAGGTATGGTCGATTCTCATTCTGGTTATTACCACTTCTTCGTATCTTTTCGATCTATGGCTTGATTTTCACAATTCAGTTGTAGGTTTGATTTTTTTAGTTTTGTTTATCCTTAATGGTGATATTAATTATAGTTTTAAATTTTAATGGGAATGCTGAATTCCACATGCATTGTACTGTGGTTATCTTTTAGTTTCCAACCACGCTAATAACACCTAACGCTTCTAATAGGTGACTAAATAGACAATTACTTTTAGACAAGGTCAAAAGATATGTGAGAGTCTCTACCAACATTTTTAGGTTGAAACATTCGCGATAATAATTACAAGCACCACCCGTGAACATATCATTCCATTGGAACGAAAAGTTAATGAATAAATTATGTAGAAGACAAACCAACAGTTATTTTCATGTATTTTTAATGCCAGAATTAAATCAATAGATGATAATGTATGTTAATTTAATAAACAACAAAAATGAGGTCAATGTGGATGTTAATTAATTGGAAATAAATGTAGTATGAATAGCTACAAGCGAACGAAATGTATTATTTACTGTTACGGACCACTATCATTGAATGCTTTTTCTACGTATACATGGTACATTTTTGTTATTGTAAGAATGAACTTATAGCTCTCCATGTGAAATTAATTTATTTAATTGACTAGGAATTAGCTAACTGACAATCCGAATTAGAGACAATAAATTAAAGTACCTATATATGCCAAAACAGTAATAATTAAAAAGTAGTAACAGGTTAATATCACGATGTTATCCTGAGACTGGCATGTTTCCCGAAGTATGTTTAACTGATGCGTTAAAAGTACATAAGACAATACTTGAGCTGCATGTATCCAGAAGTACGATAAACCGCTACTTAAAATACATGGATTAAAATTCCGACGTTTGAGAAAATGTATGAAGTGCTAGTACTTTAAAGCAATTCGTCTCAGGAGATATGTTATGTTACTATGTAGCCCAAATTCCGATGCTATTGTATTATTATCTTATTTATATTTCAATTATATTGCTTAACAAAATATTTTGGTTACACCCCGCCTGAGTAGACGATCCATAAGGAGGCGGACTTGTGATCTGAAGGTTGAAGGTTCGATCCCAAGTTGAACAAAAATCTGATATGGCAAGATTGAGTACATTGTGATCTTACGATTGAGATTATCAGAAATTAATATTGTAACTATTTTGGTGACATTGCTAGACTAGATATTGGGTTGGATGGTATTTAGGACACTAATTTAAGAGCTATTGACAGACAAGTAAGTCTGAATTTTCATAATATTCCATAACAATGCGGGTCTAGAATCTCTCATATTCCATAACTATGTATGTGGGTCTTAGACAGACAACCCGCATGAGAAGTTTTCAAAAGCTCATGGATTCCGCTGATAATATTTTTATGAAGATTTTTCTTTTACTTGTTCCTTGTTTTTATTTTTATCTCACTCTTTTATTGTTTTACGATTTCATTTTCTGCTTCCTTGGCATCTATTCAGAGTTGAAAGAGTTTAAAAAACAAAACTATTAATTATTTAATAGGTACTAATTTCCTGACAATGCGATTCTATGAAAAGCAACAAAAGATGGCATCAAATACAGTAAAATGACTAAATACTGATAAACTGAAAATACACTCTTCATTTTTCTTTTAAATGATTCATCATAATATATCATTATGGTGGCGTCATCGTGAACGATGATAGCCAGTTCTTTTAAATGATTCATCATCATCATCATCATAGGGTGGCGTCATCTATTTATTTATTTACACTTTATTACGTAATAGGACATATTATATACAATACAAATAATTACACATGAAAATACAATATACAATATAATAGAAGAAAAAATAAATAAATATATACATAATATATGTCCTAAGTAAAGGGCGGGGTTATTGCCTTAGGCAATCTCTTTGTCATCGTGAATGACTTGGCACTTGTACCACTGTCTTTTCAAGGAGGCTAATAATTGACAAGGGCCCCCAGAAGCAAAGTCACTACCTATGCTCTTTAAAAAGAAAAACACATCTAGCTTTTACCCATAACAATATTCAATAAATTTTATTACCTAAAAACATACCTTTATCCACATTTCCCATCATTTGAAACACGATTTTTTTTCCTTTTTCAAGTCCGTTTTTTACTCTATGCGGCCGATTTATCTTTTCTTTCATCGCATTTCTCTCTATTTCTCTTACTGGAATACTTTTTCTACCTCTCTCTCTTTTCTTCGAATACATTTTCTCCTCTCTCTTTCTCTTCTTCGAATACTTTTTCTCTTCTCTCTTTCTCTTCCTCGAATACTTTTTTTCTTCTCTCTTTCTCTTCCTCGATTACATTTTCTCCTCTCTCTTTCTCTTTCTCGAATATATTTTCTCCTCTCTCTTTCTCTTTCTCAAATACATTTTCTCCTCTCTCTTTCTCTTTCTCAAATACATTTTCTCCTCTCTCTTTCTCAAATACATTTTCTCCCTCTCTTTCTCTTCCTAAATCTACCTTTCTTCCTCTTTCAACCCTCATCCTTTATACCTCTCTCTATGTACTTCTCTTTCTTATTTCTTTTAATCCAATTTCCACTTTATCATTAAATCTATTTTCTTCTCTCTTTATCTACATTTCTTTTGCAGACGCATAATGCTCTTCTTGTTGTCTCTGTCTTCTCTTCCTATTCTATTTATTATCTCTATCTCTCTCTCTATTTCTGTCTCTCTCTCTCCTTCTCTATTCAATTCTCATTTATACCAATATTTCTCTCAACTTTTCATTTCATCAGGCATTTATCACTCTGTCTTGTTTTCTCCATAATTTAACTGTGTTCTACATTATTGTCAGTTCTCTGTATCTCTTTCTATCTATCACACATACATACAAAATAATTATCTTTCTTGCCTCTATTCTGCTTTTTTTCTCCCTCACAAACACACATTATCATACAAAATTATCTCTTCCCGCTGTCTTAACCTCACTTTCTCTCTATCACACACACATACAAATATTGTTTTTCTCTCTCTTTCTCCCTCACAAATACACAACTCATACAAGTTCTCCTGATCTCTTCTCTCTCTCTCTCTCTCCATCAGGTATCACAGAAGAAGCACACAGCTCTTTGGTTCCAGGTTTATGAGACCCTCATGTCACATTAATAATTCTCTCTCCCTCTCTCTTTACAGGAAAATAAAGAGATAAAACGAGACTAAGATACATGTGAGGAAATAGAGAGAGAATGTGAAAGAGGAAGAAAGAGATAGAGAATATAGCAAAGATAAATTTATGCAAAATGAGTGTTAGGTACAAAATAATAATTTTGTAAAATTCTTCTTTGTCTGTGTTTGTCAATTTTTCCGAAAAAAGATACTGTAAAGATTGCAGGATTTTAGGGAAATGAGGAACCTTGAAATGTTTTCTTTGTCCTTCATTTCAGACATGGCTTTTTTATTTTAACCTTTCGACTAAAAATTAGAATTATCTTAAGATTTCAGTTATAAAAAGAATTTTAAGCTTGTTTTTATATTTAGCTCTACACAGATGATTGATGAACAATAGCATAATCGGATACAAAATAGTCAAAAGCCAGTATCTTGGCAGTGCTTGTCCCGGTAGCTCAGTGGTAAAGGTGGCACTCTATGAATTCAGAGGTTCCAGAGGTCGCGGGTTCGACCCAGCCAGGACAAACAAGTTTTCTTCCCATTTGGGATTTTTACCACATAATAATAATTATGTCTTGGGCTAGAATAATGGGACTTGATAGTCCTAATCGGGCAGTATAAATATGGCGATATTATTTTTATTATAATCTATTGTTTCAGCCATCTCTTAGTTGATTTTAAATTTAATTCCATAGTGAAGACAAACACTTGAAGACGACCTCAAAATCAGACAACTTTTTCCTTTTGCTTCTTCTCCTCTACATCTCACTGTTCTCACACTGTAAACAGAATAATAATATTTTGTGTGGTTGAATCCTTGACTGTAGAATAAAGCAGTCACTTGTAACAATGTTTACTGTATAATCATGTGCAATATAATAAATTGTGCACAGTACATGCACTGACTATGTATAAGTATGTATGTTCCGTTCTTTGTACCCTGGCATTATACTTCTAATGTCAAGCTTTATTTTGGCGGAGCAATTCAAGATGGCATAGAAAGTTATGATTGAGGAAGACGAGAAGAGTAGATAAAGGGCAGGAGAGGAGAGAAAATAAGTACAGGGTGTCTTCGACTTATAATATCTGCAAAAATTTCACTTTGTGTTGAAAAAAAGGGAGAACGGGGAATGTTTCCAAAAAAGAAGAGATAGGATCATGAGTAATAGACGTTTAAATAATATTATGACATCCTGACACTTGTCTTAAAAGATTATCAGAACAAAAAATAAATTGTTCAGTTACAACTATGACTGAAATCGAAATACAAAAAAAAAAAAAAAAAAAATTAAAATGTTTACAATGGAAAGAAATTAAATGTTTACAATATTTCTAATTTAATGTTTTGAAACTTATACCTTTGAGTGGCACAGAATATTTTTTTACTATAGGTACATCTGAAATTTCATTATTAAAGATGTTGTAGGTATTTATTTCGATTTTTTTTTTAAGGCTAGTTTAATTTAATATACTCATGCGTCTGAGCTCTGAAGTCTCTGAACCCAGTTAGCCACCTCCACCCTCCACTACACCACGCAAGTTACATACCTACCCTAGTGTGGTCTCAGCAACAAGATTTTAATGTTTATCGACGAAGTACAAAAACACCCAGAGTAAAAATCATTTCCCTCTGCTGAAAGTTTAAATACATACAAGAGGGCATTGTAGTTCTTTGATGTTTTCTAGAGAACCCCCCCCCCCCCGCTCCCGTCCCACTCGTGCAGGTCACCAACTTTGAGATATTAATGCATGCTTTTGTCAATATTAGTTTGTATGTAGTGGTGGTTCTATGACAAAATAATAATAATAATTCATAGGGTGGCGTCATCGTGAACGATGATGGTAGCCAGACAGTGGAGGAATGACTCAGCACTTCTACCATTGTCTTTACAAGGAGGCTAATAAATGACAAGGGCCCCCAGAACCAAGCCAATAATGCTGGTCTACTTCCTGTTTATAGTCCCCCAGCCAGACTGCTGGTCTACTCCCTGTTTAAAGTCCCCCAGCTAATAATAATAATAGTAAATCTAATACAATAGCAAAGCTTTATAAGTAAAGCTAGTAAGCCCAGAATGAAAAAATAGGCACAGTGAGAGGTTATGAGAGCGCCAATTCATAACTCACTCGAAATTGACTAGCGACGACCTGAATAATAGCTTTCTGTGTCTGTGAACTCCGTGGAATTTTCGATTCGTCGTTTTTAACTGGATTGTCAACTTTGTTTTATTTTGGGAAAGAGTATAAGCACTTCTATATTTGAAGATCTGTTTGGAATTGTATAAAATTCGGATAAAATAGGTACCCAAAACAGAATGAAGGGGTTGGGTGGAAGAGATTGCCTAAGGCAATAACCCCGCCCTTTAGTTAGGACATATATTATGCATATATTTTTTTAATTTTGCTTTTTTTTTTCTTCTATTATATTGTATTTTAATTTGTTATTATTATTTTGTATTGTATATAATATGTCCTATCGATAAAGTGTAAATAAAAAAATAAAAAATAAATAAAATGAACAACACACTAAAGTATCAGTTTCACTATTTTATGATTCAATTTCTTGTACATCTATATTGTACTTCTACATCAATACGAATTTTCTCTTAAATTGCTTGATTATTTTAAAATTAAATACTTTCCTTATTACCTATAGGATAAGGAAAGTAAAAAAAGAATCTCGTGAAATGTTTCTAAATTTGGCCACCATTGAATAAACTGAAACGTTATTAAATACTCGTAATAACTGACCGCAACCTTTTGAAAATTTCAAAGGATTTTCTGAAAAATAAACAAAGAATTTAGGATATGAAATTTGAGAAGTAGTAAAGTGTATTAATAGAGTGCGGATATTATAAAAACTCTTTTGTAAACCAGGATACAAGGTTCCATGTTCTCTCCATCTCAACTCACCATCCCTCAATACTTCATCTCTCTCTTTTTCATTTCCTCTCTCTACTTTCCTAACATTTTTACTTTCCATTATCTGGAAGGTTATGAAAGAATTGTTTTTTTTTTTTTCCACTTCACACATTTCTTCCTCAATTGTCTTCTTATTTCTTCGTCAAATTTAATATTTTTCGAGGAAATATTTGACCAAGATTTCCATGAAAGCTGTATTAATCACCTGTATTTTTTTTAAAGGGTTCCCCTTTTCTGTCCTTCACACTGATGCACTTGTGACCCCTGATTCCTTTTCCTCTCTCTCTCTCTCTTTCTCTCTCTCTCTCTTTCTCTCTCTCTTTCTCTCTCTTTCTCTCTTCCTCTTTCCAGTTGATTCCATACATCGACACCAAAGCTGATTTCAATGGAATTCCTCCACAACACAAACCTGTTCGGATATCTGCACAATCTCTCTTTCAATGTAATAAAACCTACATAATATATTATTATCAGCTCGATCAATGGAGGACAGATAGAGGGAGAAAGAGAGAGATGGAGGACAGTTAGAGGGAAAGAGAGAGAGGGAGAGATAGATGGAGGGTAAGAGAGATAAGGGAGAGATGGAGGGAAAGGGTAAGGAAGAAATAGAAACAGAGTGTGAAAGAAAGAGACAGACGGATGAAGGAAGGACACAGTTGTACATAATAGGAAGAGTGAGAGTGAGATAGACAATCAAGAAGTCTGGTGGTCGGTGGTTAGAGTCTTTTTTTAGTAAAGCGAGTTAGAGTAGTTGTGACATCACGAAAGTGATTAACACAGATATAATAACTTTTTTAACTACTTACATTATAACTAATCTAACTATGACATATACTCTGATGTAGCCACTCACTCGTGAAACTCAAAGTTGCTTAACCCAACTGCTATCCTCTGAGGCCACATGAAAAATATGTCAAGTCTAATAAGGAAACTTTTTTGAGATTAAACAAGTAAAAGCGCTTTCATCAGTACTACCACGAATGTTGAACTTTTTACTTAAATCTCATTATTAAAATGTAATTTGTATTTTTGAAAAGTTTTGTTCGTGCTTTGAAGAGGGAGTGTTTACCGGTATGAAACATAATAATTAAAACTCGTGCAAAATTAAACATCTATAATTCATGACCATCTATACAGTACTCCAGTCTAAAAAAAGTTGAAGGGAAAAAATGTAAATTATTTGTAAACTCTGTTTCTGTTTGGCATCCCAAATTTTAGGCAGTTCTTCAATAAGTAATTTATATCGACCTTTCTTCTCAAACAAAAATCAAAGAAATCAATAAAAATAGGAAAAAATCAATAACAAACTTGCCTGAGAGGAATTATTAGATTAAGGATTAGAATATGATAATAGAAAGAGAAAGAAGCAGAAGAGAGAGAGAGAGAGAGAGAAGGATACATCAAATACCTCGGCCGAGGTGTGTAGAACGCCCTATACAAAGAAACAGACAGCACGACAGGGTGTAACGGAAAACATCTCTATATATAAATGAGAAATATGGACGGGCTTTGTATCTTTGTGTGTCCGGAATTGTTTAGGCGAAATGGTAAGAGATAGCGAAAAATTGATGAGAGATGACCCCAAGTAAAATTGCCGGAAAATACCAGGAAAATTATCAAAAGTCCTAAATTCCAAACCGTCCTTGAGTTATGACCTTCCTCAAGTATTTCCTTGAGGAAGGGTCCGATTTTAAGACAGTCTTTGCCCTGAAACTTGAAATCTATCGCGAGGACCTATATTTTTTATTATTTAATAACACATTAGACAAAATTAGCTTTCATTTAATTCATTTTAGGCCACATTCTGACGTACCGTTCTGGAGATATAAGCCAGAATGTTCGAAATTTCGACCTTTTTTTCAGACTTTTCACGTTTTTTAGCAGATTCCAGCGCGAAACTTAAAATTTGTCGCGAGGACCTATATTTTTTATTATTTAATAACACATTAGACAAAACTAGCTTTCATTTAATTCATATTAGGCCACATTTTGACGTACCGTTCTCGAGATAGAAGCCAGAATGTTCGAAATTTCGACAATTTTTTCAGACTTTTCACGTTTTTTTTTACAGATTCCAGCACGGAACTTAAAAGTTATCGCGAGGACCTATATTTTTATTGTAAAAACTGTCTGAGAACATCACATGATTTTATTTGAGCCCTTTGTCGCCATATTCTGACAAACCGTTCTCGAAATATGGGCCAGTTTGCTACATTATCAATATCCGCTATGATAGATTTGGCTCGGGATTTTGAAATTTACAGCGATGATGGTTGCGCGTGTGTGTGTGTGTGTGTGTGTGTGTGTGTGTGGTTTGTGTGTGGTGTGTTGTGTGTGTGTGTGGATGGGTGTGTGGATGGGTGTGTGTATGGGTGTGTGTATGTGTGTGGTGTGTGTGGGTGTGTTGTGTGTGTGTGTGTGGGTGTGTTTGGGTGGGTGTGTGTATGGGTGTGTGTGTGGATGTGGATGTGTGTGTGTGTGGATGGGTGTGTGTGTGACGTGTGTGTATGTGGTGTGTGGGTGTGGTGTGTGTGATGGCTTGGCGAAGCGGGTGCAGCCCGCTAGTAGTAAATAAATATTAAAACGGCCTGTGCGATAAAGTCAATCTACATGTTGCTCACTTGATTGTCTATCTCACTCTCACTCTTCCTATTTACAAGTGTCTCCTTCCTTCATCCGTCTGTCTATTTCTTTCACACTCTGTTTCTATTTCTTGCTTACCCTTTCCCTCCATCTATCCCTTCCCTCTCTCTTACCCTCCATCTATCTCTCCCTTCCTCTCTCTCCCTCTATTCTTCCATATCTCTCCATCTAAAAATATGTCTCTCTCCTTCCATATCGCCTTCCTCTCTGTCCCTCTATTCTTCTATAATTATCTCTCCCTCTAACAATCTGTCTTTCTCCCGCCATATCGCTTTGCTCTCTCTCTCTCTCTCTCTAACCTTCCATCTCTCTCCATATCTCTAAGCAGTGCATGAATTTTTTCTTATGAATTTGAGTATAATTATGACTACATAATAATAAGACTTTGAAGGTTAGGTGGTAGAAAATGCTTTCAGCATTAACCTCACAAGGTGGTTACCTTCCACTGAAGAGTATTATTATTATTATTATTATCCTCCTCTCTCTCTCTCTCTCTCTCTCTCTCTCTCTCTCATGTATTTCTCTCTAGGACTCCACTCTCTGATTCTCTCTCGTCCTCGGCCCTTACTGTCTTTTCCATGGACTCTGTACTTCTCTTTCTCTCTCTCTCTATTTCCCTGAAAATCTATTTTTATCCTTCTCCCTCCCATGATTTCTCTCACTCTCTGATTCTCTCCTTTCCTCTACTCTTTCTGTAACAACGTCTCGCTAGGCCTCTTTCCTTCTCTCTTTTTCTCTCTCTCTCTCCGCTTCTCTATTTGTCTTCATCTCTCTTTCCTACTTCTTACCCTAGCTCCATTTCATTTTCTCCAACATGTCAAGTTGGACTTCAAAATCCAGACATGGAATTATTAATCTCTCTCCCTACCTCTTCTTTTTCTCTCTCCCTCTTCTCTCTTTCTCTCTGTCTCTCTCTCTCTCTCTCTCTCTCTCTGCCTATTACTCTCTATGTCTGTCTTTCTCTCTCAAGTCAACATAATTCAAAAGTATACTCCCTCATGGGAGATGATAAATTACTCCCCAGGAAGAGAAGGAGGAGAGAGGCAGAGAGAGAGAGAATGAACAGAGTGACAGAGAATGAGAAGGAAAAAGAAAAAATGTAAAGAGGAGAAAATTAGGCGGAAAGAGAGAGAGAGAGAGAGAGCCAACATGTTATTATAATGGATATTATGAAAATTGAATCAAGACCAAGAGACACGTGCTGGAACATTAAAATTAAAATGGTATTTAAAAACAAAAAATAAAGAAGAGAACTCGAGTGATAAAAAAACAATGGATACGATAGAACAGAAAAAAAGTCTAAAAAATAAATATAATAGGTAAACAATTAACATTTGGGGAGAGAAAAGACAAGGAGAAAATGTGACTGATAGTAACTAATAAACAACCAACTGAGATTTAAAAAAAGTGATAAAAGAAGATGAAAATAAATTTGATGCACGAAAATTACCAATCTTAGACAAAATGTGATGTGAATCTGCCAAAAATATAATGAATTTATTATAAAATGAAAAAATACAGAGAGGGATAGAGATAATGGTAAATAAAGATAGAGAAGCAAAAGAAGAGGAACAAAATGAGAGAAAGAAGAGAAAAAGAGGGAGAGGAGAGAAAAGGAAAAACTAAGTAGAGAAAAACATAGGGCACAGAGAGAGAAATAAAGTAGAGAAGAAGATAGGAAACAAAAAGAAAGAGAGATAGGAAATAAAGAGAGAGATATGGAGTTGGTAAGAGAAAAAGGAAGAAAAAGAATCTGCAGGGATAATGCCACCAGATATAGTGACGGATTTTTTTTCTTCACATGACAAAAACCTGTCACGAGGAAGGTATTGTCTCTGTCACAGTGACGACACACCAGACCCTCTTGCGGAACGGAAGCAGCACCTAATGAAGACAAGGTGGAAGAGTGTACTCAGGAGAACAGGTGGGACATTCGGAAAAAAATTGAAGGAGAACAAAAAATAGGGGTCTTAGGTTGAATGTGTGAGAGGAAGAAGAGAAAGAGACACACAAAATCACACATACACATTCACTGTATCTCTCTCTCTCTCAAACACACACAACACACTACCACACACACACACACACACAGAAAGAGAGAGAGAGAGAGAGAGACACACAACACACACATGTGAACATAAATAATAATATATCGGATTTTCCAGAGCACCGTAAGAGCTTATTTTTGTTTGCTCGCCAATTTACCTTGACAGCTTTCTACAAATGAAGGGGACATAAACCAGACGGGAATGGCTAGAAGCAAGGAAAGATAAATCTTTGTCACCATTTTAACAATGCATAATGTGTCAGTGTAACTGTTAGTCCGTTTGAACAAACAAAAAAATACGTATATATTTTGTCAGTTCAAACTGTTAGTCCGTTCGACAACGAATACACGTTTAACCGTTTGTCCGTTTAACAAAAAAACATAAATATTTTGTCAATGAAAACTGTTTGTCCGTTTAACAAAAAACATAAATATTTTGTCAATGAAAACTGTTTGTCTGTTTAATCATGAGTATTGTGCCTGTAATACTGTTTTTTTTTATTATTAAAAATGTATATTATGTTAGTTTAACTGTTTTGTTCGTTTGACAAAATACATAAATATTTTGTCAGTTCAAACTGTGTTTGATTATGCGTATTCCGCCTGTAATACTGTTTATTTATTTGAAATGAACACAAATTATTCATTTGAAATATGTATATTGTGTCACTTTAATTCTTTGTTCGTTTAACAATGCATAATATATATCATTTCAACTTTTTTTCCGTTTAACATTGCATAATGTCATTTAAACTTTTTGTCGGTTGAAAAATTCATAATTTATGCGTTTCACTGTTTGTCCGTTTATCAATGAATATTGTGTTCAATTGTATGCTCGTTTAACCATGCACATCAGTTGGATTGGATAAAAGACAGACAAACCTAACCTGACAAAGTGTATTTAAAACCATTTGTCCTGAAATTAATCATATCGCTCATACTGAACAATTGAACATGGCAGTAATACTGTTCGGACACTTCAGAACAAAGCGGACTAAATAGATTAAATTTAATGAAAGCTCGTAATATATTTAAATGGCTGTAGATTATAAGCCCGTGTGCCGTTTGTAACGAGCAAGTGTTATTTGTATTAAGGGTAGAAGTGACAAAAGGAACACTTTATTATTTCTATGGAGACTAAAAACTTTGATTCAGCTTTTTGCAGTCCGTAAAGCACTGTTCGGACTTTGAAGAATATACCTACCAAATCTGTTAGAAACAGCTGTTCTTTAAAATTAAACTTTTTCTTCGTACTACACCTGTAATTATTTTTATAGGTTTGTATAGATATTGTTGCGGATATCTCCCTAGTTTCTCATCTCTTTTGTTGCATTTGGATCATCTTAACTTGAGTTGCAGAAAATATCCATGTGTAAAACAAAGGACAAGGCAGTCAACTTTTTTGACACGCGTCAAAAATTCAAACATGAAAATCATCGGTTTTCTTTGAACCAGAAGTATGATTTCACAATAATTAATCCAATCAAGCAGCGTAATAATTCAATCATGCTTGGGATCGAACATCCTACCCACAAATAACGAGTCCGCTGCCTTGACAATCCAACAATGGAGGTGTTTAGCTACCCGCACCACCCAGTATGTGTCAGGTGAAACAGAAGGAAATAATAATACTAATGACGAGTGGATGTGAACCGTCCTGCTCTATTTGCTCACACGTCCCCATCCATCGCTTTTCAATAAAGCCCCTTCATCCCCTCTTCATTAGGACACATAGGCAACCCTCGACGCTTCCTGTCACCTCGCAAATAACAGAGAGTTGAAAACATAAATGACACAGGCAGATTATGACCCTCGTTTCAAGCATTTTCCTCTTGGCAGGCAGCTTTTGAATGGGCTTCGTTACAGTGGTCTTTTCATTTGCGGGCGGAATGCCTGCATTCAGAGGAGGTGCATGTGTTCATTATCATTTTGTACTGCACATTTCCCCACTGATACGACTTTGAAGCATAGCTGTTGACCATTTTACCTGCAACATAGGATTTTGTTACTCACAATGCATGAACGTTGAAATTATTTTTACATGGTAATTTCCAATATTAACTCTCTGATTGCTATATGTCTCCGTGGTGATAACACCTAGGTTTATGATAATCCTTTCGTTTTACCAAATTTGAACCTGTCGAATTTTCTTTTGCTATTTCATTACCGATATTCTGGAATCAACAGGATGTTTTTCTTTACGGAACAACTTTTTCTTTTATTTGACTGTCGGAAATTTTATCTATTTTCCAGGAAACTGCTTTCTCTATCAAAATCAATGTTTTTTGTTCACGTAAAAAGGAAATGAATGAAGGATAAAAAAACAAGAAAGAGAAAAACACACATGCCCATATGCACACATACATACAGGGTGATCGAAACCACCCAGCCACTATCTTTTTCTCGAGAACGGTTTGAGTTAGGATCATGAAACGAAAAATTGGTCCCCAATATGAAGTCTGAAGTTTTATGGGAAAATATTTTGAACCTCCGCCCACTGCCCCTAAGGGCGTTTTCAGGGGGGCACATGTCCATTTCTCCCGAATTTTAAATGGAATGCATATTTTTTTATTTTATTTTCAAAACATGTAAAACAAGTGAGTAACATTAGTAAAAAGAACAAAAATATTCCTTGGTTCGAGTCCCGAAAAAACACGGTTTTTAGAAGAAAATAGACCCAGGTTGCGGAAGTCATTATGGGCACCCGGTAAACGTTGTAAAAAAATTAAAAATGTCAAAAGATAGGTAAAGTTTTCTTCTTTAATTTGATGTACTTGTTTTTATTCATTAAGGAAGTCATAGGTCCTTAAATTAGTCATAAACTTTTTTCAGTTTCAAAAGACCAAAAGTCCAGAAATTTAAATTCGACCCCCTATTTTTTTTTCTTTTACATAAAAGAAGAAAATAATTAACATACAATGCAAAAAAAATGAGCTTTCTGCGATTTTTTTCCTTAAAATGGCAGACGAATAACCTCTGAAATGCGTTCATTTCCGTGCGCGTGAGTCATCACACGAGTCCGTGCCTGAAGTTTGTAGGTACGATGTAGGTAATTCACTTCTACAGATGATCAAAAACACCATCCTCTGCTGCAGTACATTTCCTGAGTCTGCCAGGATAGGTGGCATGAACTCTGTCTAGCTCCTCAAGTGTGATGTTGCGGCAGATCTCAATGATGCGCAGCTTCACATTTTCCACATCTGTTGGCCTGGTTCGGTATGCTTAATATTTCACGTGTTCCCACAGGTAGAAATTGCGGGGGGTATAAGAGTTTGGTCCTCCTCTACCGATCCATCTCTGAGGGAACATTTGATCAAGTTGTTCTCACACCCTCAGATAAAAATGGGTGGGGCCTCGTCTTGTTGGAACAACATTGTACCCTTAATGTTGGTTTTAAGTTCAAATGAAGTTTAAATACTTTACTCCCGTCAGCTTTCCGTCGATGAAGTACGGTCCAATAATCATAGTGCTAAGGACACCGCACCAAACATTAAGACTCCATACATGCTGGCCATCAACTTCTCTCATCCAATGAAGGTTCCGTACATACAAACTTCAGGCACGGACTCGTGTGATGACTCACGCGCACGGAATTGAACGCATTTCAGAGGTTATTCGTCTGCCATTTTAAGGAAAAAAATCGCAGAAAGCTCATTTTTTTGCATTGTATGCTAATGATTTTCTTCTTTTATTTAAAAGAAAAAAAAATAGGGGGTCGAATTTAAATTTCTGGACTTTTGGTCTTTCGAAACTGAAAAAAGTTTATGACCAATTTAAGGACCTATGACTTCCTTAATGAATAAAAACAAGTACATCAAATTAAAGAAGAAAACTTTACCTATCTTTTGACATTTTTTTACAACGTTTACCGGGTGCCCGTAATGACTTCCGCAACCTGGGTCTATTTTCTTCTAAAAACCGTGTTTTTTCGGGACTCGAACCAAGGAATATTTTTTTTCTTTTTACTAATGTTACTCACTTGTTTTACATGTTTTGAAAGTAAAATAAAAAAATATGCATTCCATTTAAAATTCGGGAGAAACGGACATGTGCCCCCCTGAAAACGCCCTTAGGGGCGGTGGGCGGAGGTTCAAAATATTTTCCTATGAAACTTCAGACTTCATATTGGGCATCAATTTTTTGTTTCAAGAACCTAACTCAAACGGTTCTCGAGAAAAAGATAGTGGCTGGGTGGTTTCGATCACCCTGTATATATACAGAGAGAGACAAAAGTAATTTTACTGTACGTTATTGTTTGAATCACATTAGGTATAGCTAGCTTGGTTCCTAGGTAGCTATTTTAAAGTAGGAAAAAAAAAAGTAACAGTGCAGATACAACTAATAGGTACTGCAAGTTCTTGTAAAGTTTAGATTGCCAAGTAAATTACAACCATGCTTATCACTCGGGCAATTATGTGTTACTGAAATTAGTCTGTAGTCTACTACCGAGGCGGTGGGAGCAATCCCCGGTTAATGTTGGTGGCTGCACTATTTGCCAAATTGTTTCCAACAATTAAATTACCAACTTGGTAATTAAAAAAACTCAGAACCACTCTCTCCTTCTCCTCATGACTCCCGGTGCCATTAGACCTCTAAATCTCAAGCAATATTCTTAATTGTCTTTTGTGTTTTTTATTTACTTTCTCTTCTCCTTCGTTGTTTTTTCCAGCTAATTGTTTTCTAAACTAATTATTTTGATGGGTTTTCATTTCTATTTGCTTGAAATCGAGAAAGGTACCCCTGGAAAATTACGCTTTCGAGACATTTCTATTTGTTTTTCCAACTCTAGAAAAGTCTAACGCTACCTGCAGGCCTCTGTATGGCAGTCACGTTTTTCAAATTAAAACAGGAAATTTCACGAGCCCAGATTTCTGGGTCCTCCTATTTCCTGGGGTGAGGAATTCGGTGTCAAGAACGTAGATGGAATAATATTATTTAGATTCATTGGCGAGAAGATCGAAAGTTACAAACTTGAATATTTACTGATGAAGAAGTTAGGATATTCTTGAACTTTATATTTATCAAGAAATTAGATATTCTCGTACATTACAGATATTCTCGGTTTAAATGGGGGAAAAAAAATATCATGATATAAAAAAATATCTTCTGTCTGTTACATTTTTACATGTTTTTTTCTAAATATAGATAAAATAATTATTATTGATGCCATGAAACTGATGCATTCTGCAATTTTGTTATCATGAAAGTAGATTATGTTTAAAAGATGTATACCTATGAAGAGAAAATAAAT